>JAUPFT010000022.1:36666083-36991083 GCA_036936625.1 Parnassius smintheus behrii
GTTGGTTTCAAGTCCGCGTGGTAAATGAGCACACAGTTCCCCTGACATTAAGTAGATGTAATGAACCATGGATATCCTCATATATCCTTGATTTAGTCTCTTCAGTCAGATCTGATTTATTAGTTAAACTAAATGAAAACTAACTTATTCTTAGATTGAGATAGCTTGTGTACTCGTACGTGTAAATGTACTCTTACCCATTTTTAAATAATCATACTTTTAAAAACTCAAACAATAAAGCATAATTTTATTTATGCAATTATTTCGAATGTAAATTTCATCATGATACATAAAAGTACGACGTATTATTTAAACTCCCAAAATATGCAGACCCTACAAAAGCATGATTTTTGTTAAAACATTACGTAACTCTGCCGCCAGCCAGGAATGTAGAGGTCTGGAGCTCCATATATTATCGTTAGACAGATATATCCCACTAACACTAGGTTTACTGTAAAATCTCTGGGTCCCAGGAAATTTGGATACATTTAATATCATAGAATATTTAAAGACAGACAAATTAACACACTATTACCTGATGATGTTTCGATGAGATTCATAAATAGCATACCAGACGAACAAATAATATAAAATTGATTAACTTTAAGACGGAATAATAGGGTTTCATCACAATAAGGATACATGTTTTGGAAAACTAGTTCTCTGTTGTAGCTAGAATGTGAAACTTCCTGGTATTAGTGATGAATATGCAAACCCTACTATGGACCCATATATTGGGATAATCGGTCTCATTAAAATTACCACATAGTGATTTATGCCGATAAGTGCATACGCGTAATAGTCTACAAATTACACGTTGTATAATAAATGTAATGACGTTTTTACAAAATCTGTTAATATTATACCATTACTTTCGTTTGTAATTATTTGAGCTGACGCAGTGGTTATGTACGAGTTTCTAGATTCAAATTGGAGCCAATCTATGTTAAAAAAATAAAAATTGTTGGATTTTGTATTCAGATGTGATTTAGGTGGTGGCGGTGTGGGAGATTTCAAGTTCTCAATACATTTTACGGAAACGTTGAGGGCACTGGGAGAGGCTATGAAAGATTACATGGTCTCAGTAAGATAATTATATAAAAAACAATGGCGAACTACCAAACAAAATTAATTTCACATTTTTTTCTCGCATCTACAAATGAAAAATGTGTAAAAATATAGTGTTTGAAATCCCGAATAATTTTTTCTTCTGTCATTACTACTGAAGGAAGTCAGGAATTAAAGATAGTTCGAACGAAATTCACATCAGAGTAGGCTGTATAAGATTTTTTTTTAAATTACATTGATAATTATTTAAACATACCAGGCAAAGCAGAGATCTTAATTGGTAGATTGTTATGACAACAACAACAAGTCAATACAATTTTCAATTATGCTTATATAGAGTAATTACTAGCATAGAGTTGATCATGAAATAATGCATTTTTATATTGAAAAGAGTTTTGTGAATAAAAATATATCACACTTGATTTTAGGTATAAGACCTTTGGCTACCTTAATTGGCGAATCGTAACAACTACAACAACTAGCCAATTTAGTTTTAAAGTAGGTATAGGTATGATGATTTCTTTCCAGATTTCGATGGGCCATAAGCTTGATTAGATATAACGTAGTAAATTATTTTATTAATATCTGTAATGGTGATATAAGTAGACGATTAATAATTCTATTAACATTTTTTCACCATTGTCCTTTCATATATAAGACCCAAATGGGTGACAGAACAATCTGTAACTACGTGATTACGGCAAACCATTATTTAAATTTATTCTCGAATTTGACAGCCCAGGTTCTACTTATTGGTTTTATCTAGTGTCGTGCTGCCGATTTTTCTTGCATAGTTTCAATAGTGTCACAGATTACAAAATTTTAAAATCTTATAAATCATGCCTATTGTTAAATTTAAATAAGTTTATCGGCAAATAGGGCGATATATTTATTACGGGCCAGATTAAACGTACCCTCAACCGACGAGCATATATATATATATATATATATACGTAAGTATACGGATGTAAAGGATGCGAGAGAAAGGTGTGTGAGGATCGTGCCAAATGGAAGTCCGTAGAGTTTACGTGATTAGTTTTATGTTATGTCTGTTGTTTATATACTGTTATATACTGTTGTCTTTATACGTGGCAGAGCCATGCTGCAGTTATATTAGTAGTATAGTTGTAGCACGAATGGGTCGGCTCGACCGGGGAAGGACCACGCTCTCACAGAACACCAGCGTAAAATAGTAGCTTAATGCTGCTGTGTTTCGTATGGTGAGTGTAGAGAACCGGAGACCTTTTTTACTGGAAACGAGGCATTCTATATTAGTCCTCACGGATGACAACGCATCTGCATTTTGATTTGTAATCGAGGATAGATGTAGATGTCTATGGGCCGCAGCAACCACTTACCATCAGATGGACTTCGTGCTAGTTTGTCACCCTATCCTATAAAAAAATTGATAACGTAGATAGACTTGTTTCAAAATTTTCACAACGACCAGGTTTAGGCCCGTCTTCTGGCTATGCCTATTAAGAAATCTAGTTGCACGCTTAGTTATTAAGCAATTTCGGCATATTACTTGATAGAAGAAACTTTTGCATAGCCATTGAAATTCGACTAGCCGCCATCAATCATCGATTTCTTTACAGGAATGGCTGAATTTGATTGGAATGGATGAATTGAGTTCATGGTAAAAAAGCTGTTGACAAGTTAAGCTGTCTTCGGTCACCGCTTTTGCCTTTATGTTTACTTAGTTTAAGAGCCTTGTGCAACATTAATAGACGATGGCAAGAAACCTGACGGCTCGACTTTAACCCCTATGGAGAGGTAAAGGCTGTAATCTTGAAATGAGTGACCGCCAAAATGTCTGCCTACGTAGCATCATATCAAGTGAGGAGTCTTTGAATCTCTCTTTTCTTTTAAGTTTTTTTAGGGCTGAGGTAGCAACAGTGACTCTTCAACTAAGTAAATTAAATCGTAAAATATGAGTCTGTGGAAGACGACTCCATATTTGTGCCATTTACTGTAAAAACTATCAGTTCTAAAACAACTATTGTCGCGACTGCTCGTTGACACTGGTGACAAGAGAACTGATTCTTTTCTGGCCCAAATGCCCGGAGGTTATTCAGTGAGGAAACGTAAACAGCGTTCTGACACTGTAGCAAGGAGTATAATTGATAATTAAACTACATGATAATTTTAACTACATATTGTATATTATAAATAAAAATAAAATAAATACGAGGTGTGTTCAAAAAGTAAGGTGACTTTTTGAATTTCGCGGGCAACGCACATTCTATTTTCGATTTTTGTATTTTGTTGCGTTGGTACACATGTCCTAAGCATATGTTTCAAGTTTGAAGTGTATAGCATGTTTAGTTTATTTTTGACAGTTACAAAGGTCAGACGTACTTTGGTGTGCTCGGCGATTTTCTTATATCAAAAAAATGGATCAAAGAATTTGCATCAAATTTTGTGTCAAAAATGGAATTACGTGCTCCAAAATACTTGAAATGTTGACAGTGGCATACGGTGAGTCTACTCTTAGTAAAAAAAAACGTTTATAAGTGGTACAAGCTCTTTCAAGATGGCCGAGAAGATGCCAATGACGAACCTCGCTCTGGACGCCCCAGCACGTCAACAACCGATGAAAACGTTGAAATAGTGAAGAAAATTGTTTTGGAAAATCGTCGAATCACTATCAGAGAAGTTGCGGAGGATGTTGGCATATCGGTTGGCTCTTGCCATGAAATTTTTTCGGATATTTTGGGCATGAAACGTGTGTCAGCGAAATTTGTTCCAAAATTGCTCAATTTCGACCAAAAGAACCGTCGCATGACAATCGCTCAAGAGCTATTGGATGATGTCAACAACGACCCAGATTTGCTCAAAAGGGTCATAACAGGTGACGAAACATGGGTATATGGTTATGACGTCGAAACTAAGACTCAATCGTCCCAGTGGAAGCACACTGAATCACCAAGACCAAAAAAAGCACGCCAAGTTCGATCAAATATGAAGGTTTTGCTTACAGTTTTCGTCGACTGTAGGGGTGTGGTGCATCATGAGTTCTTGCCACAAGGTCGTACGGTCAATAAGGAGTATTACCTTGAAGTTATGCGCCATTTGCGAGAAGCAATACGTAGGAAACGTCCCGAATTGTGGGTAAACAATTCATGGTTTTTGCATCACGATAATGCAATTGCTCACTCATCGTTGCTTGTGAGAGGTTTTTTGACCAAAAACAACACTACAATCATGCCTCAGCTACCATATTCACCGGATTTGGCCCCATGTGACTTTTTCCTGTTCCCAAAACTGAAGAGACCTATGAAAGGACGAAGATTTGCAACGATTGAAGAGATAAAAAACTGCATCGCTGAAAGAGCTGAAGGCTATACCAGAAAGTGATTATCAGAAATGCTTTGACGATTGGAAAAAGCGTTGGCATAAGTGTATTATATCTGAGGGGGATTATTTTAAAGGGGACAACATAAATATTGATGAATAAATAAATAGTTTTTCATAAAAATATAAAGTCACCTTACTTTTTGAATACACCTCGTATTAAAAAGTTTATTTCTTTCACAAGGTTTGTGTTCAATCTAGAACACAAGTTGACTCGTTATTTTAAGTGCACTTGTACCTCTGTCAGAAGGAGCCACTCTTTCATATCACATTTATGGTACTTACGTGTATCAATAAGGAATTTATGTAACAGATACAATTTATCTTTATCTTACGTATGTAAGTTATAACTTATACTAAAAAAAACATATTATATATATATTTATCCACAAAAATGTATTTCAATGTGTGAGTGTATGTCGGCCAAGCGTGGCAACTATGGCAAATATGAGACAATCTACCGCCGGTGGAGGCCTATGTCCAGCAGTGGACTTTAATAGGTTGTAATGGATGGATGTATAGAAGATAATCTACCAGGAGCACATGACTCACTGACAGGTGAAATTATTAAATCAACAGTAACATTACAACTATGGCAAATATCGCCCCTATGAGACAATCTGCCGGTGGAAGCCTATGCAGCAAGTGGAATTTAATAGGCTTTAATGGATGGATGTATAGAAGATAATCTACCAGGAGCACATGACTCGCTGAGAGGTGAAATTATTAAATCAAAAGTAACATTACAACTAACGTATCGGTAATGGTAATTATAATAATTAATATAAAAAAGAGGGTAGGTATAAAAGTAAAAATAAATATTATAAGGATTCGGACAAACGTCTCATTTTATCAGCTTTGCATGTATTTATCTATCTGTGTAACGGAATCATTAAATGTAATTTTCACCAAATTACGATTGACTTGAAAATGAAATTAAAATAATTTAATGACTTTATTCTAGTATCCTGATAACCAGGATAAAATAAAATAATCAGCTTAGAGCGATGCTTGTTGTTTGTTTAGGTTCTTCTAAAGTCTAGTATTATTGTTACGTATTGCAAATAAGAAAGAACATGTGGTAAAATTAACTACTGTTCACATCGTGATCAAATATATATGGAACCACACGAGAAACACCAGCTTTCAAATAAAAAAACGAATCACCAAAATCAGTTTACCCGGAAAAAAGTTTTGAGGTAACAAACTTAAAAAAACATACAGTCGAATTGAGTAACTCCTCCTTTTTGAAGTCGGTTGAAAATTAAGTTAGCTTAGTGCCTATTTACATATTCCAGGTGCTTGATTTTTTTTAAAGTAGAATGGCAAACGACTACAACCAACTTGAAACAAAGACTACTAGACAACAGAGGACTAAAATAAAGTTCTTGAAACTTGTTTTGCTTTATAATAAAAAGGTTTAAATGCTTCGCTACCGAGCCGACAGTCGTTCCACCTTACTATAATGAACTGAATGAAGAATACAACCAATTAACCAAGGATTATAAACATCGGTTACTGTCAACTAGCATACGTTACCCTTTTGTAATGAGAGATCTAAATTGACACAACATACTTATTGCAAACAAAAAAAAGCAGGTAACTCTATACGTTATAGTAGCGTAGTTATAGTTTCGAGGCAATGTGTCACGCCGGATGGACAATCTGACAGACGACAATGCGACACGGTCTACGGACCATATACAGTGGGGTCATTAAGGTTATCATTCTAGATACAGAAAATTATTTAAACGCAGCATCTTCGTCTCTTTTAAATGCTGACAGTTAAACGATAGAGCATTTACGTGGTAGAGCCACATTGAAGCTATATTAGTAGTATACTTGTAGCACGAATGGGTCGGCTCGATCGGGGAAGGACCACACTCCAGAATACTGACGTAAAATAGCAGCTTAATGCTGCTATGTTTCGTATGATAAGTGTAGAGAACCGGATACCCTTTTTACTGGATAGGAGGCATTCCATCTTAGTATTCACGGATGACAACGCATCTCTGCATTTTAATCTTTAATCGAGGATACACGTCGATGTCTATGGAGCACAGTATCCACTTACCATCAGGTGGACTGTGTGCTAGTTTGTCCGGTTAGTGTAGAAACACAGCTGTACTAAGCTGCTATTTTACGCTGGTCCTCCCCGGTCGAGCCGACCCTCTCGTGCTACAACCGTAATATAGCTCTACATGCATGGCTCTACCACGTATAACTACGTAGTTAAGATAAAGTTTTTAATAGATAAGAGATTAATGAAAGGTGAGGATCAACCGCGAACATGAATACATCGTGTAAGCATTTCCCCATGTTAAAAAAGGGCCCTAGAAAAAGCAGTTCTAGATCCACAACCGCATGAACTAATAAGAGATGCAGCAAGTCGTTGTATGCGGGTAGTTCAGGAGCGTGCTCTGTGTTGCTGCTTGGGGGAGCCTGTGTTTAGCAGTGGACTTGCGATGGACTGTAATTATGTTATATTTTAGTTACAAATCCTTTTATTTATACACATAGTTATGAAGTGGTGGTTTTTAAAGAAGTAAAATATTGATCTATAAATTTGTAAAAAACAGAACGATCGCCTAGGCTAAATTGGCTAAAGAAATATTAAATACTAATACGGTAAGCCGTGCTAATACGATGAGCGGGGGTAGCCCAGATGGTTAGAAATTTCACAGTTCGCGATTAACCCAGGTTCGATCCCCGTCGGCGCTAATGAAATTGTCGGTGACATGTGAAGTTCGCCAACACGCATTGGGGCAGCGCGGTGGACACTTCCTTGCCCTAAAAAACCTATCAGAAATGAGAGGAAGCCTGTGCTCAGCAGTGGGACGTATATAGGATGTAACTTTAACGGTAAGCTTAAAGGCACTCCTTACGTCTATGTGTAATTAGAAGAAATTAATGTTGCAACTCAGTGGCATCTGTATGACACCACCTTATGGAGAGTTGTCTAAGGATGCAAAAACAGATATAGTCTATGAAGATGTCTAGTCAGATATAGTCTAGTGTGATCTTGCGGTCTTTCTTCTAAGGTCAATTTTACTTTCAATAATTACGAATGTTCAAATAACTATACCAGTTTATTTTAGCTATTTCTAGAGTATAAAGGTATTTTGCTATGGGGACACGCAACTGACAAAGAAATTATATTTATTTTACAGAAGAGGGCCATAAGAGCAATCTATGACTTAAAACCTAAAGAGTCTCTTAGAGAAAAATTTAAAGAATTAATTATATTATTACTTGTATTTTTAAAATTAACTTTGGCCTCTCAATATATTCATGAAAATGTACGCACGTACACAAAAATAAAAGTAGTTTTACAAAAATAAGCGATATTTATTAATAAGTGAAGTTAGTAGTACCAGTTACTCGACTTTACCGGGTCAGTAATTCATTTGTCGGGAAATATTCGAATACGCTTTTACGAGTATAATTAAATCCAAGAAAATATACAAAATTTGACCTGCATAATTTATTATAAAAAGGGTTATTATAATATTAAGGAATTAATGAATGCTAATAACCCCTGGGAATTAGGTTATCGCTACTAAACAATTTCTAATTTGTTTTGTGTTGAACAATTGTGTAACAAAGATGATTCAAGTTGTTACTTCAAAAAATAAGTCCCGCTGGGTTTCTTGCTGGTTCTTCCCAGGACAGAGGTTGTTTTTCTGAACCAGCGGTAATTAAACAAAAGAATGACTTGCGATAAGTATTATTCACAATCTTTGTTGAAAAAGTTTCTGTTTCTGGTTTTCGTCTCACTCTAATCAAAACAGTGTGTCAACATACCTTTAACAGGTCGCCTTTAAAGGTCACTCGAACTATTGGACATATTATTTTTTAAATTCTTATTCGACTTGTCCACACAATAGAACACAATGTGACGGCAATAGCATACAGACTCGGTTGTAACGACTTTTTGGTTATAGCGACGTCAAACTTACGCCCCTTGAATTTAAAGCATACTTTCATAAGAAATTCATTCGGTAATAGCGACTTCGGTTATAGCGTCAATTTTGGGTATAGCGACTTGTTTTTATGAACCATTTATGACCGATTCCTAGAAATCCCTTGCGGATATTGCGTCTGAGTCAGCAAAGGCTCAAAGACTCATTCATAAAACTATTAAGCTTTCTCATCCTTTGTTTTTTCTTCAAACACAAGAAAAGGAGGATGAAGAAGAGGAAGAAGATTGCAATCTAAATGAGATTCCAACAACTAGAGATGCATTATGTGCTATAACAACACTCAAAAAGTACTGTTTATTTGGTGAAGGCCCAAATAATTTATATATTGAAGGAATTATGAAAATGGAATACACCTTACAGCGTGCACAAAAAACTAAACTTAAACAGTGCAATATAACACGTTTTTCCAATTACGCCCGTGTATAACATAGTTAAATCAATGATAAGTAAATATGTAATTTCGGATATAGAAACCTCCGGATATAGCGACGACATTAAAGTGGTCCCTCCGCCGTCGTTATAACCGAAATTCACTGCATTTAATACTTAATTATTTATTTACAGTAGGTTAAGTGTTTAGCATTCATCTTATTTGTAATACCTGAGAAAGGTAGGGGTGGCGGATATTTTAAGAATATCGAATAATTCTAAGAAAATAGCCCTCTATCGTCGTAGAGTCATAAGCGGCGACAGAGGGCGACTGAAGCGGGAGATCTCGATAACAACTTCAAATAAAAAAATAAAAACTGGAGTTTTACCTGCCAGCCAATCAACTATGGTAAAATTCCCTATATACTTATAGGGATTTACAGTTATTCTGGTTCTACTGCGGATATTCTGATAGACGAATGAGTTTAGATTCAATAATTTTTCCTAACTTTATTTTTTATTAAAAAAAATTAAAATGATTACACCAGTATTCAATTAGGCTGTATCTATTACTACATCAGCCATCTATAGACGACAGTGAAATGAATTAAATATTTTATGCGCTTATAAAAGCTAAACAATCTATAAATGCAAACAAATAAAGTTGAATTGTCTGTTTGTAATGTCAAAATAACAGCTTTTAACTGAATGCACATGAAAGTTTATATGATACTTATAAAAATACAACAATATAAAAATATCTGTTTGTCTTTCTGTTTGTTTAGCTTAATTTTCGAAACGGCTGGACCATTTTGACGGGACTTTCACTGGCAGATAGCTGACGTTATAAGGAGTAACTTAGGATACATTTATTTTAGAAATATAATTAGGGTTCCGCGACAAAGAAATTAAAACCCGTGAAATTGTGGAAAAATCTGATTCAAATAGAAAATTATAATAAATTAATAAAAGGATTCCATGCGAACAAAACCGCCGGCGCAGCTAGTCGATTAATAAATGCCAACACATTTGTGTGTTTAGTGCTTCAACGTCATAAAATCGCAATTTTGCATAATTTTATTACTTTTTACTTTATTATTATGGATATTCTCGGAAGGAAACTTATTACAGTCTAAAGCCAATTATTTAATAGAGTCGCCTTTTAAATGGTTTAATTTAAAAAAATCTATGAATAGAAAGAATAAATACGTTTAGTCTTTTATTAGGTGTTTAGGCGTACGGCATAGCAGTTCCATGTACGTGTACATAGCTAAAGATCGTCATCGTCAGAGCATTCAGCTGTTAGGACTAGTTTTGTACCTAGGAATCCGTCTAGTTAGGTGCCACCATCTTTCTTCTATCCCTGCTGCCAAATGGTACTGCTTTTACCATCAGGTGGATTGTGTGCTCGTTTGTCACCCTTATACTACAAAAAACCTAACGCTTGGCTGGTCTCTATAACTTTGTTGTCGAGACGCCACATATTTAAACCAAACTGTTTGCTTTTCAGTCATGCGTACAGAACAGGGGTGGAATATATATAAAAAAATATAATATAAATATTTTAAGAAGGTACGATATGTCGTTATTATTTATAATTATATAATTAAATTCTTCTTAATTCATTCCTTCTTATTGTAAAATTATTTTATTCTATTTAGTTATTTGAAATCGGCTTCTACTTTAAAGTAACAGTGGTAAGTTTTAACAGTGGTAGAGCCACGCGGCAGCTTTGCTGTTGCACGTATGGGCCGGCTCAAACCGGGGTGGTACCACGACCTCACCGAATACCGGCGTGAAGTGGAAGCTCTGCTTCCGCGTTTCGTCTGGTGAGTGCAGGTGGCCGGAGGCCCAAATCCCCCCCCCCCCATCAACATGGTAGCGGAACTAAATAATGATAGACTACCCCAGGAGGGTACCAGCACCCCTGGAGAATCCCTCGCTGAGCATCCACGACCATGTTTCTTCACTTCTGAGTGTGGGTGCTCAGGCTGCCCCACGTATTCTGGGGGGGCAAAATTCCGCTCAAGACTACAACTGCTCGGGGCAAACGGAGCAACAAGACCAAGGCGACCCCTGCCACGCTGTCCGTGAATTTCTGCAATATCAGGGGACTTCACTCTAACCTAAACGCCGTCCACTACCATCTCGAGACGGCGAGGCCGGCTCTGCTCTTTCTGACCGAGACGCAGGTGTCCTCTCCGGCTGATGTCTCGTATCTCTCCTACCCGGGGTACAAACTGGAACACTCCTTTGTGCCTCGAGCTGGAGTTTGCGTTTACGTCAGAGAGGACATCTGTTCTCGACGCCTCGGCAGACTTGAAGGTTCGGACCTGTCCATCCTTTGGCTACGCGTAGACAGCGACGACCATCCGCGCGTCTACGGGTGCCTCTATAGGTCCCATAGCGGTAATGCCGAAACAGACCGACTCTTCGACCACGTCCAAATGGCTGCAGATTCGTTGCTACAGCAGATCCCCTCCGCAGAGATCGTGATCCTCGGCGACTTTAACGGCCATCACGCCGAATGGCTTGGATCACGTTTAACCGATCATGCGGGGAGATCTGTTCATGATTTTGCCTTGGCATATGGTCTGACACAACTGGTTACTTCGCCTACGCGGATTCCAGATTTGGAGGATCATGCACCTTCCCTGTTGGACCTTCTGCTGACCTCTCACCCGGACGGATATCAGATTTCCGTCGACGCCCCTTTAGGCTCCTCGGACCATTGTCTGGTCCGGAGTGTTGTGCCACTCACGCTGAAATCGCGGTTGCATTCTGCAGGCTGCCGCCGTGTTTGGCACTATAGGTCAGCCGATTGGGATGGGATGCGGTCTTTCTTTGCATCCTACCCTTGGGGGCGGGTTTGCTTCTCGCCGGATGATCCCAACGTTGTTGCGGATTCTGTTACCGATGTGGTACTTCAGGGTATGGAACTTTTTATTCCATCCTCTGTGGTGCCCATTGGAGGCATGTCTCAGCCATGGTTTGGTCGCTCCTGTAAAATAGCATCATGCTATAAGCAGGAGTGCTACCGAGCCTGGGTTGATGCATCAGCGTCCCGGGTTGTAAACACCAGCGCTCTAAAAAAGAAGTATAATTCCGCCTCTAGGTCCTTCAAAAGAGTCATTGCCAAGGCAAAGTCAGAGCACATAGGCAGAATTGGCGAGAAACTAGTTCGCCTTCCTTCTGGAACCCCTGCATTCTGGTCTCTCGCCAAGGCTATCCAGGGGAATTTCTGTCAACCATCTCTTCCATCTCTGCACAGTGAGGACGACTCACTGGCCCATACTGCAAAGGAGAAAGCCGATCTTCTAGGCTCTTTCTTTGCGTCTAACTCGACTCTCGATGACGGGGGGAGTACGCCGCCGACCATCCCGCGGTGTGAGTGCTCCATGCCGGAAGTGCAGTTCACACAGCGCTCGGTTCGCAAAGCACTCCTCTCCCTGGACATCCACAAGTCGAGTGGGCCTGACGGAATCCCCCAATTGTGCTGAGGACGTGTGCTCCAGAGTTGGCACCGGTTTTAACGCGTCTTTTCCGGTACTCCTACTCCCTAGGCGTAGTCCCAAAATCATGGAAGACGGCTTTCGTCCACCCGATCCCTAAAAAAGGCGACCGCTCAGACCCGTCCAACTACCGGCCAATCGCCATCACCTCCTTGTTCTCCAAAACAATGGAGTCCATTGTAAACTGCCAGCTCATGAGGTACCTTGAGGATCACCAGCTGATTAGTGACCGCCAATACGGTTTTCGCCGTGGTCGGTCAGCTGGTGATCTTCTGGTCTACCTCACTCACAGATGGGCGGAGGCAGTAGAGTTCAAGGGGGAGGCATTGGCCGTTAGTTTGGACATTGCGAAGGCCTTCGATCGGGTTTGGCACAAAGCGCTTCTTTCGAAGCTCCCTTCCTATGGGCTTCCCGAGAAATTGTGCGATTGGATCACCAGCTTTCTTGCAGATCGGAGCATCAAGGTCGTTGTAGACGGTGCAAGCTCCGATTGCAAGCCCATTAATGCTGGTGTTCCACAGGGCTGCGTGCTATCGCCAACGCTGTTTCTTCTGCATATCAATGATATGTTGCATACCCGTAACATTCATTGCTATGCAGATGACAGCACTGGTGATGCTCTTTACACCGGCCGAGCCAATATTTCTCGGGAAAACGTCTCCGAGTGCCGGGACAAACTTGTGTCAGAAGTCGAGTCTTTGCTGAACAGAGTCTCGGATTGGGGACGACTAAATCTAGTCCAGTTTAACCCCCAGAAGACACAAGTTTGCGCGTTAACCGCTAAAAAGAACCCCTTTGTCGTATCCCCTCAGTTTCAAGGCACTCCCCTTGTTGCCTCAGCCAGTATCGGAATCCTCGGCGTCGACATATCGAGTGACGTGCAGTTTCGTGGTCACTTGGAAGGGAAGGCCAAATTGGCCTCTAAAAAGCTTGGCGTGCTCAGCAGAGCGGGACAGTATTTCATGCCGGCACACCGCCTGCAACTTTACAAGGCGCAGGTTCGGCCGCACATGGAATACTGTTCCCATCTCTGGGCTGAGGCTCCCCAGTACCAGCTCCTTCCACTTGACCGCATCCAGCGCAGAGCGGCTCGAATCGTCGACGACCGAGTGCTTTCCGATCGGCTCGACTCACTGGCGCTGCGAAGAGATATTGCATCTCTTTGCGTATTTTATCGCATCTATCACGGGGAGTGCTCTGAGGAATTGTTCGGATTAATCCCAGCCGCCAAATTTCGTGAACGCACTACACGGCAAACGTCCCGATACCATCCACACCATCTGGATGCTTGGCGGTCCACCACTGTACGGTTCACAAGGAGTTTTCTTCCACGTACAACCTCTCTGTGGAATAGTTTACCACCGGCGATTTTTCCGGACCGATACGACCTGGGGACCTTCAAGAAAAGAGCTTACTCCTTTCTAAAGGGCCGGCAACGCACCCGCAATTCTCCTGGTGTTGCGGTTGATCATGGGCGGTGGTAGTCACTTAACATCAGGTGAGCCGCATGCTCGTTTGCCCCCTCTTCTATAAAAAAAAAAAAGTTATATTTTTAATCGACCTCAAAAAGGAGAAGGTACTAAATTCAACTATATTTTTTTATGTACTCTTTTGTTACCTCCGATCCATGAACCGATTTTGATGATTCTTTTAATATTTAAAGGCTGGTGCTTCTTATGTGATCCTATATAAATTTGATTAAGATCTGACCTGAAGTTATTGAGTTATCTGTGAAGGTTCATATTTGAATTTAGTTCGACTACGTTCATGATGTTCTCATTTTAAATTGAAGTCGGTTGTACAAAATTCATCAATTTTACGACTTGTTTCTAATTTGAGTGAACTAGAGAATACGACGATCTCAATGTAACCTAATTAGTTGTATTAGAAACTTCTCGCCCTATTTTGTCACCATCCGGGCGTGGAAAATTATCTTCCAATGTATTATTGGATTATATCTAAAGTAAATAACCCATTTAATAAAATCAGAATGATTAAAACCAGTTATCAGTTCACAACTGACTAAAATACTGCATAACATACATACAAAAATACCTATAGTCGAATTGTAAGCGCTCTCCTCTTCAACCGACTTCAAAAAAAGGAGGAACTAACTCTCAATTCGACTGTATTTTTTATGTGTGTTACCTCAGAACTTTTTTCTACGTGAACTAATTTTGATGTTTCTTTGTGTCATTTTAAATAACGCGTATGTAATTGACTTCGACTACATTAATGACGTTCTCATTTAATTTATATTGAAGTCAGTTGTACAAAATTTTTAACATTACCACTTGCTTTGAAGTCAACTAGAAATCACATGTATGTAGGTTTAATAGTTGTTTTAATTTATGAGGAGTTCGAAATAGGCTGCACATGGTTCGGGTAAATAATACTGCCGTTCCGGTAGGTCGCACTTTTCGCTTTCGAACTTGGCTGATTCACTGCACGAAGTTTCGCTAAAAATCACAGATACGCTAACCTCATAATTTAGGCCTCCAATATATAAAATAATACTATCAGGGTTTCAAAAAACTTAACACTCACTAATCATGACCTGTGTTGATTCTGATAATTATTTTGTTTTATCGTGGTGATACTGATTAAGATACTAAGATAAAGTTATTAAATTATGGTGATGTCATCGGTCCTTGATACGATTGCAAATTTTCAAGTCAGTTGGCCAATTGGTGAAAATTTAACCCGTTAACCAAACCATGCGCACTTTAGATCGTACAATACCTACCTTCCGTTCGCTCAGTAGAGCACGAATTTGATCAGAATTATGTAAAAGTGTGTACCTATGATAAAACTATTTTTTCGTTTTAAACAAAACCAAAGACACCATGCAATGGATAATAGTATCAAAGACAAAGATATGCTCTTTTATTTTAAACCATAACCTGGCAATGTTTCTTAGAAAAAAAAAAGAAATCACTCTGAACTTTCGGCGTTCCACGTGTCGCTTTGATGAAGGTGCTCCGTCTTTTTTATAGAATTTTATATTTGTGTCTGGACTAAAAACGAAAGTATTATACTTTTTTATATTCCTTGTAATATAGTAAGCACGTTGATATATAATTTGTGGTATAAAAAGTGAAAAGTAAATTGCCAGAAGTACTTCAAAATCCGGAAGGCCCATTTTGGCGGCTGGGTCATAAATGTGTTATTTTTCAAATTCTCATTTATTTTTAGTGTAAGTAAGTAGTAAGTAAAATAGTTTTCTTACATATTTCAAATTTGTGTAATGTATTTATTTCAAATTCACACAAAAATATTTTTGAAATATTGTTCGAAATGTCATACAGATAAAATATTATTATTATTTTTTTAATTTTTTAATATTTTAATATTTTGGTATGAGTAACGAATGGAAACACATAAAACATAAAATATACATATTTTCAAACATTTTCATATAAATTTCTCCAAAAACAAAAGTGTAGAATTCAAATTAGTAGTAATTTTGTCACTAAAATTGAAGTATATACTACTACTATGCTATACAGGTTAATTTACGTATTTTATTACAATTTCTAGCAACCAAAAATAATTTTATTCGATAGTTTATACATTCAACAAGAATTCCTGTAAGTTTTATCCATAAATATTGTCTCAAAGTGAAAAATATAGCAAAAGGGGACAATCATTTTTGGGCCCACTAGAAATATTAACGACGTTTAATGGTATTTACACCAAAAAAAAGACACCAAATTATAATAGTAAATGGTCTATAGATTTTTCGAAAATGTAAACGGAAACAAGAAATCTGAAAAAAAATTAGTTGTTTTGACATTCGTGTTCTGATCATTGGCTAAGGTAATGTAATATTTATAAAATTATTGTCTTAGAGATGTCCCGTGATAACTCGGAAAAAATCGACTCGAGTTGAAATTCATCGAGCTCGATTTTGAGCCCGAGTTAAACAATTCAAATTAGATGAACGAAGCTGTGTCAATATTTCACAAATTATTTTTATAATTGTTCTTCCATACAACACAATTATTATTACTACACTTAATAGGTTTAATTATTTTTGGTATGCGTATCGACATGTTCATAAAATAATATCACTCTAACGTTATGACGTAAGCTTTAATGTTATTAATAATTTGACTATCCAAAGTATATATAATCAATTTATATCATATATAACATATATAACATAAATTGATACAACATTATATACATATTACCTAATATCAATTTATTTATTACATAATATATCAATAAATTGCTCGAATTAGTAAGTCGATTTCATCACTAAATTGTAGACAAACACTGCATTGGCCGTAAGATAAAGATGCGATTCGAGTAGAGTTTTGTGACTCGAGCCACTCGGGTTAATTTACGAGTATGTATGTATGTCATTCTAGTTGTACACTAGTTTTTGAGTAAATCAACTATTTACAGAAAAGTTTATCACTAGAGTTGAGATCAGCGATTACTTTAGTTAAACCATTTTTAAATATGTACCTTTATAAGTAAGTAATATGTGGCAACATGAAATTAAAACTATAAATCAATATCATAAATAAAACTAAGTTCAGGTTTGTTTACAACATGCCAGATGCAAGTTTGAATTTGGATGCAACTTGTGATGTCACCCGCAGCGACTTATAATTTATACAAGTAAATTAATATCTATATAGCACCCTCTGAATCTATACATTGCGCCGAGTTAACTCGGTAACTCGGTAAAATTTATTTTCTATCGATTATCGAGTTGGACAAATTCACTCGATTCACTCGAGTGACATAAAACATAGTTGGAGTCGCATCATTATGGTAAGAACAAAATGGAGTTTTTTATTTACAAGCATTATTAAACTAATGTTTAAGAAAATATGGATATTATCAATTATCAGAAAGGTTAGCCAAATATTAATTGACACAAGTACGTATGTTTTTCTCTTTTTTGTTTTTGTGGTAAAATTCGCAAATAGAATATAAGAGTTTATTAATTTACAATATAATAGAATAGCCAGGTTGTGAAAATCTATTATTAAGTTTGTATATTTTACCTCAAACAAATACAAATAATAAACAGGTCTTAGAACCTTATTAGTTTGTTATAAGTGACCAAGTATTAAGTTTATTTTATTAGTAAAATCTAAATTAAATAATAAATAGAATAAATGCACAAAAGAAGTTATTATAATGTTAAAAGAAAATTAGAATCTTTGGGCCGAGGGACTTAAAGAGGGTTTTGAAGAGCAATTCATATAACTGCATTTGTGTACAAATAGGTACCTTATGTATTCAGCAAGTTGCTTAATACTAAATGGCTTTTTTGTTAAGCCAGACACAGATCCTGGATTTATACCAGCCACAGTAGATAGGCAATATAAATGTTACATATATTTATGTGTAAAAAATGTAGTAATTATTTGTACTAGAAGCAAATATAAAGTTTAATAATAATAGTTTGCATAAAAAAAGTGTTGTTTGGTTTGCATAAAAAAAGGTTGTTTCTATTATGCTTAGACAGCTGCGTTGTTCACTGTGCAGAAAGGAATATTATTTTGTCATCTAGAATCAGATATACTTAATATAACAATAATATCTTTGTCTACTATGTAAGTACATGAAACCGGTAAAAATAAAATGTGAGACAACTTTTACATGGTTGAATATCATTGATGTTAATCAATAATTACTGCTTCTGTATTTGATCAGCTGGAGCTGATTAATGCTGTATAATTTATAATAATTTCTTTATTATTTAACATATGAAAAGGCAGATATAAGAAAATGCTCACAGAAATATGTAAATACTGTTTATTGACATTGAAGGCATAGTCTTATCTCATATCTCTTATTATTAAAAATGTCCTTTTAATTCCTATATAATATAGAAAAAAATAATATATTGATAAGAATTATTATTTAGTTAAGACACCTTTACAATTGTCATTAACTTCTTTTCAGGTGGATCGCTTAGAACAAATCTGTATGCCGTGCAGGCTTGCAGAAAAAAAAGTGTATGGATATTGAAGACAACAGTCTTATATCATATATCTTATAATTGAAAATTCCTTCTGATTGCTTACAATATCATAAATGTACATGTTACCATCAAGTTATTTTCAAAAAACCTTCAGAAATATATCTAACACTAAAATGTTTCTACCTATGTCCGTTATAGACAAAACATAAGAAACCTTCCAACCAATTTAAATGAAAATGTTTGTGTGTGTTTGGATGGATCCCTAGATGGTTTATATTTACATTTGGACTCGGTAGATGGCACTGTTGTCGAGATCCATTAATCACCAGTGCACAGCTGAGGCGCATCGCTAGTAATAAATACATTTAAATTAAGCCTGTGTTTTTGTAATCCTTACACAAACAGTTTAAAACATCTTACTTCCTCACTATTTATCATTGTGTAATAACATAGATAAGGCATGTTAATTCCTAGTCATTGTATTATGATGTATACTACTTACTAATCAACCAAAACATTTTAAAATAATGTCTTGACCCCGCTGCTGTCTATATATGTCAGTCAATCATCAAAGTTCAAAAAATGTATTAAATTAAGTTTGTATAAAAGGGGTTATTATAGTATAAAGGAATTTATGGCTGACAATAACCCGTGGGTAAGGTGATCGCTACCAAGCTATTTCTAATTTGTTCTGTGTTGTTAATTATGACATACATGATTGTAAGCTGGCTTTTTTTTAAAAGACCCACTGGGTATTTTGCTGGTTCTCTTCAAGTCAGAGGTTTTTTTCCGAACCAGTGGTAAATTAAAAAAGTGACTTTCAATAAGTATTATTATTATCTAAATTGAATAAAAGGTTTCTGTTTCTGTACCTACTACTGTTAATAGAATACTTAAATAAATTATGATTTACAATAATAAATAGAATTACCTACATTATATTTTCTTTTTTGTAATACAATCAGTTTAAAACGTACCTTACTGTGTGTTGGTAATATCATAAATATAAATAGACATTATCCCTTAGCCATCTTGGTATTTAGAATTACACTCACAACCAATCAATACATGTCAAAGTTAGAATCCATACGACATTTGTGCATAGACAGGCACTATGTTTTGCCCGAACTAGTGAAAGGTTTTACATCGATTATAAAATATTTATAAATGCTGAATATACCTACAGCTTAGTTTTATATGTACTATTATTCAAGACATTATCCCTTAGCCATCTTGGTATTTAGAATTACACTCACAACCAATCAATACATGTCAAAGTTAGAATCGATACGACATTTGTGCATAGACAGGCACTATGTTTTGCCCGAACTAGTGAAAGGTTTTACATCGATTTTAAAATATTTATAAATGCTGAATATACCTACAGCTTAGTTTTATATGTACTATTATTCAAGTGTGCACTATTTTAACTTATAATACCGATGAATACTACTAGAAAATCGCTTTCAGTTTGTTTTTAGGTTATTGTTAGATTCATATTTTATTTGTTAATTTCTTAGGACTCCGTTTAGATGCAGTAAAACTAATAATTTTATCGTAATCTATGGATTATAAGGAATAAATCGACTTGCATTTCATTGATAATCTTTAAAATTTGTAGTGGGCCCATTCTCCATAGAAAAATTGATTGTCTCCTTTGCAATATAGTAAAAAATTTTCTAACTTAAAAATTTTCCCGCCATTAAGGTCCCGAGTGAACGGGAGTATAACATGTCGCGCGCTGTCAGAGCGTACAGAAAGATTCCGTTACGTAGATAGATACACGCGAATTAAATAAAAGCGTGGTTAATATTTTAACTCTTAATAAACCCTAGGATCAATTCAATTTATATTACCATTCTTAATGGACGAAATAAATATGTGAATGAAGATTAAGACGTAAGAAGTCCCTCTAATGTCAATGATTATGCATGTAAATCATCAGGAACCTCACCCGATTTTTATTCTCGATAATCTTTTAAAATGTTCTTACATAGACGTTTAAGTAATAACTGGTAATGCCGTAACGGATGTTCCATTACGTGTATTTTTAGCCGGCTACAAAAAAAGAAGTGTTTTTTTCAAATATATACTACGTGATTTCTTCGTCAATGGTGAACAGATCTCGAAGACTATTTTTTTAATTAAATGGGTTATACTCCAAGGATGGTCCCATAATAATTGTGGACCATATCTTTTACGTAGTAGATGCTGCAGTTATATTACTAGTGTAGTTGTAGCACGAATGGGTCGGCTCGACCGCGGAAGGAATACGCTCTCACAGAATACCAGCGTAAAACAGTAGCTTAATGCTGCTATGTTTCGTATGGTGAGTGTAGAGAACCGGAGACTCTTTTTACTGGAAAGATGCATTCCATCTTAATCCTCACGGGTGACAACGAATCTGCATTTTGATTCGTAACCGTGGATAAATATAGATGTCTATGGGCCACAGCAACCACTTACCATCAGGTGGAATATGTGCTAGTTTGTCACCCAATCCTATAAAAAAATTCTACCTCTAAAGGTGGCAAAATAGGGAATGATTTTTTTTAATAGAATAGTATATAATGATTTTTATTCAATATAGATTATTACATAATACTTAAATACTTATTAAAAGTAAGTTTTTATTTATCACTGGTACGGAAAATACTTCAGTTCTCGTAAGTACCAACAAGAATACCAACATGAATTTTTTTTAAATATTTAGATGACATTGAGATTGTGATAGGAAAATCAAATCAATCAATTAAAACAATTTTAACATTTACTCAAAGTGGCAAAAAAATTTAAAAGAGTAAGAGACGACTTCAAAGAACTAAAAAAAAATATATTTTCACATTCTGAAATCTGAATCCGAAACCATATTTAATTATTTTATTAACTAACACTGCTTAGCATCGCTTTTAATTTTTTTTAAATAAATTTTTCTTTAAACTAATGTGTGCTGTCAGCGATTGTCCACAGATTGTAGACGTTGCTATTAAAGAAGCTCAAAGTCGTTTAGCTATGAAGATGTGTATATGCAACGGAGATGTGTAGGTATATGCAAGGGGCTTCTCTGTTTAATACAATCCACAAAAAGGATAAAATACGGTAAGCAGCAGGTTAAAAAAGTTATAAGTGGTAGAGCCATGCTGCAGCTATATTGTGGTTGCAGCACGAATGGGTCGCGAGCCGACCCACGGGGTAGGACCACGCTCTCACAGAATACCAGCGTAAAATAGCAGCTTAATGCTGCTGTTTCGTATGGTGAGTGTAGAGAACCGGAGAACCTTTTTATTGAAAACGAGGCATTCCGTCTTTGTCCTCAGGGGTGACAACGTATTTGCATCTTGATTCTTAATTGAAAATAAATGTAGATGCCTATGGGCCACAGCATCCACTTACCATCAGGTTGACTGTGAGTTCGTTTGTCATCCTGATTCTATATCAAAAAGTAGCCAAACAGGCTGAATACCAAATAGTAGCCGAATATTTGTTGCAGTCTAATAACAACTCTTCACATGTCAACTGCTGATCATAGGTCTCATCTCGAAACGCCACAAAACACGGTTTTGACTCACTTTCATCCATTGGCTTCCTGTATGTCTTACCAGGTTATCACTCTTACTAGTGAGGGAATGTTACTTTTCGTTTACCGGTACAAAGCTGCCACTCGAGAACCTTTATTCATCATCAGTTATTGGTTTTTCGAGTTATATAGCCGCTCCGGTGCCTCTTCAGCTTGCTGATCCGTTGGATCGGTTACTCTGGTTCTACTTAGAATATCCTCTTTACTAATATCACGCAGAGAATATGGAAGTTTATTATGTATGACTAATGATTACAAGAAAATACATTATTATAAAATAAATCAATATTATCATTTTACCAATATTAAAACAAAACATTTACTTAACTATTCGTTATTTAGCCTAATAGTAGATCGCTGAGTGACTTTAAGCTTCCTTATACTCAAAAAGAAAGAATACTCGTAAATTGTTTGAGGAACCAAGTGCGCAAAACTACTTTGGTGAAAGGACGCGTAGGTATTTAGTGCCAAGAATATTTAATGAAAACGTGCCACAAGAGGCCTGTCGGACAAAACAAATTTTTAAAAACAAATTGAAATATTGGCTACTGAATGCCATCGACGACTTGTAGTATTAGTAGTAGTAACATTTAGTTTATTATTAATTATTAATCTTAATTTTTTTATTAATCTTTATTTATTATTAATTTAATTTAAGAGATTTGTTTTATGTCTTTTATAGCTTTGTTATTAATTTAGAGATAAGTGTACTTTACCTACTTAGTCTTTAGTTTTTAATTACTTTATATGTTTACTAATATGTTTTGTTTTAAAATTTATTTTAGAGAAATATTAAAATGCAATCGTAAACCATAATGAGTGCAGTTTCGCCAATAAACTGTATTCTCAGTTTGGCGAACTTAATGTTTTTGAACCAATTGTATTTACTATGTTAATAAATAAATTAAAAAAAAAAGTTCATTGCTGAACAAAGGTCATACCTATGGATTGCCTCCTAGGAGGGATTTGGCCATAATTGCCATGCTTGGCAGCGGATTGGCAACGGCAGATTTTTATAATTTTGTTTTTTTATGAGGAAGATGCTGCCGCTCATCTCCTAATTCAGGTTCAGTCTCTCCTCTTACGATACACACGGGATGATATTGGATAGTGGGTGTTCTTACACCGACACGACAATTATAAATAAATAAATAAAGTACCTGGATGACCGAGCTCTGCTCGGTTTTATTTTTAAATCGTGTGTTTTGGAAATTATATTTAGATACAAATTACATACCGAAGAAACATAAATAATATTTTTGATCTTATTGACATAATAGAAAAAACTGAACTGGTTATTTGAATAAAAATCATGAGTGCAATTAGTTTCATTTAAAATTTTCGTATTTTTAAAAAAATACTAAAAAAGGCTCAAAATAATAGATTTTCTCACAAAAGAAGGATACTTGAAAAAAAGGGGAAAAAGTCGGTCCGTACACGAGACGCGAACCAGGGCACTATGATTTCGCGACGCCCCGATGTCCATTTGAGCTATTACGATCATTAACAAAGTGTCAAAATTTACCTCCTTATATTGTAGCAGTTTTTTATTGCCCGAAAACACGGACAAAACGACATTTTCTATAAACGAATCCTAGCTAGATCGATTTAGTGCCCACGAAACTCCCTGGACACTAAATTTTATGAAAATCATTGGTATATATATATATATATATATATATATATATATATATATATATAAATTGGAATCTCGGAAACGGCTCCAACGTTTTTAGGGTTCCGTAGTCAACTAGGAACCCTTATAGTTTCGCCATGTCTGTCTGTCCGTCTGTCCGTCCTCGCTTAATCTCTGTGACCGTTAGCACTAGAAAGCTGAAATTTGGTACCAATATGTGTATCAATCACGCCGACAAAGTGGTGAAATAAAAATTGGAAAAAAATGTTTTGTTAGGGTAGCCCCCCTATATGTAAAGTGGGAAGCGATTTTTTTTTAATTTCAACCCCAACGTGTGATATATTGTTGAAAAGGTATTTAAAAATGAATAGGGGTTTACTAAGATCATTTTTTGATGATGTCAATAATTTCGGAAATAATCGCTCCAAAAGTAAAAAACAATGTGTCCCCCCCCCCTCTAACTTTTGAACCATAAGTTTAGAAAATATGAAAAAAATCTGGAAAGTAGAACTTTATAAGAACTTTCTAGGAAAATTATTTTGAACTTGGATGGAAAGTCGGAGCACCTGCCGCGGAGCGTGCAGTGTTGCACGCTCCATGTTCACGCACGTACCCACTACCGGGAGCAGTTGCAGGAGCGCGGAGCGCTGCTGGAGTGCGAACATAATGGATACCCACCTTTAAACTCGTAAGTGGGAACACTTATTGTGACGGACGGGAAACTACGGAACCCTACACTGAGCGTGGCCCGACACTCTCTTGGCCGGTTTTTATTCATAACTATACCTTTAAACGAGCAATTCTTGTATTACTCACTGGAATGGGTGTTTAGTTATCTAATATCGGGGTAGAGGCACTTTGAACAGTTACATTCAAATTATTATAACTCCTAAACTATCTAACTCAGAGTTAAGATTTAAATGTGCATTTATAGCAAGTATCCTGTATTATAATAAAAACAAGTAAAAAAAATTGGTTAACACGATGGTTTTTTTTAAAGCTAAGAATCTGAAAAACAACATCAATTTGTTGTCTAATTTATTTTTTGCCTTTCATGCCCCAATTTTAAATATTACTATTTACTTTGCGGCATACGTCATTATTTACTTATTTACTCGTTCTTTTTATTGGAGAAACGACGATAACCAGTCCTTTAAATAAACAAGTAATGTAACATTTTTAAAGTGACACACAGATTGGATTATCGTCTTCTACCATTGGTCTTTGTCTAGGTAAGTGTACAAGCAACTTTATTATCATGGGCGTACGTAACGTAGATAAATGTGGTCGAGATTGGTGTGTGATTGACTAGTTTCTTAGGCTGTTCTGGTAAATAGAAATAAAATAGAATTTTATTTAAAATAAATATTAATGATGATGTCTTTATTACAAAACTAAATAAAACCCGCGTTAAGACTTATAGCTGACCTAAAGAATTGAAGTGTGCAGTCTCAGTCCATTACATCAGATGAAGCAACAGTAGCCTAATGGCAGGGCGCGAACCGCGAACTCAAAAAGGTCGTGGGTTCGACTCCGCCATTCGACTACTGGCGTGAACCACTCGTAATAAAAGTAGTTTAAGCATACCACGAGTGGTTAAGGGAAATATTAGTAATGTTTATAGCATTGTTAATATTCTTTAAAAAAAACCGGCCAAGAGCGTGTCGGGCCACGCTCAGTGTAGGGTTCCGTAGTTTCCCGTCCGTCACAATAAGTGTTCCCACTTATGAGTTTAAAGGTGGGTATCCATTATCTTCGCGCTCCAGCAGCGCTCCGCGCTCCTGCAACTGCTCCCGGTAGTGGGTACTGTTGTTTCCATCCAAGTTCAAAATGATTTTCCTAGAAAGTCCTTATAAAGTTCTACTTTTCAGATTTTTTTCATATTTTCTAAACTTATGGTTCAAAAGTTAGAGGGGGGGGGGACACATTGTTTTTTACTTTTGGAGCAATTATTTCCGAAATTATTGACATTATCAAAAAATGATTTTTGTAAACCCCTATTCATTTTTAAATACCTTTCCAACAATATACCACACATTGGGGTTGAAATTAAAAAAAAATCACTTCCCACTTTACATATAGGGGGGCTACCCTAATAAAACATTTTTTTCCGATTTTTATTTTACCACTTTGTCGGCGTGATTGATACACATATTGGTACCAAATTTCAGCTTTCTAGTGCTAACGGTCACAGAGATTAAGCGAGGACGGACAGACGGACAGACAGACATGGCGAAACTATAAGGGTTCCTAGTTGACTACGGAACCCTAAAAAGATATGAATGATCGCTAATCCTCATAAAAACACCTATTCCTACCAAGGATAGTTCGCATGGCTAATAAAATCAAAAAACATTTTCTTTCTTATAGAGAAAATTGTGTTAAGTACTACTACTACTAGAGTAGTACTCTTATGACCTGAGAGGCTGATTGGAATAAGCCCGTTCGCAGTAACAACCACAGAAATAATTTCAATCGGCAGACCACCCCACATGTCGGTTACCTTGTGAGAATGCCCCAAATATTTAGTTCGCTTTTTATAAGGTAAGGGTGACAAGCCAGTTCACAGCCCACCCGATGGTAGGTGGCTGCTGTGGCCCATAGACATCTACATCTATCCTAGTTTGCGAATCAAAATGCAGATGCGTTGTCAGCTGTTAGGACTAAGATGAATGCCTCTTTTCCAGTAAAACGGGTCACCGGTTCTCTACACTCACCATACGAAACGCAGCAGCATTACGCTGCTTTTTTACGCTGGTATTCTGTGAGAGCGTTGTCGTAACTTGGTCGAGCCGACCCATTCGTGCTACAATTATACAATTAATATAGCTGCAGCATGGCTCTATCAAGTTTAAAAAGCTCGCTTCAATTTATTTTATATTATTATTACTTTTCATAATTACTGCTAATAATGCTAGTGCTTAAAATGTAGTCATTCTCAGAAACATGCACACACTCACTCTACCTTTCACACACACATATGCACACACTCACACTCACACACACACACACACACACACACACACACACACGTTTGATATAAAATGTAGTGGTTATTAACCTATTCCAAGATGTTTTATCGTTGGGCTAGATGCTAGATGAATATGATTAATAGGGAATCACTGTTTTCGCACACTGCAATTCTGAAGTTTATCATTCATTTATTATTCTAGCGCTTGAAATATAGTAAAATTTATAGTTTAGCTATTAAAAGCACCAAAAATAAATATAAATATTGTATACTTGGTCCAATGGATGAGTAGAGTCACCCACCAACACAAGCGCTACTACATGCTTCCTGGGCGACTCTGACCACAGAACAACGCTTGTAGACCTAAGATAAAGAAGTAAACAATTTTTATTTATTTATTTATTATTATTATTAATCAGTTTTAGAAGAGCTACTTCAAACAAGAGGTATCTTCCTAAGGCATTAATCTGCCATTTGTATACGTTTTTAATGCAGGTTATTAAATAGTAAAAATATATCTTATTTTATGGAAATTTAAAGTGAAATACGAACCCAAAATTCACCTGATGGTCCTTACTACTGGTATCACTTATTACCGATGGTCATATAAGGCTACACACCAGCTGCCCACTTCAAATTAAGAAGGCTGCAGATGAGTTATCGCCTCTGAGGACTAAGATGTTTACCTTGTAATCATACTGGCTCTCTATACTCTTCAGACCTGAACACAGCAGTGTAAGCGCTCCTATTTGGTAGCAGAAATAGAAACACCAACTACAGTAAATTGCAGATTGTTTTTGGACAGTTTACATACAATGTTTACAAGGTAGGCACAACACCGATACAAAGAGTAAAACAAGTACGTGATCTTGGAGTTTGCTTTACCGCAGAATTGTTGTTTCGCGTTAACATCACTAATATATTTGTAAAAAGGCGTACCGGAACCTCGGTTTCGTACAGACACGAGTTTTACCAACATGACTGCATTGAGAGCCCTGTATGACGCACTAGTCAAGAGTCATTTGAAATATAATGCAGTAATGTGGGGTCCATATGAAGAAAAATATAAGGTCATGTTGGAGCATATTCAAAACAAATTTGCGAGGAACTTGTACTTTGAGCTTAATGGGGTATATCCATTTTTAACGTTGGTGTATCCTACTCTTTTTGTACTGATATAACAAATTAGAAGTACGTCGAGAGTCCGCTCTTGCTACATGAGGTGAAATTACTGCCTGGCAAAGAACATAACCCGGAAGTATTGCGGCACTTGAGTTTGGTAAACTATTTATTAATCTGTGCTTAAGTCTCTATGTACCGGATCGCTACGTGACGAAACGAAGGCGTCCGCCACTGCTCGCGGTACCTTCAGCACGAATTAATCTCCTGGCAAAAACGCCTCTAACTCGAGCTCTTCACGTGGTCAACCGTGTGCATCTTAAAATTGACGTATTTAGTTGCCACTATAGTGAATTAATTAAGGTTATATTATATATTGTATGTTACTGTTGGAATAATTTTATGTCGCTAGAGTATTTTTATTTTTCTCAAAAACTGTTTAATGTATCTATTTTTTTATTTTATTTTATTATTGTGTTTCTTTTTAGTTTGCTGAGCTACATTTATTTTAATATTATCGTATCATATTAGTGTAAGATTTAGTTTATAACAAAAAAGAAGACTCGTATCGCATTGGGTCCGACCTGTAAAGATACTCGTAGATGTCTCAAGTAATATATAAATTAATAAAAAAAACTTTACGTTTATATTAAATTTAAAGCTTAAAGGATTTGATTGTAGTAAAAATGTAAGAAGTGAAATACGACGCAATTTATTCATAGACTTCATTCTATTATAATATACCTTGCCATAGACACTAATTTTTATACATTTCAACGAGAGCGTACCGTTAAAAAATACAATAGGCGGAGCGTGGATGAACCATTTGACGGTTTACGATGCATTTAAAAGTAAATGAAATCTCTTAAATGTGTTAAAAGTTAAATGAACCTGCGTTTATAGTGTGTGAAACTTGTTAGTGCATCTTTCGGATGTAGGAGAGGCATAAATTTAAAATTTATTGTGCTTAAACCTCTATGTAGAGCAGGTTTAACAACAACCCTTGTTTTTATCTTTTTGTCGTATTCAGAACATGAGCGTCTTTGTTAGGGTTAGAGAATCAAAACAACAAGTGTATTTCTAAATCTGTAAATCTTTGTACATAAAATAATTTAATTTATTGAATAAAAATATATTTACGGATTTTATCGCGTTTCGGTGCTTATTATTCGAAAATTCAAAAACTGAAGGTAGCCGGGCTAACTATGATATTGGGACATCGAACATCTCCGTCCCCCCCCCCCCCCGTTCCGTAACCGTGGGTGCTGTAAATCACCCTAAACGTCGGGAATTAAAAATAAGTTTGTAATGTTCGCGTAGATTTAAGAAATCAATCATAATCATCATAAAAATCAACTTAATTGTTATAAATGAAGTAAATACTTGTATCTTATTTTTATTTTTTTTGTATGATCCACCGTGTGGTGGTTTTATGAGATTAGGGTGATGCCAGAACGAGATTTCGTTACATGAGTATGGGAAGAGGAGTCTATATTAGATATTGCAGAAAGATCCTGTGCTTTGCGATAAATGGCAGTAAAGCCATGTCATTAACGCCAAACGTGACATGTTTAGTTTAGTCTGACTTCGGGCAGTGCCCCCAGCGAGTTCACCGCATAGTGGAATACATCCTCAGCGGTTTTTATCCTCGTCGTCAAAAAACCATCGCGGTCTTCTTTGACATTGCCAAGGCATTCGACAGAGTCTGGCACGAGGACTTTATCTACAAACTGTACGACTTAGGCCTCCCGGACCGTCTCGTTCGCCTTGTAGCCTCCTATCTGAAGGATCGTACCTTTCGCTTTAGACACGAAGGCACGCTATCCTCTACTCGTCAAATAAAAGCCGGTGTCCCTCAAGGCTCTGTGCTTGCTCCCCTCCTATATATACTATTCACCAACGACATCCCTATCCCGTCGAATGGTGTTAAACTAGCCCTCTTTGCAGATGACACAGCCCTTTACTCTAAAGGCAACTCACTACCACAGATTCGGAACAAGATCCAAAAGTCAGTAAGCGACTTAGGAGCTTGGTTCCAAAAATGGCGTATCGAGGTAAATCCGGACAAAAGCTCCGCCGTTTGCTTCGAATATAAACGACGTCGTCTCACCACCACTCCGCCAATCAGGATGTTAGGAAGCCCTGTCCCATGGCAAACTAAAGCCAAATACCTAGGCGTCACCCTTGATGCAAGGCTCACTTTCGAGCCCCATATCAAGAAGGTTATTCGCACCGCACGATTTTACATGGGTAGGCTCAACAGCATGTTGGGCAGACACAGTAAAATGTCCCTCCGCAACAGGTGAACCCTATATAAGGTCTGCATACGACCTGTTATGACCTACGATCTACCCATTTTCGCACATGCTAAGCCCAAAGCTATAAATGGACTTCAAATAGTTCAAAATCTATTCTGTCGTAGGGCCACTAACTCGCCCTATTATGTCCGTAATGCCGACCAACATCGAGACTTAGAGCTCCCAACAATCCAGCAGTTCCTTAAATCACTCTCTGAGAGATTTTTCAAAGCCTCAGAGTCCCACCCAAATCATCTCATTCGTGAGACAGCTGCCTATGCAGCCCCTATCCACACTCGCTATAGTGTGCGCAGACCGAGAAACTCTCTCTCGGACCCCCCCCCCCCCCCCCCAACAAGCTTTCGGCTGACCTGAACTGCCTCCTGGCGGCTCAGGCCGAGCCTACATAACACATCCCTTAATCTGCCTTAGTTAGGCACTCTTCTAAGCTGCTTTTCGCCGCTTGCGCCCTCCTTTCTGCCAAGGAGGGTCGCGTTCGTATACGGCTTAGAGATCTCTAGTTAGATCGTTAAGCCAGTTCCTAAAAGGTTGGGTTTAGTGGATAAAAGTCACCACATAACCACGCAGCCGGCTGCGTAGTATGCTATGAGCATTCTCAACCTTCCTCCCCCGCTTTCCGGAGGGTTGCCCATATTTGCTTCGGGCGCAAAAAAAAAACTTCGGGCAGTAGCGCCTAGCGCCTAAGGTGCCTGACTCGATACTTCTATAACGGTGAGAAAAAACCTATTTATCAATTGACTTTAACGGGATGACGATGACGAAAAAGATTTAATTTATTTTTTATAGGATAAAGGTGACAAAGAAGCACAGTCCCACAGTCCAATAGTAAGTGGTTGCTGTGGCGCATAGACATCTACATCTATCCCCGATTACGAATCAAAATGCGGGTGAGTTTTCATCCGTGAGGAATAAGATGAAATGCCTCGTTAACAATAAAATGGGTCTTCGGTTCTCTACACTCACCATACGAAATGCAGCAGTATAGCATTGAGCTGCTATTTTAGGCTGGTATTCTGTGAGAGCGTGGTCCTTCCCCGGTCGAGACGAGCCGTTCGTGCTTCAACCATACTACTAATATAGCTTCAGCCTGGCTTTACCACATCGTATAATAATAATATAGTTAGTATAATATAATAATATAGTTGACGTGGCCACGTAAGAGAGTTAATTATTATTTGTTATTTTAATAGCATACTTATTACTTTGTTAAGCACTCACCTTTAATTTACAGTATTCGAGAAAGTGGTGGTATGGTGGCGCTGTCAGCCGTTTAGTGACGGTGAAAAAATATCCACTATCCCATATAATTCCGTGGGTTTCATAACGAAGACGGGTAGCACCGTCTTTCTTACAATTATTTCATAATAGTTCAGCCAGCATCAAAAACCTCGATGTCGACTAGCGAATGACGTTTAATCCAGCGATCACTTGTAAGGGAATGCGAAATTTGCTCCTATCTTAGGTTGGCGTACTTTGTAGAGCGGCACATTATTTCATGCCAGCACACTGCTTGCAATGTTACTAGACGCAAATTCAGCATTATATGGTTCCTATTCTCCTCACTGGGCCAGGGCACCCCTCTGACAGTTCCTCCCAATTGATCGCATCCAGCGCAAAGCGGCTCGAATCGGAGGTAGTCACTTATCATCCGGTGAGTATCTGCTCATTTGCTTGTCTAAAACTCATACATGTATAAAAAATTATGACCTTTATTATCGAATAAAAATCCGGTGAAAACTGCGAGTAAAAAGGCGGGATTTTTAAATTATTATCTGTATTAGAATCAATATCACTTCATTGATTTCACACTGGCAGCTGAGAACAGGCAACAAGCCGTTAAAATGTTGTGACAATAAGTTTATTTACTTGTTCACGCCGCAACACTTTCATTTGTGACGTCTCGTTTTGTGTACGTATGATAAGTTATGATACATTTTATTCTTGTTATCGAAATGTAAGTGAAACGATAACATACTCCTTCGTATAACAATAGATATATAAGTAATTGATATTGAGTTTTAAAAAGTGATTGTAATTAGTGTTCTACGCGAATATAGTGAAACACTTATTGAATGATGTCGGTATCTGCATGTTTGTTCGATTGTATAAAGTATAGACGTTTTTTGCGAAGACTAGGTAGTTCAAGCAGTTGTTCGATATTCATTTAATATATAAAATATAATAATAAACACGTGTTCACACTCTGAAATTTTTTGAAGAGGTGATGATAAGACAAGTGAAAAAATATTTTATGAGATCATCGTATGGGGTGGTCAATTAACAGTTTTTGATGCACCATTTCGAAATGCTTATTTATTTTAACGAATTTTAAAAAAAAATTTGTTCTCAATCGCATCTTCTAAATCATAACTTAAAAATGTGAATATGATAAATAATATGTACATATTAAATTATAAGTTGCCGTATAGCGGCGGCGGCGTAAGAAAATTTATTCATTTCGTCCTGTCGTAAGAAGCGACAAAGAAAATTTAAACAGGAGATGAGCTGCAGGATCTTTCTCATAGCAACTTAAAATTATAAAAACTAATAGAGAAAAAAAATACGATCACTGAGAAAGCTACTGCGAAAATATCTGATTCTCAATTAATTTCATGTCTTTCTTAAGAGTGTAATTAAAATAAAATAAAACATAAAAAAATCAAAAATAAATAATTACGCTTAGTTGCTAGTGAAACCGTTAATTTTTTTTCAGTTTAGAATTTGCAACTGGGTCCCGCCTGCTACTAAACCCAATGCTTTAAAATTATAATAATAATAATCATTTATTAAACTTTAAACTTGTAGTACATACAGAAAAAAATCTTACATGATATAGCAATAAAATTAGGTAAAAACGCTGGTGAGGGTGACGTTCTGTTCTCCTTACTAGACTATAAAACAGCCTGTATTAAGGAGATTCATTCCCTTACCCCCTTACAAAAGTGAACAAAAATAAAAAACTTGCATTTAACTTTTTAGCGCTACAGATTTTGTGTGCGTGCGTGTGTGTTTGTATGTGACCTCATAATATAATTATACTAATGTAATATAAATTAGTCGGTTATTGTTAATATGTACTTTTCTGTCCCTTCATAACTCTAATTTAGTAGGTAGAGTAGAACGTACACGGAAAAAGTACACGGCTTTAATATAATATAATCTGTTAAGCCGAGGTAGAGTTTACTTTGTTTATAGTTTATTTTAATTTTGTTACATATTCTCAATCTTGTTTCAGTCATTAACTTATATATACATTTTAATCCCCTTTTAATTTTCTTTATTTAGATACTCTACTCGATTAGTTTGGTAATTTTTTTTATTAACGTATTACTATTTCGCGCCAGAAATCCGCCATTTTTTTTCTAACAGCTATATAAGATCACTTGAGTTTTTAAGACGAATATAACAATACCTTAACTGTCGAAATCCATCCAACCATTTGGAAGATATGATGTAATAAAGAAATTTACAAACAAACAAACATACATACAAGATACGTGCGAAAATCATAACCCTTATTTAGTAAAATTAAAAAGGTAATTTATCTAAAATTCAACGTCAGGTGGTTATCAACATAATAATCAGGTTTAATGAAACATCAACATTTGTTTTTACTTTTTATATCATTATTAGAATTTAAATTCTCCGAAAGAGGACCTTAACTATAAATTGGCGAATGCTTTCGAAACATCCTGATCATTAGAATTCCTGACCTTTAGGGCCTTTGTTCACTAGCCGACGAAATTATTATGGATTCTAGGAATGGCCTGTCTGGAAGTTTAGGACGTTTTTTGGAATGTTAAATAATTTTTGGAAGTTTTGATAACAGTCATAATTAAGTTAATTTGAAATCAGATCAGGTCATGACAACGCTTTATATTCTTTTGTGATAAAGTTTTTCTCGTTTATACATATTTTGTTATTCTCTCCCGTTCACTCTCTTATTCTATTAATAGAATAACCAATTTTATAGCCTATAGACATATAATTTTTTGCTTACGATTGACATTAATCGATATTTACGATATGAATATGTGATGATTCGAAGATCTGCATGATCGAATAATAAAAGTGTTTTGCCTGTAATTTCTTCTCACATATGGAACAATAAAAGTGTAGGTTTACGCGGTACGTAGTTTTGTATTGAAACCGCTGCATGTCTAAAGAAATATTCGTACTTAGCCTTTAACGAGTAGGTTATGAATATCGTGTGATCTCTCCAACTAATCAAGGAGCTGTATTTTTAACCGTGCCTAGATTAGCCAGTTTATTTCGTTAGATGCCTTAAATGTCAGATTGCTAAACTAGTAGTCAAGATAGATCATAGTATTTTAAGTATAATATTGTTGAATTCATAGACAATTTTTTTTATAGAAGAAGGGGCAAACGAGCATGCGGCTCACCTGATGTTAAGTGACTACCGCCGCCCATGATCAACCGCAACACCAGGAGAATTGCGGGTGCGTTGCCGGCCCTTTAGAAAGGAGTAAGCTCTTTTCTTGAAGGTCCCCAGGTCGTATCGTAAGTTTTGCTCATATTGCAAATAACAACAAATTTTGGTTCAAGGCTTATCATATTTGACTTATAGATCATATATATGTAGTAGCACTAGTGAATTTACTCCATATTCCATTAATTTTTTTATAGGATAAGGTGGCAAACGAGCGCACAGTCCACTTGATTGTAAGTGGATGCTGTGGCTCATAGACATTTTCATTTAACCTCGATTAAGAACCAAAACGCAGATGCGTTGTCATCCCTGAGGACCAAGATGAAATGCCTCGATTACATTAAAACGAGTCTCCGCTTCTCTACACTAACCATACAAAACACATCAGCAATAAGCTGCTATTTTTGCAATTCGAGATAATTATTTTTGAGATAGAGACCAAATTCGAGATAATACTTTGTACAACTTCGAGAACATAAATCAAAGTCATACTTGTATTAGTTTGAATTAAGTTGATAGATCATCACTTTTTATAGTCTATATAAAGTCGGTGCGCTACGTCTGTCTGTTTTAAAGCTCTAAACCCAAAATGACGAATGCATCCATCTATGGACAAAATTGTGTGTGGGATTTTTTTTCAATACTCAGATAAAATAACGACTAAGCGGTTATCTGGTTGTCAACGGGACAGATTAAGTTATTACTCCGGTACCTAGTGAAATTATTCGTTGCATCTGACGAATAAATGCCGCCCAGCTGCAGCTATATATGGTTGTAGCACGAAAGGGTCGGCTCGACGGGGGAAGGACCACGCTCTCACAGAATACCAGCGTAAAATAGCGGCTGGATGCTGTTGGTTTTTTGTACGGTGAGTGTAGAAAACCGAAGGCCCGTTTTACTGGAATCGAGGCATTCTATCTTAGCCCTCAGGGGTGACAATTCATCTGGATTTTGATTATGGGCCACAGCATCCACTTACTAAAAAAAAATCTGGCGATTCAAAAAGAAAGTCCTAAATTTAACAGATACATTTCTCTGTAACCCACGTTCACCCACTTAACGTGATATGTAGTATTTAAGGCCATGCGTGCGAAGCCGGGCGAGGCACCTAGTAGTAGAATAAAATGAACGAAAGTTACGTAACCGTACATAATGTTATACTCTTAGTCGTGACTATCACTCACACGCTATTGTTCGTTATTAACGCATATTTGAATGACAGCTGTATTCCCGCCAATTTCGCTTTACGACATCAATTGGTGTTTACGTTTGGGTAGCGTTCGAAAATTGATGAATCTTAACGTAAACTATACAGTTGATATTTAACACGCTTGTAGACTCAAGAGCCCAGGGGCGGCGCTGTTACGATCGAAATGGAAATAATGGACTGTCAGAAAATTTGTATGTGTCAATTGAATTCCAACTTTGAATCAGGGCCATTAAGACTTTGATTTGAGTGATGTTTTTAAACCGATTTCACACTATTCTTTAGTGACGCTGTTGAAAGGCTCAACAGTAATGGTGGGTCCAGACTTCAAGATTGCGACAGGGAATGATGGGGGGTCATTAAGATTGTGGGTTGGGTGCTTTTTAAATAAAAATCACGTATCGGATGTTGCCTTTTTGCATTTTTGGGGAAGTAGGTACTCATTTCGGTTTTATAAGCTTTTATTTAAAGTTATTTTTTTGACGGTCAATCGCTAAAAGAAACTATGTTGTCAGTAAGTTGTATCAGGGATTTAAGACTAATCAAATATTTTCGTTAATAAGAGGGGAATGTAATTAAAACAAAAACTATAATGGATGTGGTTTTCAAAATCCACTGCTGAGAACACGTCTCCCCCAGAAATTGTATCATAGGCGGAATATTTATCATAGTTGCCACGCTAGGGTTGGCAAGAGTAGTCTTTTGTTAATTTCTGTTGTTTTTAGGAAAATGCTGCTACCTATCTCATTTGGAGTATTGTTGGAGTAGTTCAGCGGCCGGGCTCATAAGAGGCAATATTAGCTGTTATATATAAGGCTATTAGGCATGAGGCACGACTTTTAAAACGCATCTATACAGCCTTTTTCATTTGCAGCTAATTGTAGGTGTCATTGGATTCCCCCCCGAACGGGTCTTAGTAATCGTGGCTTGGATACCCGCGGTGAACAAAGATTAAAACACATGGCTGGCCGAGGTAGCCACTCCGAGTGGGCTTGGCGAGCCGACTTCGGATGTGTGTTGGTCGGCTGCGGCGAGAGGGGTGTCCTCTCTCCCTACCACTTGAGTACCCTACCGAGGTCGAGTCGCGGAGGAAGAGGAGTGTTAGGATGCGCCACTCCACGCCCTATCCACCGCGACTCAGACGGGGCCGCACTATTGATGCGGTGATGGTGGAGCTGTGCGGAGTGTCGGTATTGCGAGGTGCCACTCTCTCTATCCTCCACAACCGAACCTTGGTTGGCGGCTGACTCATAGAACAGATCCGCCTCTGGAGTCAGGAAGGCTTGTGCTTCTGAGTGCTCGTTTATCCAGGCCCCATGGCCTTCGCGCATCGGATACGTGGGCGTTCGTGGCGCAGGTGTAGTTGGAGGCTGTGGAAGCAGTCACGTGTTCTGGTGCGCCTTGCCTGAGAAGGAGGTGTGGGAGGAGTAGTCCTCCTCCCGAGGAGGAGCCGCCCTGGGGTGACCGTCACTGGTGGGGCCGCGGATGTGTTCGAAAGCGTTCCCGTGGCCTTGCCAATATGTGACGAAGGTGGGGAGGTAAACGCCATGGGGTTTTAGTTGGTGCGAGTCCGACATAACTCGCCCTAGTCCCCGCGAGGCGGGTATGCGTAGGCATAGGCATTGTTCAAAACGACTATAAATCAATAGCACGCTACAGACTATAAGCTATGAATTACTAGCGCGCTATTAAATACGCTATGTTATAGCGCGCTATTTATAAGAAAGGCTGTGGGAGGCCGGCAAGCGCGTTAAGTTTTGCAGCACGCTATATCTCATAGCACGTTACGTTATATGTCGTTCGTTGGATAGACCGCGTGCAATATAAGAACATTATTTCGTAATAGGTCACATTTTTGACTAAAATAAAATAAATCTGTAAAGAAAAACCAATGAACGCTCTTTCATACTTTTTAAGCTTACGACTTTCTATAATCCTAAAAATATTTTTAGGGCATGTTACTTTTAAAACAAAATAAAATAAATTAGTTTTTGTTATAATCGATGTAAACGTTATTTTAACCTTAATATAAATAATAAATCAATTAAAGGTGTATTTAAAAGTTGATTGTATATACCAATTTACATACACTATTATATACACTTCTGTATCTATATTTTATTAACATTTAAAAAAATTAGTTAGGCTTATTTTATAGTAGACAATTGTGTCCTTTGATCACTTATAAATATACAGTATACACTAACTAAAAAACGTAAACACTAATTAGGTCGCGCGATGAACAGCGTGCTACTGATCAAATTTGTATCATACGTCCGTTCCCAACAGCGCTGCTGCTGTAACTAGTTGCCGCTAGATATTAATACTTAATAGCGCCAAAGCGCCATAGCGCCATGATGACTATTTACACAGCACGCGCTATGCGCTGTGGAGAGATAGCGCGCTATAATATGGCGCTATGCGCTATATTAACCACCATTGGTTAAAATAGGTATCATCAGGTGGATTGAAAGACTATTTGTGAGCTTGTCAGTTATTTTGTAATTTCATGTAATTTAAAATTATTTAAGTTTGAACAGTGTCCTAAAATTAAGTAAAACGGAGTACTAACTCAGTGGTGAGGTCCACACTATATTTAGGTGGCAAAGGTAAACTTTTATATCGCGATACAGAAATGTTAATACACCATCTACCGCTGTTGATTGGAACTTGAATAGGACAAACATTGTTCGCCGTTATGAAAATAATTTATCGGGTCTTAACAGGTTTATCACCGTCATCAGCCCGCTAAAACCTACTGTTCGACGTGGTTTCTCCCGTTTTTTCCAGGATTTGCCTTAAACTACGCGCTTGGCAGGTGGAATGCTGATCGCAATATTACACGCCTCGCACCTTTGATGCTGCTTGCCGTCGCCGGCTTGGGTATTTTACACCAGGCATAAATTTACGCGAACACTACACATTTAATAAAACCGCTTATACGGATTTTATCGCGTTTAATTAACTTATTTTTAATTACCAATGTCTCGGGTGCTTTACAGCACCCATAGCTCCGAGGGGGCCTGAGATGTTTGACATCCCAACGTCATAGTTAACCCGGTTACCTTCAGTTTTCGAATATTAATTTTTGGTCTGATCTACTCAGAACGAGCTTACAGTATCTTGAAGTCTTGCAGTGGTATGCTTGGGTTGAGACTTAATTGTATTTCTTAAAGGATCCCATGCAAATGGTAGCACTCAACACAATCTTCTTTATAAAATAGAGAATGTTTTTCGATTTTATTAGTAACGCGAACTATCCTTGGTAGAAAATTGGATTTAATTATTTTAATTATAGGATTCCAAGCAAATGGCCATCCATCTTCGCTATTGAAATTAGAATGTTTTTGCAATAGCCTCGCGTATCAATCATCCTTGGTAGGAATCGGTGTTCTTTTGCGAGGATTTGTGATTTACCAAATCTGATTGGACGATCAGATTTGGGGACGATTTTACACTTGTTCACCTTGAAGTCTGCAGTCTGTGGTTTTATTCAATGATTATACCGCCATCTATCTGAAGCCATAATTTTTCTAGCATTTTCTGTGGTCACCTTAAAACAACCACGGGACGAAATGGGATGATAGAACCTCTTATGACGCCACCAAACGTCGTTTAGAATTTATATTGCGTAACCTCAAAATTTATATGTCCGAAATGTTACATCCGTACAGAGAAGAATCTGTAAGAATGCAGTACATAGGAATCTTCAAAATAACAGACTACTTCTTTTTGAAAGATCGGCGACGCACCTAAACTTCTACTGGTACTGAGGATGTTCATTTGCGGTAGTAGATATTTGCCATCAGGTTTTTTTTTGGAAGGGCGGACAAACGAGCATACGGCTCACCTGATTGGTAAGTGATCACCATCGTTCATGAACATCTACAATACTAAGGAGGTGAGCCGCATGCTTGTTGGTCCCCTTTTCTCCCTTTAATGAGTGGTATGACAATTTTATTTTATATTTAAATAATAAAAAAACAGTGGTTTTTATTAGACTGTAACATAAGTGGTTAGAAATTGTGACCATGAATTCATTATCATTATAAAGTCTTAAGTATATTGCCTAATAGTCTATCCATAGGTGGTTCTTACCATTTATTACAAAAAGAAAAATGGTTTTAAAGTAAGTAAAAATTAAATAATACTCTATACAATCTCGTCAATCAATACGTAACCTTAAAAATGTGTAAGAATTGCTTCCAGTACCATATTATCAATACTTTTTTGTGTACATTCACACAAAAAATATGGATCTACTTTTAAAAGACTTGTAATACGATCGCAAAATACACAAATCATCTTAACAAGCACCCATTACAACTTCAAAAGAGGATAATTGGGCTACTCGAAGTCTACCAAGTCTAAGTACGCGAAACTTCCGGACGCCCACGTTTACGTTGAGCTCGTTTTATAAATAGTACGCAAACAAGTTCATTTCTATTCATGTCACAGATTACGACTTAATAGGTTTTCATGCTCACAAAGATTTGATCCCATGTCTTTTTTATTTGTTGTATGTATTGAAAATTGGTCCATCAATTTCGACTCGGCCTTGCAGATTTATTGTACGTAATTATAGGGTACCTATATAATATTATTCTGGTATTTTCTTTTGATGCGTTATCCTTTTTCGAATTTTTTTACCGTCGATCTCATGTCGATGCCATAATAAGATATGATGTATGGATTTAATAATTTGACGCATAAGGTTGTGCTTTAGACGCCGGTGTCCTGCTATTCCGAGGGACAAATTAGTTATTAAAAAAACTTTAGAGGTTATATCAATTTTAAGTTGAAATTGGTAGTCATTTTGTTATGGAGGATGTATAATCAAGTCATTACAGATTATTAACGGAACCTGTGTTTAATTTTGAGAGAAAAAATTAGCAAATTCTTTATGTTAATATTTATGTGTTTAGAATTTGGATAGTGTAAAATGCGATAATGGCGGGAGGTCCCTCGTTTGAGCTGTGTTGACGGTTTTTTATTTTTCATTTTGTAAGGAGTTGAATTTTGAATAAATGAAAACTTGAAGACTGAAAGTTTGTCAAGCAAAACATCGCCAAACGCCTGCATTCTGGCAAAATATTTAATTAGATGACACGTAAACCCTATCACAGCAAAGCAATGTGGAGTAATTCCAACAGTTATAGTCCTGAACAGTTGGAGATTCTTATTCATTTTCAAGATCATTTATAAAATAAAATATTTGTATTAGTTGACTTTTGAGTAACATGAAAAAATTTAACACCATTCATCATTTTATTTCATTCATTCATTTCAACGTGGTAGATCGCCACTGCAGAATTACTTGTATACTATGGTTGTGGTACAAATGGGTCAGCGAGACCGGGGAAGGACCACACTCTCAAAGAATAGCAGTATAAAGTAGCAGCTTAATGTTGCTGTTGTATTTCTTATGGTGAGTGTAGAGAACAGGAGACGTGTTTTACCGAAAACAAAGGTTGACAACGTCGTCTTAGGGGTCACAAAGTGTCTGCCTTTTAATTCTTAATCGAAACTTATGCTTTAAAAATGTTTCGATCTCCATCGGTGCTACTGTATTTAATTGGTTACAGTTGTATGTACTCATATACCACGTGTTTGGTGGTAAAGGTGAAAGTCGTGAGAAAAGCTGCATATCTAATAAATAAAAATATAAAATATACACGCCCACGCACGCATTGAGATAGCTTAGAGGTGAGTAATTCACTCACCTCTTCAAGAAGATTTTAATAAATAGATTAAGACTACGCCAAGCAAATCATAAGCCTACGGTTTCGAAATTTTAAACACTTGATGAAAGATTGCTTTAACTCATCCCGCGACCTACCAAAAAGGATAGAACAAGTCTACCTGGCCAGTGCATAAAATACATTTTATTTATGTTACATTCCTACACATACATAGCATACTAATGTAAAACATACTATGTTAAATTCCAATGATAGATGAGTAAATGAAAGAGGTGATTGGGTAACTCGAAATTCTCATAACATCCATGTAACATCTCACGAAGAAGGAGTGCCTGAAAACCAGAGCTTCATGGGATCTAGTTCCATCTAAGCAAAAGCTGAGTCACCTCCGTTTGCCTAAATTAAATTAAGATTAAATAATTAATTTATATGTAAACATGTTTTTAAAAGTGGCAATAAAGTGATATTTATTTATTTATTATTTAAGCCCTTTGTAGAATTTTAATCTCTATACTGGGTGACCTTTTTACCGTCTGGAAAAATTAGGGTGTCTGGAAAAAAATTAAAATATGTGAACGGTGTAGAAGTCTATGGTACTGATATTTTACAAAAAATATAAACAAAAATTTTGAATTAAATAAATAAATTAATTAATATCTATCGAAATTCAAATCATATCCTGCTTGAAGAACGGCAATAAAACAATAAATTAAGTAGGCATCTTCGCACTTGGCTTGGGTGGATATGATTTGAATTTCGATAGATTTTTATTTATTAATTTATTTAATTCAAAATTTTTGTTTTTATTTTTTGTAAAACATCAGTGCCGTAGGCTTCTACTCCGTTCACATGTTACGGCCTATGACGGTAAAAAAAGGTCACCAGTATATGAAAATCAATAGCTGTCGCTGTATTGTCGCTATTTACCACGATAGGCAAGCAAGGTGGTTGGTAACCGCAATTTATTATTTTTAGTATAGTTAGGTATTAGGAAACATCTCTCCACACGATAACACAAAGGCAACTTACTGTAAGAATCAATGTTTTTTTTTTAAACAAGAAATTTAAATTTAGAATAATTTACTCACCGTACACACAGAAGCACGAAAAGCGGCAGGAGTACAAAAAATACCCGAGCGCTCTCCCCAACACTTTGTCCAGAACTTGAAGCGCGTATCACTGTGCTCGCGCGGGGCAAGCATTCCAACATGATTTCACATCCTAATTATTGTTGCGATTTTTATCATTGTAATCACATTTCTCTTACGTCACTGTTGTGTCCAGCGCTTGTTGAATATGTAACACTCTGTTTTCGACATACTGGCACGTTTTATCTGAAAAATAAATACAAAAGAGGTGGTTAGATACATTTTTTTAAATTTTACATTGTTGTATTACACATTTATAACATACATTGCTTTTTTTAAAATATTATAAGCCAATATTTGACTGCGATTCCACCCGATAGCAAATAGTGGATGTAGCTGAAGATGGCAAAGCACGCTGACTTTGCTTAACAAAAGCTATTCACTCTTTTTTATAGGATACGGTGATACAGTCATCTACATCTATTTCCGACTACAAATCAAAATGAAGATGCGTTATCACCCGTGAAGACTAATATAGAAGGCCTTGTTTCCAGTAAAACGGGTCTCTGGTTCTCTACACTCACCATACGAAACACAGCAGCAATAAGGTGCTGTTTTACGCTAGTATTTTGTGAGAGCGTGGTACTACTCCGGTCCAGCCGAACCATTCGTGCTACAACTATACTACTAATATAACTGCAGCATGGCTCTACCACACATAAAACCCTTGCAAGAAGTCACTCACATGTAATTGGATGTTAAGACAGAATGCTTACAAATTATTGAAATCCATCGCTTTACTCATTAGTTGAAGAAAACGGTTTGGTTTGAGTATGTGGTATGTTGATAATATAGAAGAAGATGATATTGGTCGAGCATCTGGTTTTACGATGGTGGAAAGGAGAAAGAAGAATTGTGTCATGCAGTTCCTTTTAAAAGTGATGTACGACTTTATCACCACTTACCACCGGGTGAATAAACAATAAAATATGATTCTAGTGTCACCAACTTTCGTCATACATAACAACATTCAACAAATGAAACGTTTTTCTTCTTCCTTATCAGCCCCGTCAATGTCCATCATTGGGCATGACCCTCTCCCAGTAATATGCCTTCTTTACACAACTTTTTTTTCAGTCCGAAAAACGTAACTACACACTCGTGCAACTTCGCGAAGAGCTCGGTCTCCTTGAGTCACCCGCGCCCTAATAACATGAAGAACGTTCAAGAGGCAGCTGCTGTTGTAATGTGTTCGCTCGCGTATTATAATTACGAGTACGTCCGTGTTTTCTACACAAAAAAAAATCGATACTATTAAAGTGAATCATGCCTAGCTAATTAACGTATGCCGAGTAGTGTAGTGAGCAGCTTCGTATAACTTCGTGATAGCTCGCGAAGTCCTTTGAGTAACTCGAGCGCAAAAAACCGACAGTGATAAGAAGTCGCCCGAGGCGAAAAGGGAGGTTGCACGAAGCGTATCGAAGTACCTCTCTACACTATTCTCCTCGATCAATTTCGCGAGTAGTGTAGTGTAGTATAGAGATAACTTAAGGTACCTAACCTCGAAAATTTGGTGGTTTTTTTTATTTCACATATTCTTCTTAAGTTTTATAAATTACGAATCAAATTTTGGTATATGATATTTGACTATATGACCTTGAATTTCATAAAAGGAAAACACGATCACATGTAATTTTCTTGATAGAAAAAATTGCAAAGTAGGCTTTAATTAGTTACATTTCTCCATGAAACTACAATATTTTTAGGAATAAGTGCATGGAATTATTTTTAACGTATAGTAAATAATCATATCTAAGTTCTCATAGCCGTGTAGTGGCGGTTAAGAATATCCACTACCCCATATCTTCCCGTGGGTGTCGTAAAAGGCGACAAAGGGAGACAGGCAGGAGATGGGCAGCAGCATCTTCCTGATAACAGCAACTGTACGACAAAAAAAAACTGCGGTTGCCAACCCGCTCGCCAAGCGTGGCAACTATGGCAATATACCCCCCATGAACAATTACACAAATAGACGGCCCCCAGTCCCCGGCGGCCCCGCTATTCCTGGCTACGGTGGCGACCACGGTAACGGCGGGGCAGGGGGTGCTAAGAATCTCCGGTGGAGGTTCGGTTGCCACCTACGACGACTCGACCTGGCAACATTTAACGCACGCACACTGAGGACTGACGAGAAGATCCTGGAGCTGGAAGAAGAGATAGACAAGTTGCGCTGGAGTATTATAGGATTATCCGACGTCCGAAGAGAGGGCGAGGACACGGTGCTTCTCGAATCCGGCAACTTGTTCTATCACCGGGAGGGCGACCGTCTGTCCCAAGGAGGTGTCGGATTTATCGTCCACAAGTCTCTCGTCAACAACGTTGTAAAGATTGGGAGTGTGTCGACGAGGGTCGCGTACTTGATACTCAGAATCACCAAACGGTATTCGCTGAAGGTCATACAGGTTTACGCACCAACCTCGGCACATCCCGATGAGGAGGTGGAGGAAATGTATGAGGATATTTCCAAAGCCATGCATTCCTCCAAAACCCACTACACGGTGTTGATGGGAGACTTCAACGCAAAACTAGGCACAAGAGAAAACGGTGAGCTGAAGTTAGGGAAATTTGGAGTAGGGCAACGAAACCGAAGGGGCCAGCAGCTGGCCGACTTTATGGAGAAAGAGGGACTCTTTATGATGAACTCTTTCTTCCAGAAGCGGCCCCACAGGAAGTGGACCTGGTCGAGCCCCGACGGTTTGACAAAAAATGAGATTGACTTCATTATGACGACCAGACGCCAACTGTTCAGTGATGACTCAGTGATTGCAAGGGTGAAAACTGGCAGCGATCACCGAATGGTTAGAGGCACACTGAACCTAAACGTTAAGTTGGAGAGGTCTCGTCTAATGAAGTCTACGCTCCGTCCCCCTCGTGCTCTAATCCAGAATCCCGAAAACTTTCAGCTCGAGTTACACAACCGCTTTCAGTGCCTACAAGATTGCAATGCAGTGGACGATATGAATGACAAGCTCGTGGAAACTGTCCATGCGGTCGGAGCTAAGTTCTGCAAGACCCGCCGCAGAAGAACACAAAAACTCTCCGATCACACTCTTAATCTCATGGCTGTTAGACGGGAGATGAGGCTGCAATCGTCAACAGATTTGACAGCATACAGGCAACTGAACAGACAGATCTCCAAATGCATGCGGCGAGACTCACGCAACTTTAATACTGCTCGTATTAAAGAAGCGATCGAGCGGAACCAGGGCTCCAAAGTCTTTGCCAGAGATCTGTCTGCCCGTAAGAGCCAACTGTCAAAGCTGAAGACTGAGTGTGGCAGCATCGTTTCCGGGACAACTGAGATTTTGAGTGAGATTGAGAGGTTCTATGGGCAGCTGTACACATCATCGTTGGAGCCACACGCAAGTGTGAATAACAATCCAAGAGCAAGTCTTATCCGACACTATTCCGATGATATCCCGGACGTCAGTCTAAGCGAGATTAGAATGGCTCTCCAGCACCTTAAAAACGGCAGGACCCCAGGCAAGGATGGAATTACAGCGGAGCTTCTGAAAGCGGGTGGAACACCGGTACTTGAAGTCCTTCAGAAGCTCTTTAATTCCGTCCTCCATGGTGGCACTACTCCAGAGGCGTGGAGCAGAAGTGCGGTGGTCTTGTTCTTTAAGAAAGGCGACAACGCTCTCTTGAAGAACTACAGACCGATTTCCCTTCTGAGCCGCGTCTACGTGCTGTTTTCGAGAGTCATTACGAATCGTCTCACACGCAGACTCGACGACTTCCAGCCTCCCGAACAAGCCGGTTTCCGAAAAGACCTCATACATACCCTGCGGCAGATTGTACAGAAGACTGAAGAGTACAATTTGCCACTTTCCCTGACGTATGTGGACTATGAGAAAGCCTTTGATTCCGTCGAAATTTGGGCGGTGCTGCAGTCCCTTCAGCGGTGCCAAGTTGACTGTCGGTATATCGAAGTGCTGAAGTGTTTGTACAGTAGGGCTACGATGGCTATCCGAGTACAGAACCAGAGCTCGAAACCTATCCAACTGCAGAGAGGTGTAAGACAGGGTGACGTTATATCCCCGAAACTCTTCACCGCTGCTTTGGAAGACGTTTTCAAGCTACTGGACTGGAAAGGATACGGTATTAACATCAATGGCGAGTACATCACTCACCTTCGATTTGCCGACGATATAGTCCTTATGGCAGAATCGCTGGAGGACTTAAGCACTATGCTCAATGACCTCAATAGTGCCTCCCAACGGATATGTCTTAGGATGAACATGGACAAAACAAAGATCATGTTTAATGTCCATGTCACACCTATGCCGGTAGTTGTTGGGAGCACTATGCTCGAAGTTGTTGACGAGTACGTTTACCTGGGACAAATAGTCCGACTAGGTAAGTCCAACTTTGACCGAGAGGTCAATCGACGGATTCAACTCGGCTGGGCAGCGTTTGGGAAATTACGACATATCTTCTCGTCAGGTATACCTCAATCTCTAAAAACTAGATTGTACAACCAGTGCGTGTTGCCAGTGATGACTTACGGATCTGAGACGTGGTCCTTCACTGCTGGCCGTATGAGGACGCTCAAGGTCGCTCAGCGAGCTCTGGAGAGGGCTATGCTCGGAGTTTCTTTGGGTGATAGACTCAGAAATGAGGATATCCGCAGTAAAACCAGAGTGACCGATATAGCCCAACGGATTAGTAAGCTGAAGTGGCAATGGGCCGGCCATATAGCTCGAAGAATCGATAACCGATGGGGAAGAAAGGTTCTCGAGTGGCAGCCTCGTACCGGTAGGCGTAGTGTAGGGCGACCCCCCACTAGATGGAGTGACGACCTGGTAAGATATGCAGGAAGTCGATGGATGCAGGTGGCTCAGGACCGTGCTTTGTGGTATTACTTGGGGGAGGCCTATGTTCAGCAGTGGACTTGTGAAGGGCTGTAATGATGATGAAATGATGAAGTTCTCATAAACTATTGTTTCAATCTCTAACAAAATTTTGTTAAAAGTTTTTTTCCGAGCGCGTGTTCGGTATTGCTGTCTCATAATTTTCGTATTATGAAGTCATTGGATCACTTTCATTTTGACACTCCCTCAGTCGTCCGTCAGCTATACCGACAAAGGGATAAGCCACGGCCCCAAAACTACGATTCATTTTCAAGGTATCCTCTTAAGAATAATTTAGACTATGTTGCGAAGTGACGACCGTAGCACCGGATGTTTTACACTTTTGACGTCGCTTCCCGTTGCTGGTCTGCATGCATTATACGCATCGCTTTAACGAGAAGAAAGATGTACCCCATAGTGGCAGTGTAAGAATATCCACTATCCGATATCGTCCCGTGGGTGATGTAAGAGGTGACAGAGGTAAACAAATCAGGAGAGTGGCAGCAGTGTCATCCTAAAAACAACCAAAAATAAGAAACTGCGGGGAACCCGCCTGCTTAGCGTAGCATCTATAAAAAACTAGCCAACACCAACTTGCTTCGCTGGGCGCACGATAATATTTTATTGCGACACTTACATCTAAAACATCAAGAAAAATTTTTTTTAGGACTATCATAAAATCCGTTCTTAGCGAGCGTCAAGATTGCGAAGTGAGTAACTGTACTAAATTTTTAAGTCAATCGGGTGTATGGTTTAAGAGATCTCGTGATGAGTCAGTCAGCTATTGTACGTGGAGCCACGCTGCAGCTATATTATGGTTGTAGCACGAATGGGTAGGCTCGAACGGGGAAGGACCACACTCTCACAGAATACCAGCGTAAAATAGCAGCTTAATACTGCTGTGTTTTGTATGGTGAGTGTAGACATCCGGAGACCCTTTTTTACTGGAAACGAGGCATTCTATCTTAGTCCTCAAGGGTGACAACGCATCTGCATTTTGATTCTTAATCGAGGATAGATGTAGATCTCTACGGGCTGCAGCATCCACTTACCATCAGGTGGACTGTGTGCTCGGTTGTCACCCTTATTCTATAAAATATTGTCAGTGGTATTATGCTTATATATAAATAGATATTCCCCCTTTTATGGCAATCTATAGGGTAGGTATATGTTCGACTATTGACTTTAGATAGGCTGTAATCGTATCTCTTTTGAGATCTATGGGATAATTTTGGGCGACGGATTCACAACAGAGAGCAATTACTATGAAATTCAAGTCAAGCTTTTATCCTTTGAGCTATCATGACTCTAATTCAAGCTTATAAATGTAGGAGGCAACGAATTCTAGAATTATTCAACTTACACGTGGTTTGAGTTCACTGCTTCACAAGTGTGAATGACATAAAACGCTCGTGGCGAATATGTCACAGCAGCCGAAACCGGCGTCGGCCATCTTGGATATTTCCACTGCAATTATAACCGTCCTCAATGACCATTACTACGGGTTCGTTGCGCGTAATCCGTTATAATTTGCCACGAATTTCGTACGTTTTGTTTTATTTTGACACGTAAAACATGTTTGTCTCGTTGGCTTAAAGGTCGTAAGCGCGACTGCTGGTCAAGTGGTCTCGGGTTCAAAGTCTCGAGTCGAGTCAAAACCAATTATTGGGTTTTTCTGTCGAGTAATTCTCAGTAGCAAGCAGAAGTCAAGAAGTAGGTGGTGATTTAGCCCGTGCCTCGGAAAGCACGTAAAGCCTGATTCTATGTGTTGGTCCTACGCCTGATTTTTCTCCTCTCAAGTCGGAATCGCTTCTCATCGGGCTATGAGTCTTGGACTATGGACTTTTTTGTGGTATCGAGACCTTCCAATGCCTAATCGAGGATGAATGTAGGTGTTTATAGGGCTCAACATTCACTTACCATCAGGTGGACTGTGTGCCTGTTTGTCAGCCTTATTACGATGTTAACATAATACGTCATAGATTCACACGTCAATTGTTTCATAGCTGCGGTAAGAATGGATCTTCTCAAAAGGAAAAGGGGAACACTTAAAAAATACCAGCGTAAAACAGCAGCATATTGCTGTATTTTGTATTATTATAAATGGTAAGTTGTAAGTGACGAAAACCGGAGACCTTTTTACTGTTAATTAGGCCTTCCATATTAGTCCGTGCAGTGATAATGCACCAGCATTTGATCTTTTATCGAAAATCGAGGCAAATGTCTATTGGATCACATGATCCACTTACCATCAGGTTGCTTTTATGCTCGTTTGTCCTCATTTTATCTAATAAAATAAACGGGCCTCTTTTTGGACACTAAAGTTCTGAGGCTACTATATTATCATACTAATATAATTCCTATTCTAATAAATTTTAAAACAGAACTGATTTTTATTATAAACATTTTTTTAAATTTTAAAAAATTTGTGTCCGGAGACTATAATTGTAAGTATATTTTATAAAAAATGACAATTATTTTACTTATTGCGTGATCTGCATGAATTGTACTAAATTTCAATGCGTCCCTAATTATGATATGGTGTTAAGGGAGCTTAGTGTCCCAAGATGCAATATTTACATATTTTATTAGCAATTAGGTAGGCGGTTTACGAGGGACGCTTGCGCGCGCGCAGAATTTCAAATATTTCATTACAAGCTTCCGCTTGTTGCGATATTTGAAATAGCATAGTTCAGTGCAATATTGATGCCATGACACCTGATGCAATAATATGCCGAATGGTAATGACTTAATCTGAACATGCCGATCTCATAAAGGATTCGTAAATGCCCAAAGCCAAAAGGAGCTCAAATAAGCCCGAGCGATAATTCCGTTTTATTCTTTCATCATTTATTATAGCCATAGATTGCCATATAGGTGCTAAGTAATTGTCATAGTTGCCACGCTTGAAGGTTGGCACCCGCAGCATTTTTGTTATTTTGAGGAATTTTTATTATTTATCAGGAAGATATTGCTGTGTATCTCCTGAATGCAGCAAATTTGCTTTCGTCGCCGCATACGACATTTAGGACATATTATAGAGTAGTGAATTATTTAACGCCGACACTATATGGGTATTATCGTACGGCGATATGAACGTTTTTTTAAAACTATTATAAGCCAGTGTTTGACTGCTATGATGATGCTGATAATAAGTGGTGATGCTGCTAAAGATGCACTCATCTTAACAAAAGCCTATTCACCATTGTCTGAAGTCACCCTTATTATAATCGGATGGTGGTAAATTATTCCACTTTTTTGCTGTACGCATTATGATTGCATTGCACTCTGATTGATTTGAATGTGTGGTATATCGAGAACAAAAGAGTAAAGTCCAGCTGAGCGTCTGGTGAGCGATGATGGAATGAAGAGGAAGTAAAGTCATGCAATTTCTGCGCACACTCTCCGACATTTATCCTACAAAATACCGAAGGACGGATAATTTGCGCTTGTGCTCGGGACTGGTAAGATTGACTTAGGCGTGTCGAATAAAAAACCAAATTTAAGTTGTAATTTATTGTCATCGTCAACCTGATTATAAGTATAATAAGTCTCAGTCACGCGGCAGTAAAACACTTTAATTAATTGTGTAAGAAAAACCGAACATCCATTCTGATTCTAGAAACATTATGAGATTCCATTGAACAGATGTACAGTGATATTTTCAAGTCCCGTCGTAGAAATTCTAAACATAGATTAACGTTACTTTTAGAAAATAGAGCGGGCAAATTTACTAAGGAGGTTAATATATTGCGTAAGTAAGCGAAAATGTAAAATTATATTTGTGTGAAAACAAGGAAGTAGTAATACCAATTTAACATGCTCTGGAAAGGATACGGTATTAACATCAATGGCGAGTACATCACTCACCTTCGATTTGCCGACGATATAATCCTTATGGCAGAATCGCTGGAGGACTTAAGCACTATGCTCAATGACCTCAATAGTGCCTCCCAACGGATAGGTCTTAAGATGAACATGGACAAAACAAAGATCATGTTTAATGTCCATGTCACACCTATGCCGGTAGTTGTTGGGAGCACTTTGCTCGAAGTTGTTGACGAGTACGTTTATCTGGGACAAATAGTCCGACTAGGTAAGTCCAACTTCGACCGAGAGGTCAATCGACGGATTCAACTCGGCTGGGCAGCGTTCGGGAAATTACGACATATCTTCTCGTCAGGTATACCTCAATCTCTAAAAACTAGATTGTACAACCAGTGCGTGTTGCCAGTGATGACTTACGGATCTGAGACGTGGTCCTTCACTGCTGGCCATATGAGGACGCTCAAGGTCGCTCAGCGAGCTATGGAGAGGGCTATGGTCGGAGTTTCTCTGCGTGATAGACTCAGAAATGAGGATATCCGCAGTAAAACCAGAGTGACCGACATAGCCCAACGGATTAGTAAACTGAAGTGGCAATGGGCCGGCCATATAGCTCGAAGAACCGATAACCGATGGGGAAGAAAGGTTCTCGAGTGGCAGCCTCGTACCGGTAGGCGTAGTGTAGGGCGACCCCCCACTAGATGGAGTGACGACCTGGTAAGATATGCAGGAAGTCGATGGATGCAGGTGGCTCAGGACCGTGCTTTGTGGCATTACTTGGGGGAGGCCTATGTTCAGCAGTGGACTTGTGAAGGGCTCTAATGATGATGAATGATGATATATATATATATATATATATATATATATATATATATATATATATATATATATATATATATATATATATATATATACTACACACTAGATATGGCATTCCGAACACTCACTATGTTCAACTGAACTGTACTGCAATCCGTACACCTGTTATTGTGGCTTCGATATTCATGCAGTGTGTAGTGGCGTTAATAATAAATTTCAGTGATTCGTCTAATTTTCTTTGTTAGTCCGAATTCTCTATTAAAAATATATTTATCAATTGGAAAACTTACTAACTTACACAAAAATCATCATCATCATTACAGCCCTTCACAAGTCCACTGCTGAACATAGGCCTCCCCCAAGGAATGCTACAAAGCAAGGTCCTAAGGTACCTGCGTCCATTGACCTCCTGCATGTCTTACCAGGCTTTCACTCCATCTAGTGGGGGGTCGCCATCCTCTACGCCTACCGATACGAGCCTGTCACTCGAGAACCTTTTTGCCCCATCGGTTGTCGGTTTTTCGAGCTATATGGTCGGTTCATTGCCACTTCAGCTTACAAATCCGTTGGGCTATGTCGGTCACTGCAGTTATACTGCGGTTATCCTCATTTCTAAGTTTATCACGCAGAGAAACCCCAAGCATAGCTCTGATTAAAACGCTGACTACTAATTCATCATGATACCCGCACTGCTGCAACACACGGTAATTTCCGGATCTTGTACTTGATAAATACTCCATACTATACTATTAAACGAGCAATTCCTGTATATATATATATATATATATATATATATATATATATATATATATATATATATATATATATATATATATATATATATAATCGGGATCTCGGAAACGGCTCCAACGATTTTCATAAAATTTAGTGTCCAGGGAGTTTCGGGGATAAAAAATCGATCTAGCTAGGATTTATTTTTAGAAAATGTCTTTTTGTCCGTGTTTTTAGGCAATTAAAAACTGCTACAATATCGTTAGAATAAGAAGGTAAATTTTGACAGATTGTTAATGGTTATAAATAGCTTAATTGGTATAGAGGGCGGTCACAGAATCGTAAAACCCCGGTTCGAGCCCAGACCGATCGACCGTTTTTTTTAAATTTTTTTTCAAGTTCCTTTCTTTTTTTAGAAAATCTATTTTTTTGAGCCCTTTTTTAGTATTTTTTAAAAACACGAAAATTTAAATTAAAATAATTGCACTCATGATTTTTTATTCAAATAACCAGTTCCGTTTTTTCTGTTATGTCGCTAAGATCAAAAAATATTATTTATACGTATTTCATCAGTATGTAATTTGTATCTAAATATAATTTTCAAAACACACGAATTAAAAAAAACCGAGCGAAAAATACCGAGCAAAGCTCGGTCAACCGGGTACTACTCCAATAATGCAAGAGTGTAGGGGTGCATGTTGTTATTTAATATTTCATGTTATACATCTATGAAATAAGGATAAACCAAGATATATGTAAGGTATGCAAGGACTTTATTGGACTTCAGTGACAATTTTCAAGACATGGATTCAAGACAATGTGATAATCATCATCATTATTACAGCATATACAAGTCCACTGCTGAAGAAAGGTTTTTGTGTATATTTGAACATGGTAGAGCCGCGCTGCAGCTGTATTATGATTGAAGCAAGAATGGGCAAGGACTACCCTCAGAATATCAGTATCGTAAAATAGCTTATTGATGCTGCTGAGTTTCGTATAGTGAGTGTAAAAAACCAAAGACTCTTACTATATTTAATTCGTAAAAGTAGTTTTATTCATTGAATAAGATGAAAATAAGGATCTAAGGTAAAAAAAAAATGATGAAAATCAATCTAGGAGAGAAATTAATTTGTGACAGAATCCTTCGAAAAATGTTTATCTTTAGGTATATAATGCTACTAAGAATAGATTATTGAATATAATTTTAATTAGAAAGTACTTTTCTAAATTATCTGACTAAATAAGTAGTGTTAAACAAAGTAAACTCTCTTAACGTGTTAAGGCTATTTGAATAGAGATTCCCTTTTAACCTTAAGCGTTAATTTCATTTCAAGCCACGAGGGGTCTCTTTAAATATTAATAAATGGACATTTCGAGCCGTAAAATGTAAATTTCTCTCTGAGTATTGCAAGATTAGTGTTGAGTAGATAAATGTCTGCTTTTTATTTCGAATTAAATATCAAATATCTTGTTATCCGGATATCATATTACGGCTTTGTACGTGATAGAGCGTACACGCTTCAGCTATATTACGGTGGTAGCACAAATGGGCCGGCTTAACTGGGGAAGGACCACACCCTCGCGGAATATCAGCGCTTAATGCTGCTGTGTTTCTTGTAGTGAGTGTGTGAGACCCGGAGATCCTTTTTATTGGATAATGGGTATTCCATATTGATCCTTAGGGATGACAACACATCTGCATTTTGATCCTTAACTGAGAATAGATGTCTATGGGCCACAGAATCCATTTACCATCAAGTGGATTGTGTGCTCGTTTGTCAACCCTATTTTAAAAGGAAACTATTTATATTCACTTATTCATTCATTCAATATTAAATATAATAAAAAATAAAATTATATTATCATTATTATTTATAATAAAATAAACTAAAAACTAAAATTATGAACTATTCCCTTGCAGTATAGTGCTAAAAACATAATTGTGTTGTGATAAAAAATTGCACTAAATATTTGTAGCTACGTGGTGACTCCCACGCTGGTGTAGTGGTTGTAATTGCGACTGCTGATAGTGTGATCCGAGGTTCGAATTTAGGGTCAGACCAAATCAGTTATTAAGTTCTCCTGTCAAGACATTACCAATAGCAGCCAAGAGTCAGGAAGTTATTTTATTGATACATTTATAATAGCTTTCTTGTTAAATGTGTTTGCATTGACCCCTTATAACTCTCCTCTGAGTGAACCAATTTCGATGATTATTTTTCGTCTGAAAGATGGTGCTTTTCGTGTGGCCCCATATAATTTAATCAAGATCTGACAGGTAGTTTTTTAGTTATTCTTAATAATGCGTATTTAATTGACTTCGAATACATTAGTGGGGTTTTCATTTTAATTGTATTAAAGTCGGTTGTGCAAAATGTTTAATTTTACCACTTGTAACATTAGCTTTAGGTTAAATAAATCATCTAAAGGCTAACAATTAAAGAATAACAACACACGTATTATAATATCCTATTTATATGTGGTAGAGCCATGCTGCAGTTATATAAGTAGTATAGTTGTAGCACGAATGGGTCGGCTTCACCAGGAAAGGACCACGCTCTTACAGAATACTAGCTTATAATAGTAGCTTAATGCTGCTGTGTTTTGTATGGTGAGTGTAGAGAACCGGAGACCCCTTTTACTGGAAATGAGGCATTCCATCTTAGTCCTCACGTGTGACAATGCATCTGCATTTTGATTCGTAATCGAGGATAGATGTAGATGTCTATGGACCGCAGCAACCACTTACCATCAGGTGAACTGTGTGCTCGTTTGTCACCCTATCCTATATAAAAAAATATAGTTATTGATAAATTTTTCCCGCTCGTGTTGCATTTTTATTATTTTTAATCTTATGCATATCTATCGAAAATACTTTTATACAATTGACTTTTTATACTACAGCCATACGAGACAATGTATACCGATAGTAATCCGCGGTTGAACTGGTTTCGAGTCCTACCATCCGTGACATAAGCAATTTGTGAAGGTAATGCAATCTCGATCGGTTTAATGGTGGTTTTTTTGCGATGCAATTTTAATGTAGAACAAAATGAAGTCATTTATTGTGCTAGTTGTAGGTTTTAGAGATGTAAAAAGAAAATGTAGATAACGTTAAAGGCATTAGCTTCATTTTAGTTCTGAGAGGTTTATAAAGCAATTAGTCTGCAAAACTGCCAGAAAGCATTTTTGCAAAGTTTATATATCACCAGCATCACTTTCATCCATCAGTTCCTTCCATTGAGAGTATTCACCGGAAACCGTCTCAAATAATTGACGACCAAAATGTTTCTGATCGGCTACATCCATTAGCCTTGCGAAGAAAAGTTGTACCTCTGGGCGTCGTCTACGTCTATTCTACTTGCTGAATACCACCATCGTGCACTGCGAGACAACTCAAAATTCTACCCTCATAATCTCGATGGCTGTCCATTACCATGCAATTTACGCGGAATTTTCTACTTTGCACGATCATACTGTGAAGTTTACTGTTGGCAGTAGTTTTAAGTAGAAAAGGATGGCAACGCACCTGCAATTCCTCTGGAGACGATATGGGTGACGTTGATCATTTATCATCAGGTGATATGCTTGCTCGTTTGTCTTCTATTCCATAAAAAATCTTTATTTTTCGCAAATGTAGGGTTTATGGTGATTTCTTTCACCGTGGAATACGCAGTAATTTAATTTAAAAATGGATATAACACTTTAATTGGTGCCGGCGGGGATCAAACCCGGATATAAAAATTTACGGGAAGCGCTAAGCTCCTCAGCTGTCATGGCAAGGAAAATGATACATTAATAATTAAGTGATTACATATTCGAGTAAATAAATAAAAAATCCTTTTATACCCTCGTTGGTGCGTCTGTTAGCGATCATGTAATTTCTGAACGACTTGAACGATTGAAGTCATGCTAGGATCATACACGTTGTGCTTTAATCATCCTTAACAAATTCTTTATTCAAAGACATGAGTCCACAAATACTACCAGTTCAAGTGTAGACCTAATAAGACACGCAGGAAGTGGATGCAGCTCAGGACCTTGTTTTATTTGGCGAAAGCTTAGGTTCAGCAAGTGACTTTTTTTTTGAAGGTGCAATGATAATGATAATAAAAATGAAGATTAAAAATATATGTCCCAATAATGAAAATCACAAATTAAAACTACTGGACATGTTTACATAATGATTTCTTATATTTACGCGAACACTACACATTGATTAAAACTACTTTTACTTTTACTTTTACTTTTACTTTTGTCGCGTTTATTTTACTATTATTTTTAATTCCCGACGTTTCGGGCGCTTTCCAGCACCCATGGTCACGGGGGACTGAGATGACTGACGTCCCAATGTCATTGTTAAGCCCGGAGTACCTTCAGCTTTTTTTTAATTATTGTTTATGGTTCGATCTATGCAAAATGAACTGACTATGTCCTGAGGTCTTGTAGTGGTATGCTTGGGTTTAGTTTTAATTTTATTGATTATAGGATCCCAAGCAGGTGGTAGTACCCAGCCTTCTTCTCTATTGAAATTAGGATGTTTTTTAATTTCAATAGCCTCACGTATCATCCCTGCACGTTCCGGGAAGTCTGCAGTTTGCGATCATATCCTAGACGGCCCCAACCATTACATCAGATTTGATAGACCACAAATCCTCACGAAAGAATACCGATTCCTACCAAGGACGATACGTGAGGCTATTGAAATTAAAAAACATCCTAATTTCAATGGAGAAGGAGGCTGGGTACTACCACCTGCTTGGGATCCTATAATCCTATAATAAAATTAAAACTAAACCCAAGCATACCACTGCAAGACTTCAGGACATAGTCAGTTCATTTTGCATGGATCGGACCATAAACAATAATTAAAAAAAAGCTGAAGGCACTTCGGGTTTAACAATGACATTGGGACGTCAGTCATCTCAGTCACCATGACCATGGGTGCTTGAAAGCGCCCGAAACGTCGGGAATTAAAAATAATGGTAAAATAAACGCGACAAAATCCTTAAAAGTAGTTTTAATCAATATTGGACATGTTATTGTATTACATCTTCTAGTAACTGAGCAAATTGCCGGCACGTGCTTATGTTTTAACTATTTTTGTGAGAAGAAAAAAACTACTTCGTTACGTTATTTTTAGTAAAAATTGATAATCATATGATAATAATGAGTGGCATAAGAATCCAATATTTGGACGTATTTTAGAGAAACTGACGACCAGACCAAAGTTGAATGTACTAACGTAAAATAATATTTCTTTGCTAGATTCCATAAACATTTTATCAAGCTTTGCTATAGTTGGAAATAAATCTACAGTGCCTCAAAATATAACGCTGTACAAGTAGATATAACCCATAAATAAAATATACTTTCAACAGTAAAATTGCAGGACATGGCATTACTCAATTCATACATTTCAATACACTGGATACCTTGAGTAACACTTAAACGGATGTTCGGTGATTTAGCCAAATATTCGATCAAATACGAATATTCGGTACAGCTGCCGAATACCGAATATGAAACAAATATTCGGCCCATCTTGCGTTATTATTATATGTTATTTTTCAACTTTTAAAACTTCGGAGTGAATTTGGCGTGAAACTCATTGCATACTCTACTGAAAAAAGCAGAACAACGTCTACCAGGTCCGATTTTAAAGAAATAAAAAGTTATGAATACTTCGCAAAGCCAAAAAAATCTAGATAACGTAAAGACTCATCAGGGCAACGTCTCAACGACTCCCCGTCTGCAAACCTCTGTCACACATGAAACTCCTTTCATGCTTGCGCCCAGAGGTGTGATGATATACAGGCATTATTTTAATTCTCGAAAACTTAATCCACTTCTTTCGCCATAAACATTTTGCACTTATAAAATTAATCTCTTTTAAAATATCGTTACAAAGTAATTGAAGTCTACTGTAAAGGAGATCAAAATTGAAATTTAAGGCACTTATAGTAGAGCGTATTCCTATATTCTTGTTGTAACTTACGATTATTGTTTATGGTAAGCGTACTATAGAGAATCAAAGACGTGAAGTGCGGTTCTTAAGGATAAGTTTATGCTAAGTGTGGTTAAGTGACTCGTTTAGTGCTTGCTAAGATATTTAGTTACACTTGTCTCGCATTTTAGATGGATAGAAATGAAGTTAAAGACACTACTTCGTAACTTGTTAGGTCTTACGTCTTATAAACTTTGGTTGTTAATGTTATAGAAGTATTGGTCAATTGAATAATAATGCAATACTGGTTTTATTGGTCAACATAGAGTCACGAGTTTAGGGTTTGAATTTTTGCAGGAAAGTCGTTGTTGGTCAGAAGCTAAATGCTTACTGTAAACATTACAGTATGCAAGCCATCGACGTTATATCTCTACCAGCACGAAATTAATCACTTGTACGGCGATAAGGAAATATCTTATTTCGTAAAAGTAGTTTTTTTTTCATTGAATAAGACAAAAATAAGGATCTAAGGTAAAAAAAATGATGAAAATCAATCTACAAAAATGGAGATAAATTAATTTGTGACAGAATCCTTCGAAAAATGTTTATCTTTAAGTATATAATGCTACTAAGAATTGATTATTGAATATAATTTTAATTAGAAAGTACTTTTCTAAATTATCTGACTATATAAGTAGTGTTAAACAAAGTAAACTCTCTTAACGTGTTAAGGCTATTTGAATAGAGATTCCCTTTCAACCTTAAGCGTTAATTTCATTTCAAGCCACGAGGGGTCTCTTTAAATATTAATAAATGGACATTTCGAGCCATAAAATGTAAATTTCTCTCTAAGTATTGCAAGATTAGTGTTGAGTAGATAAATGTCTGCTTTTTATTTCGAATTAAATATCAAATATCTTGTTATCCGGATATCATATTACGGCTTTATACGTGATAGAGCCTACACGCTTCAGCTATATTACGGTGGTAGCACAAATGGGCCGGCTCAACTGGGGAAGGACCACACCCTCGCGGAATATCAGCGCTTAATGCTGCTGTGTTTCTTGTAGTGAGTATAGAGACCCGGAGATCCTTTTTATTGGATAATGGGAATTCCATATTGATCCTTAGGGATGACAACACATCTGCATTTTGATCCTTAACTGAGAATAGATGTCTATGGGCCACAGAATCCATTTACCATCAAGTGGATTGTGTGCTCGTTTGTCAACACTATTTTAAAAGGAAACTATTTATATTCACTTATTTATTCATTCAATATTAAATATAATAAAAAATAAAATTATATTATCATTATTATTTATAATATAAAATAAACTAAAAACTAAAATTATGAAATATTCCCTTGCAGTATAGTAGTGCTAAAAACATAATTGTGTTGTGATAAAAAATTGCACTAAATATTTGTAGCTACGTGGTGACTCCCACGCTGGTGTAGTGGTTGTAATTGCGACTGCTGATAGTGTGATCCGAGGTTCGAATTTCGGGTCAGACCAAATTAGTTATTAAGTTCTCCTGTCAAGAAATTACCAGTAGCAGCCAAGAGTCAGGAAGTTATTTTATTGATACATTTATAATAGCTTTCTTGTTAAATGTGTTTGCATTGACCCCTTATAACTCTCCTCTGAGTGAACCAATTTCGATGATTATTTTTCGTCTGAAAGATGGTGCTTTTCGTGTGGTCCCATATAATTTAATCAAGATCTGACAGGTAGTTTTTTAGTTATTCTTAATAATGCGTATTTAATGGACTTCGAATACATTAGTGGGGTTTTCATTTTAATTGTTTTAAGTCGGTTGTGCAAAATGTTTAATTTTACCACTTGTAACATTAGCTTTAGGTTAAATAAATCATCTAAAGGCTAACAATTAAAGAATAACAACATACGTATTATAATATCCTATTTATATGTGGTAGAGCCATGCTGCAGTTATATAAGTAGTATAGTTGTAGCACGAATGGGTCGGCTTCACCAGGAAAGGACCACGCTCTTACAGAATAGCTAGCTAGCTTATAATAGTAGCTTAATGCTGCTGTGTTTTGTATGGTGAGTGTAGAGAACCGGAGACCCTTTTTACTGGAAACGAGGCATCCCATCTTAGTCCTCACGTGTGACAATGCATCTGCATTTTGATTCATAATCGAGGATAGATGTGGATGTCTATGGGCCGCAGCAACTACTTACCATCAGGTGAACTGTGTGCTCGTTTGTCACCCTATCCTATATAAAAAAATAAAGTTATTGATAAACTTTTCCCGTTCGTGTTGCATTTTTATTATTTTTAATGTTATGCATATCTATCGAAACTACTTTTATACAATTGACTTTTTATACTACAGGCATACGAGCCAATGTGTACCGATAGTAACCCGCGGTTGAACTGGTCTCAAGTCCTACCATCCGTGACATAAGTAATTTGTGAAGGTAATGCAATCTCGATCGGTTTAATGGTGGTTTTTTTGCGATGCAATTTTAATGTAGAACAGAATGAAGTCATTTATTGTGCTAGTTGTAGGTTTTAGAGATGTAAAAAGAAAATGTAGATAACGTTAAAGGCATTAGCTTCATTTTAGTTCTGAGAGGTTTATAAAGCAATTAGTTTGCAAAACTGCCAGAAAGCCTTTTTGCAAAGTTTATATATCACCAGCATCACTTTCATCCATCAGTTCCTTCCATTGAGAGTATTCACCGGAAACCGTCTCAAATAATTGATGACCAAATTGTTTCTGATCGGCTACATCCATTAGCCTTGCGAAGAAAAGTTGTACCTCTGGGCGTCGTCTACGTCTATTCCACTTGCTGAATACCACCATCGTGCACTGCGAGACAACTCAAAATTCTACCCTCATAATCTCGATGGCTGTCCATTACCATGCAATTTACGCGGAATTTTCTACTTTGCACGATCACACTGTGAAGTTTACTGTTGGCAGTAGTTTTAAGTAGAAAAGGATGGCAACGCACCCGCAATTCCTCTGGAGACGATATGGGTGACGTTGATCATTTATCATCAGGTGATATGCTTGCTCGTTTGTCTTCTATTCCATAAAAAATCTTTATTTTTCGCACATGTAGGGTTTATGGTGATTTCTTTCACCGTGGAATACGCAGTAATTTAATTTAAAAATAGATATAACACTTTAATTGGTGCCGGCGGGGATCAAACCCGGATGTAAAAATTTACGGGAAGCGCTAAGCTCCTAAGCTGTCATGGCAAGGAAAATGATACATTAATAATTAAATGATTACATATTCGAGTAAATAAAAAAATCCTTTTATACCCTCGTTGGTGCGTCTGTTAGCGATCATGATCGATTGAAGTCATGCTAGGATCATACACGTTGTGCTTTAATCATCCTTAACAAATTCTTTATTCAAAGACATGAGTCCACAAATACTACCAGTTCAAGTGTAGACCTAATAAGACACGCAGGAAGTGGATGCAGCTCAGGACCTTGTTTTATTTGGCGAAAGCTTAGGTTCAGCAAGTGACTTTTTTTTTGAAGGTGCAATGATAATGATAATAAAAATGAAGATTAAAAATATATGTCCCAATAATGAAAATCACAAATTAAAACTACTGGACATGTTTACATAATGATTTCTTATATTTACGCGAACACTACACATTGATTAAAACTACTTTTACGGATTTTATCGCGTTTATTTTACTATTATTTTTAATTCCCGACGTTTCGGGCGCTTTCCAGCACCCATGGTCACAGGGGACTGAGATGACTGACGTCCCAATGTCATTGTTAAACCCGGAGTACCATCAGCCTTTTTTTTAAATTATTGTTTATGGTCCGATCTATGCAAAATGAACTGACTATGTCCTGAGGTCTTGCAGTGGTATGCTTGGGTTTAGTTTTAATTTTATTGATTATAGGATCCCAAGCAGGTGGTAGTACCCAGCCTTCTTCTCTATTGAAATTAGGATGTTTTTTAATTTCAATAGCCTCACGTATCATCCCTGCACGTTCCGGGAAGTCTGCAGTTTGTGATCATATCCTAGACGGCCCCAACCATTACATCAGATTTGATAGACCTCAAATCATCGCGAAAGAATACCGATTCCTACCAAGGACGATACGTGAGGCTATTGAAATTAAAAAACATCCTAATTTCAATAGAGAAGGAGGCTGGGTACTACCACCTGCTTGGGATCCTATAATCCTATAATAAAATTAAAACTAAACCCAAGCATACCACTGCAAGACCTCAGGACATAGTCAGTTCATTTTGCATGGATCGGACCATAAACAATAATTAAAAAAAAGCTGAAGGCACTTCGGGTTTAACAATGACATTGGGACGTCAGTCATCTCAGTCCCCATGACCATGGGTGCTGGAAAGCGCCCGAAACTTCGGGAATTAAAAATAATGGTAAAATAAACGCGACAAAATCCTTAAAAGTAGTTTTAATCAATATTGGACATGTTATTGTATTACATCATCTAGTAACTGAGCAAATTGCCGGCACGTGCTTATGTTTTAACTATTTTTGTGAGAAGAAAAAAACTACTTCGTTGCGTTATTCTTAGTAAAAATTGATAATCATATGATAATAATGAGTGGCAGAAGAATCCAATTTTTGGACGTATTTTAGAGAAACTGACGACCAGACCAAAGTTGAATGTACTAACGTAAAATAATATTTCTTTGCTAGATTCCATAAACATTTTATCAAGCTTTGCTATAATTGGAAATAAATCTACAGTGCCTCAAAATATAACGCTGTACAAGTAGATATAACCCATAAATAAAATATACTTTCAACAGTAAAATTGCAAGACATGGCATTACTCAATTCATACATTTCAATACACTGGATACCTTGAGTAACACTTAAACGGATGTTCGGTGATTTAGCCAAATATTCGACCAAATACGAATATTCGGTAAAGCTGCCGAATACCGAATATGAAACAAATATTCGGCCCATCTTGCGTTATTATTATATGTTATTTTTCAACATTTTAAACTTCGGAGTGAAACTCATTGCATACTCTACTGAAAAAAGCAGAACAACGTCTACCAGGTCCGATTTTAAAGAAATAAAAAGTTATTAATACTTCGCAAAGCCAAAAAAATCTAGATAACGTAAAGACTCATCAGGGCAACGTCTCAACGACTCCCCGTCTGCAAACCTCTGTCACACATGAAACTCCTTTCATGCTTGCGCCCAGAGGTGTGATGATATACAGGCATTATTTTATTTCTCGAAAACTTAATCCACTTCTTTCGCCATAAACATTTTGCACTTATAAAATTAATCTCTTTTAAAATATCGTTACAAAGTAATTGAAGTCTACTGTAAAGGAGATCAAAATTGAAATTTAAGGCACTTATAGTAGAGCGTATTCCTATATTCTTGTTGTAACTTACGATTATTGTTTATGGTAAGCGTACTATAGAGAATCAAAGACGTGAAGTGCGGTTCTTAAGGATAAGTTTATGCTAAGTGTGGTTAAGTGACTCGTTTAGTGCTTGCTAAGATATTTAGTTACACTTGTCTCGCATTTTAGATGGATAGAAATGAAGTTAAAGACACTACTTCGTAACTTGTTAGGTCTTACGTCTTATAAACTTTGGTTGTTAATGTTATAGAAGTATTGGTCAATTGAATAATAATGCAATACTGGTTTTATTGGTCAACATAGAGTCACGAGTTTAGGGTTTGAATTTTTGCCGGAAAGTCGTTGTTGTTCAGAAGCTAAATGCTTACTATAAACATTACTGTATGCAAGCAATCGACGTTATATCTCTACCAGCACGAAATTAATCACTTGTACGGCGACGAACAAAATCAACGTTAGGAAACCTCCTTCTCTATGGAATAAAATAGTTCGATAAATGTGAAATTCCAACACGTACAAGAGCAGTGCAGCAGATTAATTGCTTCGTAATAATAATGTCCTCCAGACCGAATTTCGGTCACGGCGGCCTGCCTCAACGGAGGCTAATCATCGGCGTAGGACAGGATTATAGTGCCCAAGTGTATGCGCAAGCACAGGTGCACTCTATATTCCCTCACTCTCATAATCCGATGGGACGGTAAACCGACACGACCGGAGAGAGATCAGGCGCAGGACCAACGGCTTTACGTGATTCTATCCTGAATCCGGGCAGCTACTGAGAATTCTTGATAGAAAAACTCAATAATTGATTTTTGGCCCGACCCAGGATTCGAACCCAGGACCTCATGATCAGCAGTCGCACTACTATGACCACTAGAACAACGAGGCAGTAGTTGCTTCATTGCTTCATAATCCTCTTACAAATGAGAGGAAGCCTTTGCCCAACAGTGGGATGTATGTAAGCAGTAACTTTCCTTCTTTCCCAATGCGTGTAGAATCACACATTTTTACTATCGCCGAAGATATCTAACTAGCATTGCGATCTGCATGTAATGGGATAATCACATCTCCTGCACTTCTAACTGGTAGTTAAATGTATTTATCCAGAGAAGACCATCTCAGTATGCTACCACACTCTTACCTTTTCTGTGTACCGTTTAGAAGCATTTGAGACTTAATAATTTACCGTGTAGTGGAGGGGTAAGAATACGGTGTAAGAAGTGGAGGTATGATACTATTATTATTTCTATTATCACAGATTTTTCATTACAATAGGTATATTGTTTCGCTAAAACTACATAGGATTTATATAAAAATACACTTATACGCCTTGTAGGTACTTTATGGAGTGGCCTGTGAAGGTGTACTTTGGTGAATGCTAAATTAAAATACTGGTTATCACTAGATAAAAAACTTTTTGAAAACGAAACAAATTGGTGAGAATTTTTTTATTTATGAGTCACGTAAAAGGATTTTTACGATAATGCCCTGAGTAGGTATAACTAAAAATTAAAGCAATCTCTGATCGTTTGAAGATTACTATTTTAAAAGTTTTTTTTTTAAATTAACCATAATAAAAAAATTGAATGTCAATAATAATAACATAATAAAATTAAAAAAAAATATTTCTATTGTTGATTGAGAATTTATTTCTACATTTTTTCACGATATGAGCATTATGAGTCATGCACTTTTGGACTTTGGACTTTTTTATTGACGTTTCACATAAAATTATTGAAAAATTAAAAGTGATAGTAACAAGGTTATTTGTGATAACTTGTGTGTATTTAAAATACTTAAAAAAATTGACGTAAGTATAACATGAGCGCTTAAATCATGCACATTTGATTTTACCTAAAGTTTTAATTTTTTATTAATTAGATTAAAATAAATAAACAAAACCAACAGTAAATAGTACAAAAATATTAAAGAGCAAACCACAGAGACATTGTTGTTGCGACAACGCATATAAACCTTAAGCCTTAAGTTTAACCTTTTAAGGTGCATAATTGTTTGAAGATGTCCATAGACGTCTGTTATCAAAAAGAGCTAATAATTTTCCGCTCACAGATGTCGCTAGTTGACAATGAGGTAAAAATTTTTGGTATAGGCCGCGCAGATAGAGAATAGATCTGAAAATGGCGGCGGGTACACATGGTAAGGTTTGCAAAACAAGTTCTCAAACATCGATTTTTATTTTTTTATTGACTTTCTTTGTTATAAATTATTCTTTTTTAATATTATTAATTAATAATAGTAGAAATAAAGAAATGAAGAATCTGTCCACGTTTTCGTGAAGACATTGTTCAATCAATTACAAAATGTCAATGTTCATAACAAAAACTTAACGAAAATAAATGACAATCAAACGTAACGCGAACAAATAACAATCAAACTCAACAAAAATAACAATGAATATCAACGGAAACAACAAAATAACGGAACGAATTTAACGGAAACTCGGAGTGCGTCAAGTAGCGTGGAAAGCGAATCTAGACTGACTATTTTTTTGTAGTGCGTATTTCACTGTGTGAGTATAGACAGCGATAGAGAGTGAGCGAGAACGCATGCGAGCGGACGCCATTTTCAGATTTATTCTCTATCTGCGCGGGTTATACACAATGTCATTTAATTGAGAAGTTAGTTTTAAATAAAAGTTTATCAGTTTCTATAGTAAGTTCAGTATAATACTCTGGAAACTGATAATCTTTTATTTAAAACTAACTTCTCAACTAAATGACATAGTGTAACTAATATTTTTACCTCAGTGTCAACTAGTGACATCTATGAGCAGAAAATTATTAGCTCTTTTTGATAACAGACGTCTATGGACATCTGCAAACAATTCCAAACCTTAAAGCTTAACTTGAGGCTTAAGGCTTATATGCGTTGCCGCATTCCAAGATTCGACTTCGTGTTCTACTACCTTGAAATTTTCTTTACTCGATTGTGTGTACATTCTCTTAATTTTGAACTTTCATAAAGTCGATTTCAATTTATTCACGTCCGAGGTTATTGATTTTGGATGCAAATAAATTAATCTAAAACGTTTGCTTTAAAGGAAATCATATAATATTTTAGGGCAATTTCTATCACTTTAATGTGAACATTTGTTACGGCAACGTAATACGGGATGTAATGGGGCAAACGTGGATTTCTTTTCCATAGGTAAAGCTGACTGATGGGTAAGCGTCCGTTAACCAACTCTCATTAAAAAATCTTAATTAATTACATAGACTGGTGATTTATAATTTCCGTTGCATTAAAAAAAATTGAAGTTACAAGCGATATAACAGTCCACTTTATAGTTAGTGCTGCCCATTATATATACCTGCAACTTACTTCAAACAAAGAAGTCTACAGAGGCGTTCTCACCACTGAAAACTAAGATGGAATGCCTCTCAGCCTGTAGTTATATTTCTTTACCCTTCAGACAGGAACTTAACAGTGCACGCACTGCTGCTTGGCGATAAATAGGTAAGAAGATGATAAGACATCTAGACAGGAGTTCTACCATTTTCCAAGATTTTTGTCCAACGGTGAACTTAAGAGGCTGACGACGATGATAAAAATCATAGAATGCTATAATACACAAGTATTATAGTATTCTATGATAACAATGGCATAGGCGCACATACTACTCTGTGTAAAAAGTATCGGGATTATGTCAATAAAAAGACCCGCGTAAAAGAGGTCGTTCTAATTTTTTTACTACATGTTGGTAGCACTGTACTGATTTAGCGAGCAGTTTGAGCAGGATCTGTCATTTAATTTGTTTTAAACTACACTTTTTGTTGGTCATAGTTTTGAGTTCTCGGCGATTTTTACAATGGAAAATATTGTTGAACAAAGAGTGAGCCTTAAATTTTGTGTTTTGAATGATATTTCATGTGCTGAATCACTAAAAATGTTGCGAAATACCTACGGCGAATCGTGTATATCGAAAACAAGGGCTTATGAATGGTATAAAGCTTTTAAAGAAGGCCGAGAAGTAGTAGTAGACTTGCCTCGTTCTGGTAGACTTTCAACCGCTACGACCAAAGAAAACATCGACAAAATCAAGAAGCTAGTGCTCGAAAATCGACGTATGAGTCTGAGAGAGTTGGCTAGTGAGGTGAACATATCTTTTAAGTCTGTCCACAACATTCTCATTGACATTTTAAGCAACGAATGAAACGCGTCGCCGCTCGACTAGTTCCAAAAGAGCTCAATTTTGTTCAAAGAGCGCAGCGAAAGCATGTCGCTGAAGACATGGTTTCCCGAGCTTCTACGGATCCGACCTTTATGAAACGTATAATAACTGGCGACGAGACATAGGTTTATGAGTACGACATGCAAATAAGCCAACAGTCTTCAGAATGGCGTCTCGAAAACGAGCCGAAACCCAAAAAACCGCGGCAAAGTCGCTCCAAAATCAAGGTGATGCTGACAGTTTTTTTTGACTACCGTGGTGTGGTTCACTCCGAATTCCTTCCAAAGGGAGAAACAGTGAATAAAGAATATTATTTAGGCGTTATGAAGCGTTTGCGTGAGAGTATCCGCCGAAAACGTCCAGATTTGTGGCAACACAACTCATGGATGCTGCACCATGATAATGCACCATCACACACAGCCATTATAGTGAAAGAGTTTTTAGCGAAAAATTCAACAAAAGTTCTCGACCAAGCACCGTATTCACCTGATATGGCTCCGTCTGACTTTTTTTATTTCCCAAGTTAAAATTACCACTTTGAGGAAAACGTTTTGAGTCGATAGAAGCCATAACAAAAAATTCGCTGAATGAGCTAAAGGCCATACCGCAAATAGCCTATGAAAAATGTATGGAAGACTGGGTGAAGCATTGGAGATGTTGCATTGCAAGCGATGGGGCCTACTTTGAAGGCGATAAAATAAATTTAGATGAATAATTTGTATTTTTTGTTTTATTGACAAATTCCCGATATTTAGTACACAGAAGGTAGATATAATTTATTTTAAAAAATAATCCGTTTTTGTTTTATTGAAAAACTATGTACATTTCAATAAGTTCGGCATTGCCTCATAAAATAACAAATAAACGAAATTTAAATAAGTTAATGACATTTATAAATTAGAAAAATTGCGTAAATTCCATTAGCTGCTCTCGAGTTATATAGTACGTGAGCGTGATATGGTCATCCGGTTAATATGGTCACTTTCTTATAACTCAAAAACTACACAGCCTTGTTTGCATAGATGGGAGGATAGCATGGATTTGCATAGATCAAAAGGGCGCTCCTTTATCATCGCCATTTTGACAGTTGACATTATTGTAAATATTTAAGTCGCTTTTAGTATTGCGTAGTGTAGGAAGTTTTATTTAAGTTGATTTTGGAAGTGTTCCTAATTTTTGCTAAAACTTGTTTGCTATTTTTTAAATATATTAGTTATAGTGTAGGTCATTGTGTATTTACTTCTGTCTGTGTGTGTCTGTATGTGTATTTATTTGTGTCTGGTTTGGTTTTATAGGGCGACAAAGCTTAACGTGACCATATTAACCTCACGTACCTTAAGCACATTTACAGACAAATAGACAAACAATTTGTTCTTTTAATTTGTCAGCTTAATACGGGTTTATAATAAATTGATAAAAGAACTTCGCCTTAACTGCCTTCAAACAAAGTTAGATAATTACACGCCTCGGAAATTAGTGCTGACAAAATGTTTGCCGAACGGTAATTAATTGACTCTACAATGGTACGTTAATATTATTGCGTTGCGATTTATCATGAACGGTGTATGTAAATGCCAGGTAATGAAATGCAAAGTATGAAAATACTAAAGCAATCCTTAGTTTTGTTTCGATTATTTATTTAAACAAACGTTACCTCAACACAAGGATTTTCTCCTGCATCGTAGGGGCAGTTTACATAGAAAAAATTGACAAGAACAAGCATCCATACCCGAAACAATTATTATTATATAGAAATACTTTTTTATAGAATAAGGGTGACAAACGATCACACAGTCCACCAGAATGTTAGTGGATGCAGTGGCCCATAGACATCTACATTTATCCTCTACTGAGAATCAATACGCCGACAAGTTGTCACCCCTGAGGACTAAGATGGAATGCATCGTTTCCAGTCAAAAAGGGTCTCTGAATCTCTACACTTACCATAAGAAACATAGCAGTATTAAACTGCTATTTTGTGCTGGTATTCTGTGAGAGCATGGATCTTCCTCGTTCGAGCCGACCCATTCGTGGTACAACCATAATGTGTGCATATGTGTTCCGGACAGATACTTGTGGCGGCGGTGGCGGCCGCAGCTGCTAGCTGTGCCGCGCGGCCGCACTAAGCTGGTGACTGAAGCGCCGTTTACGTGCGCCCTTCGTATCCTCAACCGTATAGCAGGAGACATAGATCTATTTTGTTGTACTCTGGGTGAGTTCATAGTAAGAGCTCTATTTGTAATTAGCTATGGTCCTACTGTGACATAGACACGGTGTTTGTAATAGCAATAAGTACATATTTATAATCGAAAAATATTAGCTTGTAACTGTGTAGTTGGAGTTTGTAAAAATAGTTGTCTACATTATCGCATTAGGTGATAAACCTGTAAAGATAATTATATAGTGGTAAATAAATAAATATTATACACGGAACAAGTTTTATACGTGGATCTACCACGTAAAAAATTTGTTCCGTGTGGGATTTGAACCCGCATCCTTTAGCGTTGTAACTCATTGCTAAGCCACTGCACCACGGAGTTATCTAAGCCTAATTTTTGTAAGACAAATTCAGAACGGCTCAAGAAATCACAAAATATTTTAAATTAATTTATTAAAATTAAATATTTTGGGTTAAATAGCCGCATAACTCTGCCTTGTTTCGTATGATGAGTGTAGAGAACGGATGAAAGGGTCATCGGTTTTTACTGGCAAAGAGACATTCGATCTTATTCTCTAAGGTTGTTAGGTTGTTATTCTTAAAGGTTGTTTCTTAAAAAAAGATGAAGGTGTCTATAGGCCGTAACATCCACTTACGAACAGGTGAACTGTGTGCTCGTTTGTCATTCTTAGATCTGCATAGTCTTGTGCAGTTGAGAGTTTCCGATAGTATTTCAAAGACAGGTTGTTAACTTATCTAAGTAAAAAAAAGATACATAAACTTTTATAGCGATGTTGTTTGTTTATCAATTTACAATACTAGTACTATAAAAGTATCAGTTTTAAAAGTCAAACTGTATTTACGACTCTTATCTTTGCACTAACAAGACGATGCAATGCGAAGGCTAGACGTTCATTACGTACTGCGATTTTACGGTATATACAATATGTATGGATTGATCTCTGTTGGTAGATTATTTTTTATAGGATAGGGTGACAAACGAGCACATAGTTCACCAGATGCTGAGTAGTTGCTGTGGCCCATAGACATCTACATCCATCCTCGATTAAGTATCCAAATGCAGATGCGCCATCACTTATAAGGACTAAGATGGAATGTCGTGTTTCCAAGGAAGAATACATATGGTTATCTCCACTCACCATACGAAACACAGCAGCATTAAGCTGCTATTTTACGCTGGTATTGGTATTTTATTTGTGTGAGAGCGTGGTCCTCCCTCTGTGAAGCCGACCCTTTCAAATTACAACCATAGTATAATTGCAGCATGCATGTATTTGTTCTACACCTCTTAATTCTAATAAAGTAACCAACAATATTACAGTTTTCTGTACGTATGCCATACAAGCCCTGTCAGGTTACTTAGTTTTTTGGAAATTTTTTACTTCGTTTATTTAACAATTTTTTTTTAAATCTAATCTAATACGCTGATGAAAAGAATTTGTATGTTTTGAGTTACTAAAACACAGAAAATAAGTCTATTTTTATATTTATTATACAAACATAAGGCCGCCTTTTGTTTTTTTGGTTTGTGTACAATAAAGAAGAAAAGAAAGAAGAAAAGGTAGTGAAAGAGGTAGTGCCACGCTGCATGCATGCATGTAGCCGAATTGGGCCGGCACGACCGGGGAAGTACCTCTCGCTTACACGATACCGGCGTAAAGTGGCAGCTGAGCTGTCGCGTTTCGTGCTGTGTGTAAGTATCCGGTGGCCCTTGGGGTAGGGAGGGGAAAGGAGGGCAACGCATCTGTATAACATCCAGACAGATGTCTATGGGCGTCGGTAGTCATGAAAATGGCTGCGACTGCTCGTTTGCCCCCTTATAATATAAAAAAAAAGAGTATGTTTAATAAAAATGCTAGTGCTAATCATTTATAATATTTAAAACTCATAAAGCTTCGTAAAAGACATTTAACGTGCTAAAGTACAACGTATCATGTTAAGTTGAACGGATTATTGAATATCACCATTACAGCCCTTCAAATGTCCACTGCAATATAGTCTCACAAGGAATGCCTCAAAATACTAAGTTGCGTCACCTGCATCAATCGATTTCCCGCATGTGGTTATTTTCCATTTATTAGGCAGCCGACCAAAGCTTTGGTTACTGTTATGAGATTTTCACTTGACAATCTTTATTTGCCAACAATTATTTGAGCTATAAGATCGGCCTATTGGCACTTCAACTTAGTGATTCGTTCGGCTGTTTCGGTTACTCTGGTTGTGCTGTAGGAGTCATCGTTAAGGATTTTATTAAGCAGAGAAACTTCAAGCATTGCCCTTTTCATAGCTCACTGGGTGATCTAAAGCTTCCTTATACGGCCAGCAGTGAAGGACCACACCTCAGTTCCATCACATTTAACTGTTAAAGTTACGTTACAGCCTATATATGTCCCACTGCTGGGCACAGGCCTTCCCTTATTTCTAAGACAGGGGTTTTAGGACAAGCAAGTGTCCGCCGCGCTACCCCAATGCGTGTTGGCAAACTTCACATGTCTTTGAAATACTTTTTTTTCTTATTTCTCACACATGCAGATTTCCTCACAATGTTTTTCTTCACCGAGCACGTGGTAAATCAGCACTTAAAATTGCAATTAGCAATTTCATTAGCGCCGGCGGGCATCAAACACGGGTTGCTCTCGTACTGTAACATTTACGGCGAGCGTTAACCATTTGAGCTATCACGGCTCTAATTATTAAGACGACACATCGAAAACGCTATTGCCTTACTGATCCGAGTGAATACATAATTTCTACAAAAACATGAAGAAACGCCGTCATAAGTTCTAAAATTGCGTAGCGCCCGCGACAATTAAAAGCGCTTAGAAATTGTCAGAATCTTAAAATATTTTTTAAAAAATTATTGATTTTTGTTATCAAAATAATGAGCAAGTAAATTATGTATATTGATGTTATGAATATATTTGAGTGATTCCCAAGCATATAGATAAATGATTTCGTTGTAATTTCAACTATAGTGATATTTTAGAGGTGTTTTCGCAAATAATTATGATCGAATCAAAATTATACAATCGTGTTTTTGAGCAATCAGATACAAGATAAAGACATGAATTTACCTATATCAAAATCGCACTTTCGTTGGTGGTGTCATAGTCCTATACTATTCGATGAAAGGAGGTGCATTTTTTCACGGTGTCGTCTTAAGCAACTTTTTTCAAATAATTGAAATACAAAAACGACAGCGCAATGGATTCATAGTATATAGATTCATATATATATATATATATATATATATATATATATATATATATATATATATATATATATATATATATATATATATATATATATATATATATATATATATATATATGTAGCTTTACTTATAACCTAAGGATTATCTATTACATTAAAGGTTTAAAAATCACATTATCTTATTACAGAATAAAAAAATAACATCTGTCAGAGATAATCAAGATTAGAATAAGCACGGGCACCGATCGCTTGTCTGTTGACTTGGGTGACTCATCTCACTATCCACTTGTAGTCTTATTACAGCTTAAATTGTAAATCCGTGAGCGATATAAGTCGTTATATTATAAATCATTTATAACTAAGTACCATAACTCTGTGATCTCTTTCTGCTATCCTGCAAATTATAATGTATTCAATAGTGACTTACAAATAGAATAAAATAAAATAGAATATTTTTATTCAATATAGATTAAAACAATACTTACTTAAGGTCATTTATGATATTATTTTATTTTTCGGAAAAAAGGCTTTGTTCTTTAGAAAGAATCAGGAAGAAACCCAAGGGAAAAATGTTTGAAAAGAATAAACAATTTACAATCATATCGCAATTAACGCAATATATTATACGCATTTAACGGTCCAAATCATAGAATACTATAACACATACATAAGAGAACGGAGGAGTGGGCGGAGCCCGCGTAGCCACTAACACGTCAATTAACACATATAAATGTCAACACGAGATGTGTTTTGACGTTAAAATCGTTTCCAAATTTCAATCCGGAGAGATCAGCCGCAGGACCGACGGCTTTGTGTGCTTTTCTAGGGACGGAAGTAAAATGCCACTAATTTCCGTAGTTCGGACTGCTACTGAAAACTTTTTGTGACAGAAAAACTCGGGATCCATTTGATCACGAGATAGTCAAAGTCAGTCACCTCTTATCACACACATGGGACGAAATGGGTACTACAGAAATACCGATTTTACCGAAACATTACAGAAGAAAGTCACTGACCGTATGTTCTAGAAACACTAGAAACGTACACCATGTTATTTAGTTAACTAGCAAAATAGATAACGCAATAAAACAATTTTGGTGCTCTCAAGTGTTTGAACAATCTACACTATCCAATTATTTAATTGACGTTAAAATGAAACGTTAATTGTTTAAATGGATTTAAAGTCAAAGCAAGAGTTCGAAGATTTTTTTTTTAAAATACCTTGTATACTATTTTATTTTTTATATAGAATAAGGATGACAAACGAGCGCACAGTCAAGTTGATGGTGAGTGGATGCTGTGGCCTATAGACATTTACATCTATCTGCCGATTAGGAATCTGAATCAGATGCATTGTTATTACTGAACAATGTCTCGTTTCAAGTAAAAAGGGTCTCCGGTTCTCTACAATTAATGAGTCATCCATTTGTGCTACAAGCATAATATAGCTGTAGCGTAGGTATAACATGGAAAAAATTACGATAAAAATATAATTTCTAATACTAGGAACATACACAAGATAGTAGTACCCGTTACTCGACTCCACCGAGTCAGTAATTCATTCTTGGGGCGATGTATACGCTTTTACAACAAAATCCCAGAAAATATACAAAATTTGACCTGCACAAAGTTGAAAAACTTTACCAACTAAGTTTGTATAAAAAGGGTTATTATAATATTTAGCAATTTATGGATGATAATAACTCCTGGGGAGGGTGATCGCTACCAAGCTATTGCTAACTTATTTTGTGTTGTTAATTGTAACATACATGATTGTAAGCTGTTATTTTAACAAAAATAGTCCCGCTGGCTTTCTTGCACTCCAGGACATAATTTTTTTGCGACCCAGTGGTAATGAAAAAAAGTGACTTTCAATAAGTATTATTTCTAATATATGTTGAATAAAAAAAATTCTGTTTCTGTTTCAAGTTTCTTGCTAATTATTTCCAAGTTGAAGAGTTTTTCAGAACCAGTCGTAAAAGCACAAATGGCTTTTAATAAGTATCAATTATAATCTACGTTGAATAACACAATATTCTCTTCTATTCTATTCTGTACATTAAAGTGGCAACCCAACTTATGGTCTACCTGATGATAAATGGTAACTGCAGACTAAGATGGAATGCCTAACAGTCCGTACTTACTCTGATTTTTTTCAGACATGAATACAGTAGGAATTGCAACCACCGCATTTTGCGGAGCTATAAGAGGAGATATAACTAGGTGGATTCTTAGACAAAAAAGGAGATGGAAAATGTATAAAGAAATACTTAAAAGTTCTGCTATTTTACAATGAATATCACTTGGTGGTAGAGCTATATTACGGTTGTAGCACGAATGGGTGGGCTCGACCGGGAAAGGACCACGCTCCCACAGAATACCAGCGTAAAATAACAGCTTAATACTGCTGTGTTTCGTATGGTAAGTGTAGAGATCCGGAGATCCTTTTTTACTGGAAACGAGGCATTCCGTCTTAGTCCTCAGGGAGAACGCATCGTTGTTTTGATTCTTAGTTGAGGATAAATGTAGATGTCTATTTTCCATGAGCCACACCATCCACTCACCATCTAGTGCACTCTGTACTCGTTAGTCATCTTTATTCTATAAAAAAGAGATGCTTTGTCACTCCTGAGGACTAAGATGAAATGCCTAACAGTCTGTACTTATTCTGGATTTCTTCAGACCGGAACACAATAGATAGTGCAAACACGGCATTTTGCGAAGCTATAAAAGGAGATCTAACCAGGTGGATTTCTGGACAAAAAAGGAGTGCTACCATATTATTTAGACAATCAAGCGTTCTTATAAAATTTAAATAAGTACAAAGAAATACTTAGAAGTTCTGCCATTTACACTGGATATTACATGTAGATAACTAGAATTCCACACATTATATTTTTTATAGGATAGGGTGAGAAATGAACACACAGTCGACCTGATGGTAAGTGGTTGCTTTGGCCCATAGACATCTACATCTATCCTCGATTACGAATCAAAATTCAGAAGCTTTGTCACACCTGATGACTAAGATGAAATGCCTCGTTTCCAGTAAAAAAGGTGTCATATCTTCCTCTTCAGCACATACAGGTCGACTCCTGAACATGAATCTTTTCCTCTATAAAGAGAACGTGCCTCAATTGCCACGCTTGGGCCGCGATGGGCTCCTTGTAGCTGGTCTGGGTATTTGACGTCAGACGTAAACGAGGTGGTTATAGCGCCCTCTATGCGGGTATCATGAGAGTTTTCGGGCATTATTCTCTCCGACTCTCTCAGGACTACGACAAATAAAGAAATAAAGACGGCGCGCTTTATACATTTTAAGTGACGCAAAAATTAACCTAAAACCATGCTCAAATTATTGTAAGAATATGCCCTCACACATATGTACTTATCTAAAATCGTTTGCAACCAACAAAAGTTTTAGTTGCATATGAGTTCATGCAGCAGTTAACTTTTACAGGCTGAATAAAAAGGAAAGAAGAAACATATGTATGTGTGAGTGCGTGTTGAAGAAGTTGAACATGCTTTCGGCATTATTTGAAATTTACGCAGCTCTTCGTCTATCTTTCTTTACTGTTCTGAGGTGATGGATTCGTCGTCATCATCATCACCATTACGGCCTTTCACAAGTCCACTGCTAAACCCACCCTCAAGGAACGCCATAAAAACGGTCCCGAGTCACCTGCATCCATTGACTTCCTGCAAGTCTTACCAGGTCTTCACTCCATCTAATGGGGCCGCCTTACACTTCATTATGTTCATTGTATTACATGTATAGAGTAACACACATTCATCCAATTAGGCGAAAGAAGATAAACAGGTGTCGTTAATACTTGTTGGTTTAATGAAGTACTGCTTTCATACTTTTTTACCTCCCTCGCTCATAAAGAATACTTTCCACTAAGACTATCAACTTGTTTGACTTGTCAGAGAAAAAAAGTTTCTGTGGCGATCCAGTTATGATTTCCCGTGTAGCAAAAAGATTGTGCTCAATTAAAGCTATCGTTCTGGGAAAAACATCGACTTATGGATGGATACCATACGTGTCGATGCTATGGGGATGTTGCTAACATTGTAAATTGCATCTTAATTTTATCGATTTAAAGTTACCTTTATGTTGGCAATGCAGTATATTGATTAGGTATATTACGGAAATCGAAAAATATTTGCTACGAGCTACATCAAAAATATGTGGGGAGTTATTCGATGTCGAAAGTCTAAGGATTTTTGATTGATTTAATAACATGAAATTCTCAGAAATGTTATTTCCAGATCTTATATATTAGTGATAACTATCTTGTGTTGTAATTAAATATACATATTTGAAATTGAACTAATATTTATGTAATCATAAATCTTTTTCACCTATTCTTTTTCATTAGGATTTTCTCATGTATTGTGGAGGCAGTTTACAATCATATTTTTTTTTTATAGGATAGGGTGAGAAAAGAGTACGCAGTCAAACTACACCTGATGGCAAAGTCCTCTTCAGATAATTCCGTTTTACAAATTTCATATAAAAGATATAGGAATTTTTGTAACAATTTATTAAAAAAATTTGAAGTATAATTATCTTACAAACTTACTAGAAGAGTCTGGTAGATATAATAAAAATATTTGGTGGCATGTAAAAGATATTGCATTTATTTCCAAACAGCATGAATCTTCGTCAGAATTATTACAAAATAATTCCTCGCCGCTTATATCAGCAAATACAGCACATAATTACTTTGTGAACGTTGGTAAAAATCTGGCTGAGCAGATAACAAACAATTCAAACAATAATCGCGAATACAGGGCCACTTTCTTATTTAAAAAAAACTGCCTATTAAGCTCGTTCACATTATTAGATACGAACCCTAGTGAGGAGGAAAGGATTATAATGGGACTGAAAGAAACAAGCGCGGCATACCCATTAGCATATTAAAAATATAGACAAATTCTAATACCGCCATTAACCCATATTTTCAGAATTTGTCTCTCTGAAGGAATTTTCCCAGATTGTTTAAAAAAAGCAATTGTAGTTCCAGTATTCAAATCGGGGGACAAAGAAAACGTTTCCAATTATCGTCCTATCTCAGTACTCTCATCCACGTTTAAAATATTAGAAAAATTAATTAACAAAAGATTAATGAATTATTTACAAAGTAAATCCATATTATCGAATATGCAATATGGTTTCAGGCCTAAAGTGACCACTGCTGATACTGTGCAGGAAATGACCGATTGCGTCTCTCAAGAATTAGATAAAAGCACACCAATCAATTGGCATTTTCCTTGACCTTGCAAAAGTTTTGATACGGTTTCTATTCCTATCCTATTAAATAAGTTATAGAGCATAGGTATTCGAGGTAAGCAGCTGCAACTTTTTGAGAATTATTTAGAAAATCGATATCAATGCGTAAAAATCGATAAGGTTGTTAGCTCTGAACAAAAAAATACTCATTTTGGCGTGCCTCAAGGAAGTGTATTAGGGCCAACCCTATTTTTGATTTATATAAATGCCCTTTGCAATCTTGAACTTAACTCAGGTAAAAAAATATCATACGCAGATGATACCGCGCTACTTTTTCCGCAAATACAGTTGACAAGGTTTATTTATATGCTCAGGAAGGTTTTGATAGAGTTAATAAATGGCTCCAACAAAACTTATTAACACTGAATACGGACAAAACCAAATATATTCATTTTTATATGCGCAGCTCAACCCAGCATATAACCATTCCAGAAATTTATGCACATAAACATATGCACATAAATATATACATAAACCATTAAGTAGCTTGGAATAATTATAGATTCTACGTTTACTACGTTTACATTTAAAAACCACATAAACCATCTATGCAATAGAGTTCGAAAACTAATGTTTGTTTTTAAAAAAAATCGTTCTTTTGCTGATATTAAGATAGTAAAACAAGTATATTACGCATTATGTCAGTCAATACGCACCTATTTTATAACCTCATGGGGTGGAGCAGCTAAAACTACACTGCTACCACTGGAACGCGCTCAAAGAGTTATTCGTTATGAGTACGTTACTAAACAGCTCTTAAAATTGCCCTACAGAAGAGAGGTCACTGATAAAAGACGCAAAGATAAAGTAATTGAAACTAACATTAGAATAAGGCATTATTTCATGCATAGATTTTTTACATTCCTCGGCCCTTTTTTGTATAATCAAGTCAATGCAATTTTGTACATATATCCATTAAAAATGGCAGACTGTAAAAAGGTAATTCGAACATGGTTACAAAATTTGTCATACGATGATGCGGAGAAGTTGCTGATTGTTTTAAGTTAATTAATATCATAAGTAAATTAATGATGATATATTTTACCCAAATAAACCTTATTAGTTAGTACGTTATTCATTTTATATAAGAAACAGAAAATATTTGTTAATGTATCTTTTAGCACATACACCTGAGATACAGGTTTATCCTAGTTCAGGTGCCTCTTATTGTAGACTATTTTTAAATTAAGACTTATTGGAATAATTTGTACAGTTTATCAAAATTAAAATAAATTATTATTATTATTATTATACACACTTACCATCAGGTGGACTATGTGCTCGTTTGTCACTCTTTTATTTAAAAACCATCCTGCTCAGCAGTGGACTTTGATAGGCAGTAATTAAATAGAACGCCTAGCATGATGATTAGGCTAAATTCTTCCTACAAAGGGGAAAGCACTTGTCCATAAGTGGCCTATTACTTTATTAATGATTATATTCTCGGTTAGTCAAAGGTTAGTGATGTATTTGCCATTAATGCTGATACCAGAATCCATTCAAGACCAATAACTTGAAGAATTTATGCCAACACGTAGACACGGCTCATGTAATGTGAAAACCCTCAAGTAGAAACTTTTGAGGTATGATCGTAGGTCGTAATGTCATAAGCACGCGGATATTCACAGCACAACCAAACACAATCCACCTGAGAGTAAGTGAATGCTGTGGCCCATATACTCGTACATCTACATTTACCCTCGATTAAGAATCAAAACGCATGATGACTAAGATGGAATGCCTCGTTTCCAGTAAAAAGGGTATCCGGTTCTCTACACTCACCATACGAAACAGCAGCGTTAAGCTACTATTTTACGCTGGTATTCTGTGAGACCGTGGTCCTTCCCCGGTCAAGCCGACCCATTCGTGCTACAACCATATTGTAGCTACAATGATCTACCACGTAAAGGTGCTCTTGAAACTAGGTAAAAATAAAATAAAACGATGTGTCATTTTATTTTATTATGCTGACCTCGGCCAAATAATTTTTGAAATTTGTAAAGTGGCTATTTGACTCAACCATCAGGAAATAAGTACGTACATCATATTAAAATTTGAATTAGGTACTTATATCAAATGTCGTAATCACTCCGAAATTTGATTATAAAACTAATGACTTCATTACACTATATTCTTCATACTCAATTGACTAGACCTAGCGTGTGAAAAACCAAATTTTTATTTTACAATTACCAGCACTAGCTAGGTTACCAATTCAAGACCCCCAATTTGACTGTCAGGTACTTGGCACTAAGCTATTATAGCTATAATAACACAGGCGTGTAAATCCACCATCGCGTAATCAAACTCTGAGTTGTTTAGGCCATATTTTCTAATTAATTGGGTGCTTAAAGTTGGGAAGATTTATTGTTGGGATATAAACGGTTGAAGTACAGTCCGTCGCAAGTCAGAGCAAGAAGTTTCCAATGGCCTAGTATAAATAAAATGTGTAGGTGAAATGCATTTTCAGTTTATTTTTTTGCGAGACTGCAGCTGACAATTTATCTGTCAAGTGTATTTTTATAGCAGTTGTAAATGAAGTAATTGCGCCCACTATAAAAAACTGCGAATGCCAACCTGCTTGCCAAGCGTGGCAAATTTGGCAAACGTCTTTTTATGAGGCAGTCTATGGGAATACCTATGTTCAGCAGTGCAGTTTGATAGGCTGTAATAAATAAATGGTTACATCATTTTAGTTTTGTCCGTGGAAAAAAAATAGGACATCTCCCGCCGGGCAAGATGATTTGCCCGGGGTGCGGCCAACGCTCCGTATGTTACTACAGAGCTGTTCTGTACACAGCGGAGTACTTCGGAACTTTGATAGCGTGATTTAGCCTTTTGTGTGTTTCGCTTGGACGTGACGACAGCGCCGCCACAAAGTTATCTAACTCAAGGCCGAAGTGAAAAATTAGAACAAATAATTTTTGATGCATTATTATCAATATGGTTACGTTTGCTGAATTAAACCTATGAGAAAAAACTTATTTTTAATTCCTGATGATTTGTACTGAACTTATAAACCGTCCTTGCCCCCGCGAGGCGGCAGCTTAGGTATTTCCACATGAAAAATGCTGTAGCATGGCTCTAGCATGTAAAAACTTTTTTCTATAAAACGTACAAAACCAACTTACTTACAAAACCACCTAGAAACTATTACGTTCAAAATAGTTTATTGGTGCTAAGACATAGTGTATCGAAAAATAAAGCCGTACAATTTTTTGAAATTTAATTTTTAAATGCGGCACCACGCTAAAATTTCTGTCGACTGTACTAGGAAATGAGCAGAGAAAGTACTTGCTGACTAATGAAGTTTGAACTAGAGTTATTATAGACCTCAAATAGGTTTATAGCTTGAATGTTGGTGCACTGTTGGACACCATTGTTATTACTTTAAGAATTGCTCTGTGAACAGTGAGTTATTAACCAGAATTTGTTTATAAATATACTTTTGACACTCGTATTATACGCGCTGGATGCGAATGGAATTGGGTTTACTGACAATTTGATTTTATAAACGTTAATTTTTATAGCACCATCATAAAAAGATCGCGTTTATAATATAAATATTTATATAGGACTGCCTTGTTGGTCTAGTGGTTGTAGTAGTCCGACTGCTGATCATGAGGTCCGAATCCCGGGTCCCGGGGTCCGGGTTCGAATCCCGGCTCAGGCCAAAAAATTAATTATTGAGTTTTTCCGTCAAGAAATTCTCAGTAGTTGCCCGGAGTCAGGAAGTTGGCGGTGTCTTACCCCCGTGCCTTGGAAAGCACGTAAATCCATTGGTCCTGCGCCTGATCTCCTTCCGGTCGTGTCGGTTTTCCGTCCTATCGGATTATAAGAGTGAGGGAATAGAGAGTGCACCTGTGCTTGCGCATACACTTGGGCAAATTTTTCGTCTTTTAGTTATATCCAAATAGTTTGATTTATTAATTTCTGATGTAATTAATATGAAATATACTTAACTTATAATGCATAAAGAAACATTAGCAAGGGCTAACGTTTCTTTAGATAGTAGATAGATAATTTCTTACGAAAATGTAAGGACATTTTCCTAAGAAATTATCTTTCTCGCTAACAAATCTGTCAAATATTTCATCTCATTTCAAAGTGACGCCACCCTAGTGGCAAAAAAAGTTGATAAAGCAAGTATTTTCTACAGTGGATTATTTCATGTCTAGCAGTGACCTTTTATGGTGTGATAAAGAAATAATAAGAATCAAAATCTTAAGAGTGGTGGTTACGACGAACTTACTATGGTTCTATATCGGGTATCTTAAACGTTTCGTTGCTTGAATAATAGATATAGATATATTGTTATCGCTTACTACTGCAAGTTTATTATTGAACTTTTGCTGTATAAACGTACTGGCCGAGAAGAAACTGCATGCTTGAGGGGAAATATAATCTCAAGTGGCTTAGCAAGATCCTTCGTTATACCGAAAATATTGCAGCATTAATTTTGAAATAAATATATGGTAAAGTTGAGGATTAATGTTAAGGATTATGTTAGACGAAAACACGATTTCGTAAAATTTTCTCGATAGAAAAAAAAATCCAAAATTACCTCCAAAAAAAAAACAAAAAACCGCTGTTATTCATAAAATACTTTAAATAAGGTCATGAAACTATGCATACTAACTGAACTAACTATAAAGCAGTGCTTATGTTATTTACTTTTTTTAAAAATACCATTATTTTCACTGTAAAAAGAAATTACCTAAACTATCGGCGCGTAAGCTTGATTCCTATCGCCCCGTCCGTTAGTATCGCTCCGGCTTTTGAAGGGAGAAGTTGTGTCGCTTACGATCAGAATGCACATTACGCAACAGGACGACGTAAAATTAAAATGGGAAATAACCGTTATAAAAATAAGAAGCGACTGGGTTGGCGTTAAGAAACAGTCATAAATATGTTAAACCTAATGAAATAAGTGTCTAACGACCTTTCTACTTACAGTATTAGTGATTACAAACATGTCGGTACATAGCGTGGGCGCCGACATGCGCGGGCAAGTGGGGACGAAATTAGAATTTGAGCTGACTTACTTTACTTACTCTATCCCCTTAAGAAAATATGTAAATAAGAAGAAAACATAAAGTAATAACCAAAGAGTATTTTACATTGAGTTATATGTACTACGTATTAGAGAAGCTATTCCAAACATAAAATGTGGACTACTCTGTCTTCGCGCATGCACGGGAGTCTGTAGAGTCGCGCATGCGCAGTTGATACAAACGCGCGAAAATTGTCATAATTAATAATTGTTTATTAATTAGATTGTATTGTTAATCGAATACATTTTTTAATTTTCGTTTATTTTGCATATGTGCTAATATAAAATTATTATTAGCTCCGCTCCGCACCGCATGAATATCGAAGCCACAATAACAGGTGTACGGATTGCAGTATAGTTCAGTTGAACATAGTGAGTGTTCGGAATGTGAAATCTAGTGCGTAGTACATATATATCAATGGTATTTTATAATCACTATATTTTAGGAATGATAGATGCTATTGGTTGACGAGTATTTACGTCATATTTTAATGTCATTTTTAAGTAACACTAAACGTAACATTTGCACACAACGCTGTTTTTTGAATATTACTAGTCCATAGAGTTTTAAGTTTTATTGAAGCCCTAACATGGATTTCTAAAAACTTTGAATAAAATGGTGTAAGTAGTAAAATAGTAATATCTGACTACGAACTCACCGCACACATTGTAATTTTTTTATGAAATAATAATCCGTAGAGCAACAATTACAGCCGGTGTCGAGTTGTGAATGATGTTAAAGGTTTATTTTTTAAGGTTACATGATCGAGTGCACGTAAAACATATAGTACCGGAGTAAACGTGTTGGAAAAATATCCACCACCTCAAATCGCCCGGTAGGTATAAACCAAAACAAACGACAGAAGGACAGGAAGAAAAATATAAGCAGAAACTTGGAACTCTGTTATAAAAAATTTATTGTTTTTAAAAATTAAAACGTTTTATATACGCATGTAGTGGTGTTCTTTACAACACACAAACAACACAAACTTGTAAAATGGAGTGTATCTCGCAGCGGTTCCTTACATTGAAGTTAATCTTTGCTATCTTTATTTTTAACTGCATCCTTGGTCTAGTAGTCGTAACCGCAAATGCAGATCATGAGGTCCTGGTTTTGAATCTCGGGTTGTGCCTTAATCAGTTATTGGGTTTTTTGTCAAGAAATTGCCAGTAGTGTGTATATGTCTCAAAAAGCGTGGTGATGGTCTGGGAATTAACGTATACGGTAAAAAGAAACTAAATCATAGGTTACCGAAGAGAGCACTTACTAATATAGATTTACTCTAATATAGCCAGGACATCCCATTTTCGGAGGAGTATAATCTAATGATAATAACATATGAGGGACGTATAACCTAAATATCAATTAAAAAAGTAATGTGTTATTAGTAATTACTAATCTTGACCATTCTGAAAATGATGGCTGCCTGGAGTCTGAAAGTTGGCGGTGTTTCGCGCCCGTGCCTTTAAAAACATCTCTCTCCAGTCTTGTTGGATTGGAGAGAATGGAGAATGCACCTGTGCTTGTGCACACACTTGTGAAATATAAACCTGTCCTGCGCTGATGGATAGCCTCGGTCATGAGTGGCTGCCGTGACCGAAATTCAGTCTGGAGGACATTATTATAATTATTTTCGTACGAATATAAAACTAATAGGATCTGCTAGCAACAACAATCAAATGTTAAACCTCAAATTTCTAATCAAACGTTTTACAACCGTATCATTACAGATAGAGCAAATTTAATTTATAGTTTGGATTTAAAAACCTAGTCAGATATCTATCTGACAGGTATCAAATTAGCTTTATCGGAGTTACAAACAAAGAAATACAATTTAAACGTCATTTTTTGCATGATGCAAACCAATCGGAATCGTTTTGTTGTTTTTCCGGTGTATTTTGATTTTTAATGGTGGCCTAAGACCTAATATGTTTTACAACATCTAATTGGCTAAGATGCCTGTCTAGACTTAATCCTTGAAAGAAAAAAATCAACTCTGTAATACTTTGTCGTGATATTAGATTAAGAAGGTACGCTAATATAGTTTGTTCATATTTATAAACAAACTTATATTTCTTTTTAGTAAATTTTTTATTTCCAATGGTATAAGGCTTCTAAAGTATACAGACACGTAATGACCTCTGGTGACTAAGAGAAAAGGCCTTAAAGCCTGGAATTATACCGTCTTTCTATATCCTTCAGATCGAAACACAGCAGTGCTAATTGGCTAGTGTACCGTCCATTGCCCGTTATAACCTATTAAAGTCCATCGCTGCCACCGCACAATCCGACTGATGGTAAATAAACGCTGTGGCCCATAGACATCTATATCTATCCTCGATTACGAATCAAAATGCAGATGCGTTATCAGCCGTGAGGTCTATGATGGAATGACTCGTTTCCAGTATAAAAGGGTCTCCGGATCTCTACACTCACCATACCGAAATACGCTGCTATTTTACACTGGTATTCTATGAGAGCATGGTCCTTCCCCGGATGACCCGACCCATTCGTGATACAACCATAATGTAGCTGCAGCGTGGCTCTGCCACGTATACCGTCCATTACCACACACCACACAGTTTAACTGACGGTAAATATATGCTGTGGTCCATAGATATTTACATTTATCCTCAAATAAGAATTGAAGCAGATGCGTTGTCACCCCTGAGCTCTAAGGTGAAATATCCCATTTCAAGTAAAAGGGATTTTCATTTCTCTGCACTCATAATACGAAACACAACTGCATTAAGCTGTTATTTCCGGTTGGTATTCCGCGGGAAGCGAGGACGTAGGCTTCCCCAGTCAAGTCAACCCTTTCGTGCTACAACCATAATATAGCTGCAGCATGGCTTTACTATGTAAAAAATGAATATCAAGCCTTCTAACTATAACTCCCATTCCCTTCTAACCAGAACACGACACTTGGTAGACCCTAGGCAGAAAAGAAATGTTAAAAATAAAACTACCACAGATGGTCACCACTTAGCATCTTATCGCGAGTTAGAACAATAGCTAATACTAGTATAGTGCCAGGAGTGTACACGCAATATATATATATATATATATATATATATATATATATATATATATATATATATATATATATATATATATATATATAATAAAATATAAAAATTATCATCTTGCACAGTGGATACATTTTAATATCTTGATATGTATGATGCCGTTCATCATCACCTAATTAACTTGTAACGAGGCACTGTGTCTTGATTAAGTTGTGACTAACAACGCATTTTGTTTTAATTCGTTATTGAGAATGCGTAAAGGTATTTACGGCCAGGGACGGTGTAACATTAAGTTGGCTGTATATTTATCAAATTTACTACAATGAAATAAATATGTGGTGAAATAACAAATTGCAACAAGGTGGAAATTTATCATTATGGAAACTTAAATTCAGTCAGTTAAAAAAAATGTATATATTAAACTAACTAGTTGTGCAAGTAACTTATAAAAACAAAGGCTGAATGGTGAAAGCGAAGCATACAAAATATGAGAAAAAAATCTATCAAATTGAACTTGACATTATACAGCTACGTGACACTTTCGAAAAACATTGTTCGAATTTTGAAATTATAAAAAGAAACGCATAAAACGCGCGCATACTTTCACACATGAGTTATAACATCAAACAAATCTAAAAGATCAAGCTAGCTGCTGTAAAAGTTATACCGGTATCCGTTTACAATTCAGCACTGATTTAAAGCGCTACAGTGATTTATTACGAAGCTTCATAGATTGCTGACACTTGAGTCGTCGTAAATTTTTACCATTTAAAGAGGTACAGTCTGTGAAGAAATTGTTATAAAATATTTTAGACAGTTTTAATATTAATAAATGTGTCTATCGCTGTTTTTATTTTCATAACTATTTTTTATTACTTTTTACATATTAGTTAATGCCATAGATTGATCTTAAGCATTTTTAAATAATGTTTTAATATTGTTGTTGGTGCGTCTGTTAGTTCTAGTCTTGACTGAATGAGGTCATATTCACACCATATTATATTTATTTTGTCAAGTCGATGGTTCATAGCTATGTTAGGATACGGTAGGTAGCGCTGTAGAACTTATAAACAAATTTTCTATTTTATGAGCTCAAATGACTCATCTTCACAATGTTATTTAGTGTCAAAAAAGAAAACGAAAAATCTGGACCCAATAGATGGCACTGTGGTCGAGTTATTAATACATTTACTATATTGTAATAAGGCTGGAGTGAATTTAAAGTAAAAAATATATTAACAGCTTATTCTTCCGACGTGTATGAAATGTTTTTGTCTCAAATTTACGGAAATTGTTCGCAATGATCCGGCGGATAAGTGGTTGACTGTAGCGTAGCGGGTCACAGGTTTTATCCTCTCATGGAACAAGTGTTTTTTATGGTTTACAAGTAAATGTAACCTTTATTGTATACTCACACCAACAAAGAAAGACACACACACACACACACACACACACACACACACACACACACACACACACACACACACACACATACACACACATACACACACACACACACACACATGTCATGTGTATACCTATGATTCATGTATCTAAACGTATATTTTACTTACTTTTGTATTATGTACGCTAAAGTTAACAAAACGCTAAAGTTACAGAATGAGATGCTTGTATAAATTACTACTTTAATGACTATTTAATTTTCACCATATAGTATTTATGTTAGTCAAAAATGGCTGCTATTTGCAGCATAAATGCATATTTCAAAAGTAGTCCTATTTATTTTTTTGTAAGTCTGACCATTACAAATTAGTTAGTGTATTGTACCTGTATGTGTATCTTTTGTAAAAAAAAAAACACTTTTGCATAATAAATGTCCGCTAGCATTTCAGCGCTTTAAAGCATTATATGGTTAGATTAATCTCTTCATAGTTCGCGCTGACATTTGTTCTGCGTTAGCTTGCTGCTACACCGCTGTTAATAATTGAATCAAGTGACGAGTACAGTTAGCGATTAGAAGAGATGCAATAATTTGTTAGAGAAATGTATCTAAAAATTCGTGTAGGTACATTTTTATAGCATTGGGAGACAAGCGAGCACACAGTCCACCTGATGGTAAGCGGATGTTGTGGCCCATAGATATCCACATTTATCCTCGATTAAGATTCAAAATTCAAATGCGTTATCACCCCTGAGTACTATATGAGATAAAATACCTCGATTCCAGTAAAAAGGGTCTCCGGTTCTCTACACTCACCATATGAAAGACAGCAGCATTACGCTGGTATTCTTTGAGAGCGTGGTTCTTCCCCGGTCGAGTCGACCACATAATTAAAGAAAACAAGTTGTTATGTTACAATATTTCTATTCTGGGATTAAAAACTGATTAACTTAATTATAGCCTACCGCGTCGTGCGTCGTGAATGAGCTTATTTTACCCATTTATAAACAACTAGTTTGCCAGGCAGACGTTGTTCTGCCCTTTTCGACGACTCTTTGTCATGTCCTATTAAAAATCCTTAAATTCGCAAAAAAAATGTGAGTCACTCATGGGCAAAAAAACTATTCTATCTCTCAAGTTGGACCAAACTGCACACGGTGTGTAAATTTGATTAAAATCGGTTAAGTAGTTTAGGAGTCCATCGCGGACAAATAACGTGACACGTAATTTATATATATTAAGATTTATAATCAAATATGATAATATAATACAATATAAAAATTATGTTTGTTTGTTAGAATTTTATGCACTGCCATAACGTTCATCAGATTGCGCTAAAACTTTGTCAACTTATTTCTTGAACTTGTGCGAAGGTTATATCATCATCATCATCGTCATTACAGCCCTTCACAAGTCCACTGCTGAACATGGGCCTCCCCCAAGTAATGCCACAAAGCACGGTCCTGAGCCACCTGCATCCATCGACTTCCTGCATGTCTTACCAGGTCGTCACTCCATCTAGTGGGGGGTCGCCCTACACTACGCCTACCGGTACGAGGCTGCCACTCGAGAACCTTTCTTCCCCATCGGTTATCGGTTCTTCGAGCTATATGGCCGACCCATTGCCACTTCAGCTTACTAATCTGTTGGGCTATGTCGGTCACTCTGGTTTTACTGCGGATATCCTCATTTCGGAGTCTATCACGCAGTGAAACTCCGAGCATAGCCCTCTCCATAGCTCGCTGAGCGACCTTGAGCGTCCTCATACGGCCAGCAGTGAAGGACCACGTCTCAGATCCTATATCCTATTCCTGGCTACGGTGGCGAAGGTTATAGTCATAGTGCAATTAACATACTGTAGGTAGCGCGCGTATCGTACTGATAAATTTATTTGAAAGTTATATTATCATTCAATTTGATGATGAAAGTATTATCATTTTGTAATTAAACAACGTAACTCTTCTAAATTCGAAACAATATTTCTGCAATTATTTATTGTGCGGCAGCAAAGCGCTGGGACCACATAGTACGCGAGGGTAATATGGTAATCCAATTAATGTGGCCAATTTATTATAATTCAAAAACTACTGCCTTGTTTGCAAAAAAAAAAAAGATATGTAGCAGCCAGAATAATCAGCCCTAAACGGGAATAAATAATATATACTCTGCTGCTACCATAACGCGGAAGGTGAAGATAAAAAACATTTATTTTCTAACTATCCCTGGCTACTGAGATACTACGGACTGCATATAGATAATTTGACGTTCTTATAAAGAAACAAGAAGCAGCCGCAAATATTATTCAGCGCCACATCGACTTCACACGCCGCTATCGTCACGTATCCGTCGACCAATGGGGAGCCGTTTCTTCAACACCGCAGCTCGCTTCTCCTTGCTGTTCCGGAGCTGTATCCCACGCCGCGGCCGCTCGCCGACTACGCGCGCGCACCGACCTGCATGTCTTATATAGCCCGATCCAGCGACGTAGCTTCGTGAACAACACACAAGTCTCACGCCGGGAAACGAAACGTACATAATAGTAATACATTTTGATTCATTTTCATTGGTCATAATGTAAGCAGTATAATTGGCTATGTACAATAAAAATAATTACCATTGGCAAATCAATTGTGAGCCAGCCATATAAATATAGGCAAGATGAAAATATATTCATTTCAGTCCACAGTCCATTCTATATTCGTACTCCAGTCGGACTTACATAAACAGTCGTTTCATTTCTCCACCTTAAAACCACTCGGAGTCTGTTAATAGTGGACCGTTCATCTCCACTATTACAGATAGCTTTGTGATACGATAGCTCTTTATTGGTCAATCAAATATTAAAAGGTAAAAAGAGCGATGCTTCATCGACGCCATTTTGACAGTCGACATTACAATAGTAAATATTTTAGGTGATTTTAGTAATGTGTAGTGTAATTAGTTTTTTTTTAAGTACATTTTTCGAAATGTTACTAATTATTTCCAAGGCTTGTTTACTCAATATATTAGTTACAGAATACGACTTTGTGTTTTTGACTGTGTCCTCCTCCTAGTTTTGGTTTTTTCTCAATATATTAGTTACAGAATACGACTTTGTGTTTTTGTCTCTATCCTCCTCCTAGTTTTGGTTTTCTCTCAATATATTAGTTACAGTATACGACTTTGTGTTTTTGTCTCTGTCCTCCTCCTAGTTTTGATTTTTTCTCAACATATTAGTTACAGTATACGACTTTATGTTTTTGTCTCTGTCCTCCTCCTAGTTTTGGTTTTTTCTCAACATATTAGTTACAGTATACGACTTTGTGTTTTTGTCTGTGTCCTCCTCCTAGTTTTGGTTTTTTCTCAACATATTAGTTACAGTATACGACTTTGTGTTTTTGTCTCTGTCCTCCTCCTAGTTTTGGTTTTTTCTCAATGTATTAGTTACAGTATACGACTTCGTGTTTTTGTCTCTGTTCTCCTCCTAGTTTTGGTTTTTTCTCAATATATTAGTTACAGTATACGACTTTGTGTTTTTGTCTCTGTCCTCCTCCTAGTTTTGATTTTTTCTCAACATATTAGTTACAGTATACGACTTTATGTTTTTGTCTCTGTCCTCCTCCTAGTTTTGGTTTTTTCTCAACATATTAGTTACAGTATACGACTTTGTGTTTTTGTCTCTGTCCTCCTCCTAGTTTTGGTTTTTTCTCAATATATTAGTTACAGTATACGACTTTGTGTTTTTGTCTCTGTCCTCCTCCTAGTTTTGGTTTTTTCTCAATATATTAGTTACAGTATACGACTTTGTGTTTTTGTCTCTGTCCTCCTCCTAGTTTTGGTTTTTTCTCAATATATTAGTTACAGTATACGACTTTGTGTTTTTGTCCCTGTCCTCCTCCTAGTTTTGGTTTTTTCTCAACATATTAGTTACAGTATACGACTTTGTGTTTTTGTCTCTGTCCTCCTCCTAGTTTTGGTTTTTTCTCAATATATTAGTTACAGTATACGACTTCGTGTTTTTGTCTCTGTTCTCCTCCTAGTTTTGGTTTTTTCTCAATATATTAGTTACAGTATACGACTTTGTGTTTTTGTCCCTGTCCTCCTCCTAGTTTTGGTTTTTTCTCAAAATATTAGTTACAGTATACGACTTTATGTTTTTGTCTCTGTCCTCCTCCTAATTTTGGTTTTTTCTCAATATATTAGTTACAGTATACGACTTTGTGTTTTTGTCTCTGTCCTCCTCCTAATTTTGGTTTTTTCTCAATATATTAGTTACAGTATACGACTTTGTGTTTTTGTCTGTGTCCTCCTCCTAGTTTTGGTTTTTTCTCAATATATTAGTTACAGTATACGACTTTGTGTTTTTGCCTCTGTCCTCCTCCTAGTTTTGGTTTTTTCTCAATATATTAGTTACAGTATACGACTTTGTGTTTTTGTCTGTGTCCTCCTCCTAGTTTTGGTTTTTTCTCAATATATTAGTTACAGTATACGACTTTGTGTTTTTGTCTGTGTCCTCCTCCTAGTTTTGGTTTTTTCTCAATTTATTAGTTACAGTATACGACTTTGTGTTTTTGTCTGTGTCCTCCTCCTAGTTTTGGTTTTCTCTCAATATATTAGTTACAGAATACGACTTTGTGTTTTTGTCTGTGTCCTCCTCCTAGTTTTGGTTTTTTCTCAGTATATTAATTACAGTATACGACTTTGTGTTTTTGTCTGTGTCCTCCTCCTAGTTTTGGTTTTTTCTCAATATATTAGTTACAGTATACGACTTTGTGTTTTTGTCTGTGTCCTCCTCCTAGTTTTGGTTTTTTCTCAATATATTAGTTACAGAATACGACTTTGTGTTTTTGTCTGTGTCCTCCTCCTAGTTTTGGTTTTTTCTCAATATATTAGTTACAGTATACGACTTTGTGTTTTTGTCTGTGTCCTCCTCCTAGTTTTGGTTTTTTCTCAATATATTAGTTACAGTATACGACTTTGTGTTTTTGTCTCTGTCCTCCTCCTAGTTTTGGTTTCTTCTCAATATATTAGTGACAGTATACGACTCTGTGTTTTTGTCTCTGTCCTTCTACTACTTTTAGTTTTATATGGCGGCAAAGATTAAGGTGACCATATTACCTTCACGTACCTTAGTATAATATTATATCTATACGTCCCAGAGCTGGGCATAGACCACTTTTTACTTTTGAATGGACTTTGGAGTAATTAGTCTGCTGCGCCGCTGCAATGTATATTGGTGAAATTCCGACGTGGTAGAGCCACGCTGGAGCTATATGAGTAGTATGGTTGTAGCAGGAATGGGTCGGCTCGATCGGGGAAGGACCACGCTCTGACAAAATACCAGCGTAAAATAGCAGCTCAACGATGTTGTGTTTCGTTTGGTGAGTGTAGAGAACCGGAGGCCCATTTTACTGGAAAAGAAGTATTCCATCTTAGTCCTCACAGGTGGCAACGCATCTGCATTTTTATTCGTAATTGAGGATAGATGTAGATGTCTATGGGCCACTGCAACCACTTACCATCGGGTGGACTGTGTGCTCGTTTGTCACACTTATCCTATAAAAAACACATGTCCACCTATGTTACCTCACAGTATTTTTTTCAACACGGAGCTCGTGGTAATTTAGCACTTCCAATGGCAATAATAAAAATTATTGGTGCTAACCGGGTTCGAACCCGGGTCATTCACGTACTGTAAAATGTACAGATAACGCTTTAGCCCGTGAGCTATAACGATTCAAAGTATTATTGTTTTAATATTTTTTATCAAAAAAGTAACTTTCAGTCAGAGTCAAAACTTTATTACTTCACATTCCATAAAGATTTGTTACAATCGTTACGCTTGGAATTGACAGTTATAATAATTATACTCTTCAGGACGAGATGATAATTTCTGTTTTTAAATAACCACGTGGTTATTAACTAGCTATTTTTTCATTCTATTTGACATTTTACATATTTTTTTTATTTACTACTAGTAGACATGTGTCAATCATGAATGATTCATTCGTTTTAGCTGGTACTCTTTAAAGTATCGATGATTCATTCATCTGTTTTTGAATGTTCCGGTACAACCAATCACAAAAAATTGACAGAACATTTTTAAATCGTGATTGTGTGAATTGTGAATGAGTCGAAAACCGACTGAATCCCGAATGATCTCAATGAATTGTTTTTAGTGTAGGGTACTGGAGCTCGAAATGACCCATTTGAATGATCGATCCGAATGTACCGCGTGACGTAATGTACTATAGTTTGTGCAGAATCGATTGAGAAAAACGGACATTGACCTTTCGGTCGTTTAACCAGTGGTTACAAACCTTCATCATATAGGCACATTTTATATGTAGTACTTCTTTATTTATAATGATTTTTTATAGTTTTTTTAATGATTGATATAATACATATTTATTAACAATTATTAAAAAGTTACGTAAAAGATCGCTGTAGAAGAAAAATCATCTATTGTTATAAAATACTTTATTCATTTAACAACAAAAAACCATTAATTTGTAACACATATAAAGATTCGAGTGATAACGACACCGAATAAGTACGTACTTATTCAAAAGATAAAACCTTATTTTCAATATTATATAAGGACTTTATTTTTATTCGGTGCATGCGGACCGGCCCAAAAAAAGTGACGCATCTCTGGCTACCATTGTCACGTTTCTTTTAGAACGAACTGACGTAACGCGCGTTTTGTTTATTTTAAAGGGATGAATTTGCAAAAGCTCAATATGGTGATTATATTGCTACAAATATTTTTTTTTATATGAAACTGTTATTAAATGTATTGCTGCGTTAATTACCATAAATTGAAATATTAAATATAACACATTTTTCGCGATGTACCGTAAGATTTTACGATGTTTACAGGAACCACAGACAATATCATTTAAGAAACAAAAAACAAAACATATGTGCTGAACTAGAAGTGTGAATAATATCAATATTTAAATATTGTTATCACATCTAAATTGAGATTTTGACACCTTTTGACACTCGGCTCATATCTGTGGTCATCGTCCGTTTTTCTTAATCGATTTGGCACAAACTATAGAATGATTCGGTCACGAGAAATGAGTGATTGACACATGTCTAACTACTAGCGATCCGTCCCAGGTTCGCAAGGATAATTTTTGGATCTTGATAACAGCACCACCTACCGGGTACACAATGCAGAAAAAAATTCATCAGAATCACTCTAGCCGTTTCGGGTTTTAACGAGAATAACGAATATCAATTTATTTTTATATATAGAGATCGTAAGTTCTGATTACTATCCCATTTGATTGTAAAGTGATGGAACCGTAAATGGTATAGTGCAGTGGATATAATACAAACTGACTCTTTAGTGGCTGTAAGCGATTGTTAATCATGTGGCGCTGGGTTGTGAGAAAAGGTTTTCCTGACAAGAAATTCTCTAAAGCAAGCAAAAGTTGTCGGTATTTCACCACCGTGCCTCTTACGTAGGCTCGTAAAACCGTTGGTACTTCAGCTGATCTCTCTCCAGTCGTGCCAAACGAGCATACAGTCCATCTGATGGTAAGTGGATGCTGTGGCCCATAGACATCCACATTTATCCTCAATTAAGATTCAAAATGCAAATGCGTTACCAGCCCTGAGGACTGAGCTGGAACGCCTCGATTTCATTAAAAAGGGTCTCCGGTTCTCTACAGTCACCATACGAAACAAAGCAGCACTACGCTGCTATTTTACTCTAGCTACAACTATAATATAGCTGTAGCGTGGCTCTACCACGTAAAAAATAACAGTTGTGTGATATGTACTTGTTTCCTAAATTTCAATCTGATAAGAAAGCTCTCTTTACTCGTTACAACTAAGATCGTTAACGAGATTTGAATAACGATTGCACAATTCTTTCTTCATCCAATGACTAGTCAAGATGCGATACAATTGACCGATACATGTATCTTCGCGATGACCGAAACTATTTTTTCTGTTGCAATATACCTCAATTGTGCAATGAAAGGAATTATAATCGAAAGAGTGAGAGAGAAAGAAACAGAATTGTAGTAAACAGAATTTGTAGTATAGTTGTAGCACGAATGGGTCGGCTCGACCGGGGAAGGACCACGCTCTCACAGAATACCAGCGTGAAATAGTAGCTTAATGCTGCTGTATTTCGTATGGTGAGTGTAGAGAACCGGAGACCCTTTTTACTGGAAATGAGGCATTCCATCTCAGTCCTCACGGGTGACAACGCATCTGCATTTTGATTTGTAATGGAAGATAGATGTAGATGTCTATGGGTCGCAGCAACCATTTACCATCAGGTGGACTGTGTGCTCGTTTGTCAGCCTATTCTATAAAAAAAAAAAAAAAAAAAAAAAAGAATGTCCCGCACTAGATGGAGTTACGACGTGACGTGACGTAACGTATGTGACATTTATTAGGGGAAGCCTATTCTTAGCAGTGAACATGTGAAGGGCTGCAATGATCATAGTGATAAAGAAATAAAACAATGTTACGAGCTTAGGGTTACCAAAATTGACATTTTAATTGCCGAACACCAATTAAAATTTTATATTTTGCTTAAGACCGAATTTCTAATATGGCGGCCAGCCTAAATAGAGACTAGCCATCGGCGCAGGACAGGATTATAGTGTCCAGGTGTATGCGCAAGCACAGGTGCACTCTCTATTCCCTCACTCTTATAATCCGATGGGACGGTAAACCAACACGACCGGAGAGAGATCAGGTGAAAGACCAACGGCTTTGCGTGCTTCGGAAAGCACGAGGCACGGTGGTGAGACACCGCCAACGACCCCTTATTTTTTGGCCCGACCCGGGATTCGAACCCAGGACTTCACAGTCGCACTGCTACAACCACTAGCACAGCTGCGGCGTGTAAAAGCGTCCCAAAATCTGTGCTCCTTTTTCAATTTCAACTCGTAGCGTTCTACTATTGGAATGGGCCACATAATTATAAGAAAAATTTACCATATTTTTTTAATAAAACTAAAGCAACAGATTAGCTTTAAGTCCAGATAATGGCAAGTAGTTACGCGGTCTATTCACATATGAAATGTTACAGATTCTTTGTCCCTTCTCTTACTTACTTAGATGGAATGCGTGAGAACTTAGATGGAATGCCTCACAGTCTGTTAATATTTTGGCTCTCCTTTTTTTAGAAATAGGGTGAAAAACGAGCACAGTTCAATAGATGGTAAGTAGATGCTGCCCATAGACATTAAATTTACCCTCAATTAAGAATCAAAACGTAGACGCGTTATCACCCCTGTGGACTAAGATGGAATGCCTCGTTTCCAGTAAAAAAGGGTCTCCGAATCTCTACAATCTCCATACGAAACATAACAGTATTAAGCTGCTATTTTACGCTGGTATTCTGTGAGAGCGTGGTCCTTCCCCCGTCGAGCCAACTCTTTCGTGCTACAACCAGAATACAGCTGCAGCGTGGCTCTACCACTCCTTCTATACCCTATAGACTGGATTACAATAGCACTGCTTTTAGGTGGCAGGAATAAGTAAGAGTGTGAAACTCAGGCAGAGAGGGAGGCCGACTAATTTATGTACTTTTTGTAGAAGAGGGGGCAAATGAGCATGCGGCTGGCCTGATGGTAAGTGACTACCGTCGCCATGAACAATCACAACACAAGGGAAATTGCAGGTGCGTTGCCGACCATTAGGAAAAGAGTGAGCTCTTTTCTGGAAGGCCCTAAGGCTCAATTTACTCTGCTACAGAATAGAAGCGAATTTTTGTAACGAAATTGTACATAGTGAAGTGAGTCTTATGTTAATTGTGTAACGCGCAAACTAGATATGTGCCAAAAAAGAAGTCGCGCGTCTTCCGGGGAATTCTCGAGGATACCCGTAGCTACTGCCGGTGAAGTCTGTGGAATTCGAAGGAAGTGGCGCGAAGGGCGTGCAATATAGACTAACTTTTCTACAGCCCCAAAGCGACTGTCGCATAGCGAGAAGGCGGGCTCAATTTACATTGCTGCGGAACGGAATTGAAGCGAATTTTTGTAACGAAATTGTACATAGTAAAATGAGTCTTAAGTTAATTGTGTAACGCGCAAACTAGATATAAGCCAAAAAAGAAGTCGCGCGTCTTCTGGGTAATTCTCGAGGATTCCCGTAGCTACTGACGGTGAAGTCTGTGAAATTCGCGGGAAGTGGCGCGAAGGGCGTGGAATATAGACTAACTGTTCTACAGCCCCAAGGCGACCGGTAATCCTCGAGAATTCTCCGGTAGACGCGCGACTTCCTTTTTGGCTCATATCTAGTTGCGCGTTATACAATTAAATTTGCTTCCATTCCGTTCCGGAGCAGTGTAAATTGAATTGTCGCGTCGGTCCGAAAAAAATGCCGGTGGTAAACAATTCCATAGAGAGGTTGTACGAGGAAGAAAAAAAGAAGTAAGTATTTGCAGTTTATACTGCCATAAATTACAAATATTTGTGATATATTTTCTAGTTACCATGCATCCGTCGTGTGGTGGTGGAGTGAAAGAATCCATCGCCCCATTAAATACGTGCCGTTAGTATCGTAACAGAGGAATATGGGACAATTTTATGGCTCCTCGTAAATGACGATTGTAACAATCTCGTTTACACTAGACGTACACTACTCAGACTCAAAGTACTCGGCGGAATTAAAATAAAAAATATTGAAAACATTACGAAATTTCTCGAATTGAGAAAAGGGTCATATCAGTTCTTCGACACCGTAACGTATAATCTATATTAAAAATATGGAGTATAATAATATAACATAAACACTCACTCCTGTCACCCAGAGGGGTAGGCAGAGACTACAGACTTCCATTTGGCACGATCCTGACATACCTCTTTCGCCTCCTTTACCTCCACATATTTACGCATACATGCTCGTCGGCTAAGGGTACTTCTAATATGTGGCCCATCTTCAAAATATCGCCAATTTGTTCGATAAACTATCTTCTAGGGCGTCCCTTCCCGACTCTGTCGTTCACATCTGCCATATAAATTTGCTTTGTCACTTTTTCCTCATTTATTCTTTCTATATGATCAAAAATGTAGTATAATCTATGGTAAAAATACGAAATGTATAGTGAAGTTGCGGTTTAAGAATACCCACTACCCTTTATCATCCTGTGACAGACTAATAGGCGACAGAGGGAAACAAACTAGGATTTGGATAATAGTGTCTTGCTAATAACAACAAAAAAAAAGAATTCTGCGTTTGCTTACTCACTTGCTAAATGTGGCAAAAATAACCTTCTAATGAAGATATTTATGGGAAGGCCTTCATATAGCTGTCGACTTTAATGGGCTGTGGAGAAGGTAAAAAAAAAATATTATATTATAAAAAAAGTAATAGTCTATAATCGTTTTAGGGCAAGGAAGTGACCGCCGCGCTATCCCAATGCAAGTTGGCGGACTTATGCGTATAATATTGTACATTTACAGTGGGTAATCCGACAAATATTTTGTAAGGCAGTGTCGGACTATCGAATTTGTCGGAATAGAGAGTACTGCCTAAGACCCCTATAGTCCGGAATTTTTTACAAAAGAGTGCCTTGTAATCCGACAACATACAGATCCAATGATAATATTCTATATGCTATTTATATTTACTCTGAAGTACAAATCATACTTCATTATGTATATGAAATCTAGTAAATTAAACAAGAAAATAAAGAGCTTGCGTTTTATTAAAAATTAACGTAATTAATGCTATAGAACTTACAAAAAACATGCAATAACTTTACATTAAGAAAATATTTGTGTACAAACAAATGTATGTATTCAATAATAAATAATACACCATGTCGAATTACAGGGGGTGCCGGATTAGATCGGGGCTGGATTACCGGGAGTCCACTGTAATTAAATGACACATGATAAATGGAATAGAAATTATTTGAATTTAATAAACAATTTACTATTCGAGTCTATATTCCAGTTATGGTTGTGGAGGCATTTCTTCGAATCCAATTACTATATCATTCATAAACAAAGGGCAAAGGTATTTGCATAACATTTTCCTAAACTATCAAAACAAAAATTTGCAGTTAAACCTACAGTTATTCTAGGAAGATAGGACGCCCCGTGGCGTTTCTACTGTAGTTTTACATTGAAAACCGCAAACTATCAGAAACTTGATTACGTAAATCACTCGGCCATTTGTAGTTTTGTACACTTCGTGCCAGACCAGACAGTGATTTTATTTGGTTTAATTTTTTTAAAGAAGTAGGGGTAAACAAGCCGACCTGATGGTAAGTATCAACTACCGCCCGTGAACAACTGGGGAATTTATATTATTTGATAACTGTATGGTTAAGATGTTGTATTGGTTTTTAGAAAAATACGAAATTCATGTTTTCAAGTAACAAAAACGCATATAAATATTACACAGCTGCCTCCAAACAGACATAATCTAATGTACTAAAAATTAGCAAATATCATTATGTATGTTTTAGTAAATTTTAGTAGTATTCAGTAGTATTATTAAATAGTAGTTTTAAAATTATTACATTGTTGCTAATTACAATTTGCGATGTAATTATTATAAAACCGTAGTAACAGCTATGTGTACATCGCTTTTCTTCTTTTTTATTCATAATAATATGTTCATTTGTGGTAGCTGCAACAGTATTTAAATCGATAATATTTTAAATCGATATTCCAATCCAAAGTTTATGATTTACAACAAAATTAAGATTATTTATAGCTTTTAGGATGCTAAACGAAAATATTACCACATCGGAATGCTATAAAAACAGGATTGGAATAATGAAGTGATTTATCAAAAATTGTCAGCTAATTTAGATGGTCACCATATCGGTATATTCTACATTAATAACCGGTAAGCTTCTTGTAAATTGAATTTAAATTTGGACAATAAAATATATAATTGATGTTACGTTACGGTTTTTGGACACAATTACGCAAACGAGGGACGAATCGGTAAAACTTTATTGCCAATTAGACTAAAATGGCTTATTCTGTCTTAGACATAGGGCAATGAAGAGTTAGAATCGACATTAAATAAATATAGTCAAATCGCATTCAACGATGAAACGATGATGTTTTTTAGGGTTCCGTAGTCAACTAGGAACCCTTATAGTTTCGCCATGTCTGTCTGTCCGTCCTCGCTTAATCTCTGTGACCGTTAGCACTAGAAAGCTCTGAAATTTGGTACCCATATGTGTAGGTATCAATCACGCCGACAAAGTGGTGAAATAAAAATTGGAAAAAAATGTTTTATTAGGGTAGCCCCCCTTTTTCTAGGAAGGGCTTTCTAGGAAAATCATTTTGAACTTGGATGGAAACAACAGTACCCACTACCGGGAGCAGTTGCAGGAGCCCGGAGCGCTGCTGGAGCGCGAACATAATGGATACCCACCTTTAAACTCATAAGTGGGAACACTTATTGTGACGGACGGGAAACTACGGAACCCTACACTGAGCGTGGCCCGACACGCTCTTGGCCGGTTTTTATTTAAAGGATATGTGTGACAAACGAGCACAAAGTCCACCAGATGGTAAGTGATTGCTGTGGCACATAGACATCTACATTTATCATCGATTGAAATGCAGAACCTCTTACGAATCAAAATGCAGATGCGTTGTCTCCCGTGAGGTCTAAGATGGAATGCCTCGTTTCCAGTAAAATGGTCTCCGGTTCCCTACAGTTACCATTACGGAACACAGCATCGTTGAACTGCTATTTTACTTTGGTATTCTTTAAGGCACAGTACGCGAGCAAACCAGGTTCGATCCCCGCCGGCACCAATGAAATTGTTAATCGCAGTTTTAAGTGTTGACTTACCACGTGCTCGGTGGTGAAAGAGAACATCGTGAGGAAACCTGTATGTCAGAGAAATAAAAAAAATATATTTCGAAGACATGTGAAGTTCGCCAACACGCATTGGGGCAGCGCAGCGGACACTTCCTTGCCCTAAAACCCTCTCAGAAATGAACGGAGGCCTGTGCCCAGCAGTGGGACGTACTCGTGTATAGGCTTTTACTTTACTTTACTTACTTTACTATTCTTTAAGAGCATGGTTCTTTCCCGGTCGAGCCGGCCCATTCGTGCTACAACTATACTACTAATTTTGCTTCATGCTGCAGCGTGGCTCTACCACGTAAAAAGGAGGTATTTGCCTTAATATCTTGGCAGACAGATTGATGATGGAAGCACCAGAATATTTGCACTTCTAACGCTGCTGTCTGTCACCGTTCTAGGTATTTCACTTTGGGCGTAACGAAGTGGTTATACCGCCATTTGTTGGAAGTCGCACGAGTTTTTCTGGTGTTTCCCATGGTAGCCTCTTACCATGAGATGATATGAGATGATGGATTTTCTTATGCGTAATCACGAGGATATTATATAAATGTAATGTAAACTCTTTTCGTGTTACAGCCTATCAAAAGTCCACTTCTACATAGACCTCACTCATAGATCGCCTTACAGAGTATATTTGCCATAGATGCCACGTTATATAGTCAGGGTGGCAACAGTTTCTTATTATAAGGTTGTAATCAGGATGATGCTACTGCCCATGTCCTGGTTCAGTTTCCACTTGTCGACTTTCAAAAAACCCACGGGACGATATAGGATAGTGGTTATTCTGTACACCGTGGTGTCACGGCACGTTCAGAAACATGAAAATAACTTTAATTTAATATTAGAAATAAAGTGCTAAAATTTTAATATTGTTTCGGGTTTTGGATACTATATCCGATATTTATGCAGTACGGTAACACGAAATATTTAGACTTCAAAATATGTGAAGATATATTACGCACTATAATGTATCCTGTTTAGTTAATTGTTTGGATAATTCGAATTGTTTCACTATAAACTACCTAAATAAATTGTTATTATTATTGTATATATGTATTTACATGTGTGTGTGTGTGTGTGTGTGAATTTTATCAGAGAGAGGTTTTTCACCCTAGTTCACTTCAGTGCAAACTTCTTCCTCTAACTTTCCGGTTGTCTGGTATAAAATGCCATATGGCATTAAGTCCGCCGTTTGTACCTTTAGTACAAAAAGTGTTTAATAAATAGAATAGAATAGAATAATTTTTTATTCAGTATAGATTACAACCAGTGGTATTTTACGTTACCACTGGTTCGAAAAAAATCCTCTATCCTGGGAAGAATCAGCAAGAAACCCAGCGGGACTTTTTTTTAAATTAATTTTACAATACCAAGGGTCACAAAATATTTACAAAATTTATATTAGGAACAGCTTGAAAGCGACCACCTCAATCCCATTCATCCCAATAAATCGGCTTCTGGATGATTTTATTATCTACAATTGTGGGATGTTTAATGGGAATGCAATCATGTCATCGTAGTATAATGCAATGTATTATTTACAGATGAGATCATATGAAGGTTGTTAAACGCTTCAGTTGTCACAATACAAGGTTCGTTCGTCGTTCTTACTTTACCAGCAATGGCATGATATAATTTGTGATAATTTTCAGTCCCTATAAGTCCTCTATTTGTTCTGAAAAATATTTATTAAAATAAGCCATTAGTAACAGTTTAGCATATTTTTCAGTTAACATTGTCACAAGAGAATACAAAAAGTAGTATATAGACAAAAAGTAGATTTTTCGGAAGATTGGCTTTGTAGACAAATTTTAGGTATCACCATCATATTATCATTACAACCCCTCACAGTCCTTAGCAACCTGCATCCATCGACAACCTGTCTATCTTACCAGGTCGTCACTCAATCTTGTGGAGGCCGTCCTACATTTCGCCTACCAGTACAAGGCCGCCATTCGAGAACCTTTCTTCCCCATCGGTTAAATGTATAATCGCAATTATTTCAATAATAATAGCATTAAGCCCTTGATTTGGTTTTTTAAACAACTTCCAAAAGGAAGGTTTTTTATTTCTCCCCGTATATGTCGCGAATGATTTATAAAACCCACGATCGATTTTTATCATTATTTCACTGAGGTAATCTTTATATTTATGTGAAGGTTTTAGTATATCATATATAGAGATTTTTAACTTTGTAGTTATTTCTTTAAATTTTTAAATTTAAGAATGTGATTTTTTTACCTTGTGGTTGTTAAAATCTTTTATTGTGCCATCACCATCAGTTTCCATGAAAATGTAAGCTACTTCCATCAATGTTTATTGTTATATAAATAGATCCTTAACTCAGAGGTAAAACGTTCTTCTTCAGTTTTTTTGTGTTGGGAGCAATATGATTTCAATCGCGTAACAATGAATATAGGTAATAATTTTATTTTTTAATTTTGACTTAATTATGCTGAGTGGTGTAAGACGAATCGTAAAATCCCGTGTATATCTCAGATACAAATAAAATAAATTTAAAAACACATGAAGTCCGCTAAATCGGAAGTAGAACTCTTCTTTAACGTTCATGCATTAACTAACTAACTGCACAAATAAGAAGACGGCTGTAAACTTTAAATAGGACTGCTGAAAGTCAAAATTATTCACAAAATAAAAGGCTTGAATGCAAATTAAAAATTATATTTTAAATGAACGCTATTTAACGTTACAGCGCCAGTATTTAATTTAAACGAATCTTTACTTTCATTATAAACCCTTAATTAAAAATAAAATTGTTTTATTATTTTAATGAAGGCCCATCGTCTTAAATGGGCAATTGCGTAAAATTTTATTTACCACAGCTATTACCTTTTGTCGATCAAAATTGTCTCTATTTTGTGTTAATTACTCTATTAAATTTCAACCATTTTGGCTTATTAACTGTTTTACGTTGCGTACTTTGTTAGATGGCCTCAATAGAATTTTATATTTTACTATATAATATTATATAAGAAAAGAGATTGGATTGACGGGGAAAATACTACAATCGCTTGTTTTACCGTAACAGTAAAAGTTTATTTTATTTTTATCTTATGTTTAATGTACCTGTATTGGATGGTTATTTTTTTCAATTAATTTGCCTTAATTCCAAATTTTGCAAAGGGTTAATGTCATGATCGTTACAAATAATAGTGTTTCGTGAAACTTTATAAGAATTTGGCATTTAATGAACACGTGAGTCCCAGCCTGTTTTTATTTATTTTTTAATTGAAATGACAGCAAATTACAGCCCACCTGATGGTATCTCGCTAATGCAACCACAAAATCTATGTAAATAATAAAACAAAGAATGCTATAGATACGTTCTCACTTCTGAGGGCTAAGGAGGAATATTTATTCTGTATTTATTTATATCTTAATGCAAAAAAATATCGTTCATATGGCGGATTACACTACCTCCCATAAACCTATGGGGAGGTAATGCAGCAAAATAAACTAATAATGAAAAAATAATGTTAACGAAGTATAAATAAACCAGAATAAGATATTCTATACATATACAATTCAAATATATATATATATTTAATAAAGTGTAACATAAAATTATTTTAAAAATAATAGGTTTTAGCGAAAATTAGGTGCAGGCGAAGTGTAGGCACATGCAGGCAGTCGATGGATGTAGATAGCTCGGGACCGTACTTTGTGGCATTTCCCGGGGAAGGCCTATGTGTTCTCCTCCTGCCTGTACGTTCAGCAGTGGACTTGTGAAGGGCTGTAATGATGATGATGATGATACATAATATTATATATATGAATGCCATGATAAATATGGAAAATATGTAACGATAAAATTATTCTTAAGAAAAAAAGTGTAAATTCACACTTGCAATGCTTTTCTAAAGTATTCACGAACTTTGTCTTTGAAAAGAAACTTGTTAGAAGCTTTTCAATGTCAAGAAGTATTTCTTCGTTCCAGAATATTATAGAGAAAGAGTGGGACCTATAACCAGTACAGTTTAAAAGCGGCAACAACTTCAAATTATCAGAAGTACGGAGAAAACAAATGTGAGAAAATTCTAGGTACTGGATAATTTAGATTTCAAGAGTCGTTCTGAATAGTGAAAAGATTGCAAAATATTCTAACGTATGTGCGCTGACGGAAAGACAGCCAGTTAAGGCGAGTACGTAAAGAACGAAGAATGAAAGAAAACGAATGCTTTGTCCCATAGACAGTTACATCTATCCTCGATTGAGAATCAAAATGCAGATGCCTTGTCACCACTGAGGACAAAGATGGAAAGCTTCGTTTCGAGTATAAAGGTTCTCCGGTTCTCTACACTCACCATACGAAACACAGCATCATTAAGCTGCTATTTCTCCATGGGTTTCTGTGAGAGCGTGGTCCTTACTTGGTCAATCTGATCTAATCGCGCTTCAACCATAATATAGCGGCAGAATGAGTCTAATACGTATAAAAATACCCAAATAAACTTCGCAAATATTCTCCTAGATTTTTATCATTTTCTTTAGAATAAGACGAAGATACAGTGCGGTGTTGTTTTTTTTATTACAACAACACTTTATGGCTAAATAACTTTAATTTAGAATAATAAAGTTTTATGTATACATAACATTTTACGATTGCAGACCCTTATAAGTTAAGAAGCTTTAGGACTTGTCTAATGGTTGTATTTATGTGAAATAAACTCCAATTGCCAATTCCATCAATAAAAAGCGAACCAAAGTTTTAAAAGTTATTTTCATTGGTTACTTTTAAGTTCTGTAAAATAAAGACATATACATGCATACATCATTCTTTTTATAGGATAAGGTGACAAACGAGCACACAGTCCATCTGATGGTAAGTGGTTGCTGTGGCCTATAGACATCTACATCTATCCTCGATTAAATCAAATGCAGATGCGTTTTCACCCGTGAGGACTAAGATGGAATGCCTCGATTACAGTATAAAGGGTCTCCGGTTCTCTACACTCATCACACGAAATACAGCAGCATTAAGCTACTAATGTACGCTGGTATTTTGTGAGAACGTGGTCCTTCCCTGTTAGAGCCGACCCATTCGTGCTACAACTATACTACGAATATAAATTACGTTACACCTTCTCGTCAGGTATCTCAAAACCTGAAAACGAAATTGTACAACCAGTGCGTGTTGCCAGTGATGACCTATGGAACTGAGACGTGGTGCTTCACTACCGACCGTATGAGGACGCTCAAAGTAACTCAGCGAGCTATGGAGAGGGCTATGCTCGGGGTTTCTCTGCGTGATAAACTTAGAAATGAGGATATCCGCAGCAGAACCAGAGTGACCAACATAGCCCAAAGGATTAGTAAGCTGAAGTGGCAATGAGCCGGCAATATAGCTCGAAGAACCGACAACCGTTGGGGAAAAAGGTTCTCGAGTGGCATCCTTGTACCGGTAGGCGAAGTTTAAGGCGAACCCCCACTAGATGGAGTGACGACCCGGTAATACATGCAGGAAGTCAATGGATGCAGTTGGCTCAGGACCGTGCTTTGTGGCATACCTTGGGGGAGACCTATGTTCATCAGTGGACTTGTGAAGGGCCGTAATGATGATGATGATGACGCTCGTCGGTTAAGAGTAATGCGAATCTGGCCCATTTTCAATATTTCGCCAATTTGGTCGACAAACTTTCATCTTGGGCGTCCCTTCTCATCTCTGCCATTCACATCTGCAATATAAATTTGCTTTGTCACTCTTTCTTCGTTCATTTTTTTGCATGAAAAAACCACCGAAGTATTCCTTTCTTAATACTGGTCACAACAACATCTTGTACACCACATTTTTCTCTTATCACACAATTTCTTAACCTGTTATTCGGATTCATACTCCTTAAAGAACCTAAATACAAATTAAAAATTTATATTATTTATTCACCTATACATAGAATCGATCACGGGCAATCGGTAATCGGAGTGCAGCGTCGCGCTTGAGACGTAATGTGAGGATATAATGAGCCGTGGTAGCTCAGATGGTTAACGCTCGTTGTAAAAATAACAGAACGCGACTAACCCGGGTTCGATCCCCGCCGGCACCAATGAAATTCTTAATTGCAATTTTAAGTGCTGATTTACCACGTGCTCGGCGGTGAAGGAAAACATCGTGAGGAAACATGCATGTCTAAGAATAAGAAAGAAAAAAAATATATTTCGAAGCCATGGGAAGTTCGCCAACACGCATTGGGGCAGCGCGGCGGACACTTCTATGTGTGTTTCCTGTGCGCATGGCCTGTGCCCAGCAGTGGGACGTATATAGGCTGTCACTTTAACTTTAACTATAAATATAATCATCTATAAATAAATAAAATTGAAGTTTATATTTGTATTTTTTTAAAGGATAGGGTGACAAACGAGCACACAGACCACCTGATGGTAAGTGAATGCTGTGGCCCAGAGACATCTTCATCCGTCCTCGATTACGAAACAAAACGCAGATACGTTGTCAACCGAGGACTTAGGTGGAATGCCCCGTTTCCAGTAAAAAGGATCTCCGGTTCTCTACACTCACCATACGAAACACAGCAGCTTTAAGCTACTATTTGACGCTGGTATTCTGTGGAGCGTGGTTCCTCCTCGGTCGAGCCGACCCATTCGTGCTACAACCATACTATTAATATAACCGCAGGAAGGCTGTACCACATAAAAAAAACCTTTTGTTAAATTAACGGTGAGGGCTTACTAAACTTCTCTCTGAGCCTCTGAGTTTGGTTCTCGAACATATCATAGTAAACACATAATAAAAAAGGTTATATAAAGTAGATGATTATTTAAAATATAAGAATGCGCGGATATTACAAACATTCTTAACTTTTACGATTTCTGTAATATATACACACACTCGAAAAACTCTTTCTTTCTATAATATTTTTTATAGCATTGGATGACAAACGAGCACACAGTCCAACTGATGGTAAGTGGATGCTGTGACCCATAGACAGGCAATTCAGTCCATAGGACATTATTATTACTACTTTCTATTTCGTGAACCTCATATCCCTATGGGTCGGCAATTAGAAACGACGGGAGAGATCGACGAGACCAACGGCTTTACATGCTTTCCGAGGCATTGGAGTAAAATACTCCCAACTTCCTTCCCTTGGTTGCTACTGAGAATTTCTTGAAAGTAAGACTCAATAAGTGATATAGGCCCCACATGATCAACAACCGCATTTACGAATCACCAACGTAGCAGTACCAGATGCACCTGTTTCATTGCTTCTCACAGATTTGGGTATTATACGCCCGATGTAAATAAGATGATTACACCTACCGCTATCTATCGGAAGCCATAACATATTTCCGGCATTTGTCATAGTCGCCATATACGAAATCCATGGGACGGAATGGGTGATAGATAATCCTTCACAAACACCGCATCATCATCATTATCATTACAGCCCTTCACAAGTCCACTGCTGAACATAAGCGTCCTCCTAGGAATGCTACAAAGCACGGTCCTGAGCCGCCTGCATCCATCGACTTCCTGCATGTCTTACCAGGGCGTCACTCCATATAGGGGGTTGCCTTCCACTACGCCTGCCGGTACAAGACGGCCACTCATAAACTTTTTTCCTGGTTGGTTTTGGTTGTCGGTTCTTCGAGCTATATGGCCGATCCATTGGCACTTCAGTTTACAAATCCGTTGGTCTATGTCGGTCGCTCTGGTTCTACTGTGAATATCCTCATTTCCAAGTTTATCACGCAGAGAACCTTCGAGCATAGCCCTCTCCATAGCTCGTTGAGTGAACTTAAGCGTCGTCATACCAACACCACTGCATAGCACGTGTCAATGAGCGTATCTATGGCTTTTTTGTCACCAGGGCGGCGTGAAAATTAATATTTGACTGATTTCATAGTGGGGAAGTAAATTTGTTTCAAAAACGTATAGGTTAATGTTTCTTTCTGTACTTCAAGTTATATTTTACATTAATTATATTAAAAATAAATAAACCAATAGATCCCAGAAAAGTACAAAGTTAAAAATGCGCAAAATCCAAAGAGTAAATCACTAAAGCATTGTTTTGTGTATTATAGTAATATTCTAGAAACTGATTGAACTTTTACTTAAAACTATCACATCATTTAAATGTCATTGTGAAATAAATTGTGAAATAAAAAATTTCACCTCAGTGTAAACTAGCGACATCTAATGAGCGGAAGATTATTTACCCCGTATTATTATTGTATATTACTAATTGTACTAATAAAATAATTCAGAATATCCAAATAAAAATATAGAGACAAGTTTAATAGTTTCATTTTATTACTTTCTTGGCGTCGCAAAATCATAATGTTGCAACCGAATGCGCGATTGTTTTTTTTTATTTGTAATAATTAATGTGTAATGGACTTAAGCATAAATGCTTGTGTGTTATTTTTTTATAAGTATAATTTACTTGTTTAATACAAATTATAGCAGATTATTGAATAATTTTTATAAATGGCAGAAACAGGCAAGGCGATTTAAATATGATATTGCTATGGGAAAGGCCGGTATAACACTAGACATGGAAGGAGAGAGATCTCACACCGGGTAGGTTTTGGTTTACAGCAAGGAGATTGGGTAACGCTCCATATGGGTAGTAATGAGTTCTTCTATGCATACATACATAATCGTTTAGAAACTTTGATAGTGCGATTTAGCATGCGGACAGCGCCGCTGCAACAACTACTACTTAACAGAAGAGGAGGCAAACAAGCAAAAGGCTCACCGGATAGTAACTAGTCACCGCCGCTATGAACATATTAAAGTCAGAGTACTTTAGGTGAGTTGGTGTCCTATGAGGAAGGAGTAGACTCTTTTCCTGACAATCATGATAAACTCCGCATAATGCGCGAATTTTCGAAATTTCTGTCACAGTCTCCATAGAGACTACCATAGCACACCCCCCATAGCGCAGGAAAAGTGCACTCCCTATTCCTTCACTCTCATAATCCGAATGAAACGGCTATTCAATATTACCGAAGGGAGAGATACCAACTTGTTTAGATGCTTTCCGTCAGGAAGCGTAACGTTGCCAACTTCCCTACGGCTTTAACACGGGTTCACATGGGATCACATGATCACATGATCAACAAATGCGCTCGCGATCACTAGACAAACGAGGTAATTATAATATACAGATATAAAATACCTAGACTGGTGACGAGGAGCAGCCGATATAGTCTACAAACGGGTGCCCACGAACTTAATGATCGCCAGCGCGAAGTACGCGTCAAGACGTGCCTTACACTGCTCAACAGGCAACCAAACGAAGAATTTTTGAAGCGCATTGTTACCTACGATGAAAATGGATTCTGTTTGACAATTATGCGCTCAGCAAGTTGGTTAAATCCTCGTTCAGCACCTTAACAATGTCCTAAACAAAAACTTACCACTAGAAAAGTGATGGTCACTGATTGGTGGTCTAGCTTTGGTGTAATTTATCACAGCTTCTTACCAAACGGCATGACCATTACTGCAGATGTGCGCTGTGAAGAACTGAACAAATGATGGAGAAGCTCGAACGTCTCAAAACAACTTTGATCAATCGCTCATCCCCGCTTCTCCTGCATGACAACGCGCGGCCTCATACTATACAACAGACGGTCTCCAAGTTACAAGAGTTCGGATTGGAAACTCTCCGTCATCCGTCGTACTCACCAGAACTTGCGCCTACAGACTTCTATTTTTCCCAGAATTTGTATAACTTTTTTGAGGGGAAAAACTTCAATACCCGAAAAGCAGTACAGAATGCCGTTGAAAACTTTATTGCCTCCAGGCCAGCTGATATCTTCAAGAAGGCATCAATAACCTGCGTTGGCCGAGATGCTGATCTATTGCATGGGCGATTATTTTGATTAATAGAAATAAAGAATATTGAAAATAAATACGTTAACTTATTTCATAGAAAACGAAATTTTCATTAATTAAAGACCTAATATTATTATTGAGTTGTTATGAGGAAGATTCTGCCGCCCATCTCCTGTTAGAGCCTCCTCTGTCATCTCTGACGATACCTACGGGATATAGTGTAATGTATTCCGTTACACTGTTAAGTATTTTAATATAAGCCAATTGATTTATTCCCTTTTGTTCTCTATTCAACAGGTTGAGTTTAAATTCATTACCAGGATTTATTTAAATCTATTATTCTAGTTTGTATTTTACATTTAACATACAATCATTCGCAAAGAGGGAGATTAATAGTGGTATTAAAAAAGGTTATGTTACCAAGCTATTTTTTAGTTTTGCGTTGTTAATTGTGTAACATATACTGTAAACTGTTTTTTTTTCTACATAAATGTGTCCCACTGGGTTTCTTATTTCTTCCTCTCAGGACTAAGGTATTTTCTTAAACACTAATTAAACATTGGCGGTTACAACGTGCTTCAGGTGTATTATTGTAATATCTAATTATAAAAAAGGAAATATGAAATGTTTCTATTCTACTCTATTTTAAATTGCAATTCTGTCATAGATTTTGTTAGTATCTTATGCCTTTTTAGCAACTAAGTTGGTAGGAAACAGAAAAGCATAATTACTTTGATAATGCTGACTACAGGTGAGTTGTGTAGACTGCTGTGTCCGCAGCAGCAATTTGCCATCAAGTGGAATGTTAACTCGTATATTGTTATGTTATATTATATTATTTTTATTGTAGTCTTTAATAATATCCTCCCGACCGAATTTTAGTCGCAGCGGCTTGCCTCAACTGAGACTAGCCATCAGCGCAGGACAGGATTAAAGTGCCCAAGTGTATGCCCAAGCAAAGGTGCACTCTCTATTCGCTCATTTTCTTAGTTCGATGGGACGGTAAACCGACACCGACCGGAAATAAATGAGGTACAGGACTAACGGCTTTACGTGCTTTCCGAGGTACGGGGATGAGACACCGCCAACTTCCTGATTTTTTTTTGACGGAAAATTCAATAATTGATTTTTTGGCCCGACCCGGAATTCGAACCCAGGACTTCATGATCAGCAGTCGCACTACTATAACCACTGAACCAACAAGGCAGTATATACTCTTTAATATTAAAATTGTAAAATGTGTATCAATAAAAATGAATACGTAGATTGAAACTTCTTTTATTAATTTTATCGCGTTTAATTTACTTTTTTTATATTTCCCCGATGCTTCGAGTGCTTATTATTGAAGTGTAGGATAAGTGAGCACAAATTCCACCTGATGGTAGGTGGATGCGATGGCTAATAGATACCTAACATCTATCGTCTATTAGAAATCAAAATACTATATCACCTCTACGCACTAAGATGGAATACATAGATCCGAGTAAAAAGGGTCTCCAGGTATCTATGCTTACCACATAAAAACGGCAGCATTATCCTGAAACCTCACGATGGTATTCTGCGACAGCATGGTCTTTCTCCGGTCTAGCGAACCCATTAAAGCCTTAGCAGCACCCATGGTTACGATAAGAAAAAGTGCGATGAAGTGCGTAAAAATTGTTAGGTATTCATATTTACATAAGAAGTTTATTAGTTCTTCATAATCTTGAACTGTTGACGAGGTCACTGTGACTGTAGACTATTCACGCTATAGTAACAGTAGCGCAAAGATATGCGTCAAAATTATAGACTGACTAGTCTTCTTTATTATATTTATTTATAATCGTGTGTCTTTACTTTAATCTATACATATTAATATCTAATTTACGTCGAATTTTAGTATCCCATACATATTTATAAGTTATCTATAAGGAGCAGTGATTCACTGTCAATTTCTACTAAATATATGCACTCATTTAAATATATAACGAATATTTCTATTTAATGTCGAAACAGCTGATTTTATTACATCTGTAGTGTTTTAGAGAAAAAGATTTAACATAGATAAAATATATGATTAACGATATTTAAATTTCAGTATTTGTTTCTTTTAACACGAATAAAATATTTTATTTTAAAACAGCACTGGCCTTTAGTAAATGTGAGTAATCTTTTTTATTTGTAGATGTTTTATATAATTTTTAATTGAAGAAAATTATGTATATTCGAAGTGATTTTTCTTGAATTCGTAGCGATTGTTCTTGAGTTTTTTTTAATTATTATGTGTTATCGCATTATTGTTTCTCGTTTCGCACAAAAACTGTATAGGTGCTTTCAAATTATCATCTTAATGGTTATTTTACTTTTGCGGCTTTATAAATTTTATATTAAAAAATAAGAATTACCTTTTTAAAGTTGATGTATTCTATTTTTTTGCTATCTCAAATCAAAGGTTTTTGACACTGTATAAAAAAGAAACACTGGCACACACTAAAAAGTACCGTTCACTAATAAAGTTGCGTATACGAAAAAATTTTCGAAGTTATGTTTCGCGGGAAAGTTGACGGAGCCCGCGTGCGTCCGAACCAAGCTCTCAGCATCCACTAACGTTTCAAAACGTAATGGACCGACATCACTCTGGTTGCATTTATTTTATTACTAGTCCGTCAGTATCATTCAGTACTTCAATGTCCATCAGATATTTTACACAATAGCTAAGTATAATAGATGCCAGGCGCATTACTAGCAAGTCATAACATGTTACCAAATTTTCGTCGAATTAAAAATAAATAATGAGTTCGGTAGCGATCGTATATCAAGTATTGCATGACTGAGTTTTTATAGTGTTGTCACATTACGCCTTTTCTGGAGGTGGTTTTCACTAAAATGCGGCGATGAAAGTACATAGTCGTCGATCTTGTCAGGGTAGTTTTTTTTAAGTGAAACTGGGCATTAAACTCAATTTTAATGTTCCGCTATTTATGTTAAAAAAGTAATTTAAATAAATTTAATTAAAACAGTTCACATTTGTGTTATTGATGTAGCCATGCAAAGATATAAACAATATTATAAATTTATAGGAGTCTTTAAGGATGAAGGGGAATACGTAATTTTTTTTGAAGTTCTCCTTACGGGATAGAGTCATGTTGCACCATAATTTGGCAGCGGCATGAATGTGTCGACTCGAACGGGGAATGTCCACACATTGAATACCAGCGTGAACAGGGCATTGCATCTTAGTACTCAGAGCTAACAAATATTGATTATTAATCCAAGATCAGGCATCAATTTATACTCTGTATGTTTATACCACAAACTTGTGTCTGAAGTTGAGTCCTTGCTGAACAAAGTCTCGGATTGAGGGCGACTAAATCTAGTCCAGTTTAAACCTCAGAAGACCGCTAAAACCGCTAAAACCGTTAACCGCTAAAAAAAACCCTTTTGTCGTATCTCCTCAGTTGGTGGTTTGTATGGTGTGTGTCTGTGGATCTGGTGGTAAACTATTCCACAGAGAGGTCGTACGCGGAAGAAAACTCCTATTGAAACGTACAGTGGTGGACTGCCAAGTATCCAGATGGTGTGGATGGTATCGAGAGGTTGTCCGCGTAGTGCGTTCATGAAATTTGGCGGCTGGTATTAATCCGAACAATTCCTCAGAACATCTCTTCGCAGCGCTATTGAGCCGATCGGAAACACTCGGGCTGGCCTTGGGGATCCCTAGCCTAGAGATGGAAACAGGCCGAACTTGCAATTTGTAAAGTTGTAGATGTTTCACTTATCTTCGTTTTCGTTTTATTCCTCATTGATCTAGCCTTTCGAGTGAGTGTAAAATTCAGTTATTTGAATAGAGTCTATTACTAGTGTCAAAGCGCTACTTACAGTAACTACTTAAAGAGTTTTGAGACGAAAGATACACCCCTCAAGGGATCATAAGCTCAGAGTTATCTCTAAGCTTAAGATCTCGCACTAAACAAGGAGTATATAATAATGACATCTAGAATGAATTTCATTGACGTCTCCAGTTTCAATTGAGACTAGCCATCGGCGTGGACCCGATCTACGTAGTGCACGTGTGTGGGTGCAAGATCAGGTGTACTCCCACATAACAGTCCACTACAATACAAAGAGAGATTAGGGATAGGACCAACAGCTTTACATATTTTTACTGTCTTAAAGTCTACTTGTCTGTGAATAATTGCCAACTTCTGACTTGGGCTGATACTGGGACCACATGATTGGCAGTTGCGCTGACTAACCGATGAGACAGTCGATTGAATTGAGTAGAACAGGTTAAGGTGACCATATTATCCTCACGTACCTTAGTAATAGTGTACTCTCAATATAAAAATAGTATCATCATCATCATTACAGCCCTTCACAAGTCCACTGCTGAACATAGGCATATAAAAATAGTATCTAAGGGGTAATTACTATTATATTTTATCGCCTGTTCGTTGATAAAGAACCATATTGAGGAAACTGATGTGTCAGTGCCGGGTAGTGGCGTAAAAGAATGCACTACTCCATATCATCATGTGGGTGTAGTAAGAGGTGAGAGTGAAATGAAACAGCATATGGGCAGGAGCTTCTTCCTTATAATTATTCAAAGTATTAAAAAAAAACTGTAGTTAGCATCTGTCTGTCAAGCTTGGTAACTATGGCAAGTGTTCTCCCTATGAGAAATGATTCCTCATGATCAATTTACGAAGTTTTAAAATGACGACACAAGGTGGAATTTTTCTACTCCTAAACCTTCACAGCAATGAACGTAACAGACTTTTTATCAAGGCTACAAATGCGTTATTACCTCTGAGGACTGAGATGTCTATAATTGTGCTGGTTCTCTTCACCCTTCAGACCGGCGCTAAGCGCTTTATAATATACCGATGTTTGACTGAAGAAATAGGTGATATTTACTCGGAAAACTATTCTACCATCTAGTTCTACCATCTAGGATCTTCATAGATGGTAGAACTACGCTGCAGCTATATTATGGTTGTTGCACGAATGGGTCGACTCGATCGGGGAAGAACCAGGCTCTCACAGAATACCAGCGTAAAATAGCAGCTTTATATTGCTATGTTTCGTGTGGTGAGTGTCAAGATCCGGAGATCCTTTTTTACTGGAAGCGAGGCATTCGATCTCAGTCCTCAGGGGTAGCTTAACCGAAGATAAAAGTAGGCCACTACATCTACTCACCATCACGGTGGACTATGTGCTCGTTTGTCACCCTTATTCTATAAAAAAGGAAATGGTGATTACGTTAAAATCAAAACTAGGATCGATACAGCTGTCAAGGTTTTCAAAACAATAAGCTATGTATATATAATTAATATAAGATTGAGTTATTTGCACGCCATTAAAACATAAATAACCATTTATAATATTTTTGTGTCTGTATATCTGTTCGTTTGTCCGAGATAATCTTCAAAATGAATCAATGAAAAAATCAAGGTAGTGATGAAACTTTACGTACATATAAGGAGCAATGCCAGGAGACTTGAAGAATTTTTTTCGGGAAAAACGAAAAATTTATAAAATGTTATTTCATCTCTCTTATTAACTCTCACTCTTATTAACGCTACATTAATGAGTTCTATCCGGGAAGGGTTGCTAGTTAATAAAAAAATAACTATTATAGTGAAGTGACTAACAAGGAAACAGATTACAGATTAAACTATTGCATAAGAGCAATAAAAAAATGAATAAGACGAAAGTTATTTTACGTTGCAACAAACAAATTGAGAAGTTTTTAAGCGCTATTAAGTCTTGCATTTCAACGACCAATGTAAATGCCATGGTTGACAACTAGTCACTTGATGTGTGATTGTATATCTAATATCGTCAGCTTAATATACTTTAAGCCAAACGCCAATACAAATCATTATTTTATTGCTTTAATTTGAAAGACGAAATCGACGACTAGTGGTTGTTCGCACATAAACGTCTGGTTTATAAATGAATTGTCACTGATTGCTGTTTATTAGGGAAATATTATCGTCTAATAACCTACCTATTTCGTAAGTGATTGTATACATTTATAGATATACTTACTGTAAATAATTATAAAATACTAATTTTCGAAATTCGAACGTAATTTATAAAACTTTTAGGTTTTTATGTAAGCAAGTATATTACTCTTTTATAGAATAAGAGTTACAAAGCATACAGTTCACCTAATAGTATGTGGATACTGTGTCCTATAGCCATTTACATTTATTCACGATTAGGAACCAAATGATACGCGGCAGAGCGATAGATACTACAGCTATATTAAAGTTGCAGCATGAATGGGTCGGTTCGATTGGGGAAGGACCATGTGTAAAATCTAAATGTATTGTATATCAACTGCACAGTATTAAAGATAGATATCTAATATATAAAATTTAAAATTAACGCTTTTTGCCTTGACAGTAACAATATTTTAAAATTCTTTGGAGACAGTCTCTATTCTGTGCAACTGTTTAACCGCAGACTATTAAGTGTTTGATAATGGCCTTGGAGTAATAACATATAAAGTAATTACTCTATGTATTTTATTATTCAAAGTGTTACTCTAATACATTAGTAGCATGAACGTTAACAAAATACCAGTCATAATATATGTAGCGACCGGAAGTTAGGAATTTGTCAGTCTTTTACATGCGTGCTTCAGAAAGCACGTAAAACTTTGAGTCATACGTATGATATCATGGCATGTTGAATTGTCGTCTCATCTAACTATGAGAGTGAAAGAATAGAAAGTGCACATGTGCTTGCGCACACATTTTAGCAGGATTATATCTGTGCAAGACAGGATTATAGTGAACTATAATCCTGTTCTGCACAGATGGCTAGTCTCCACCAAGACTGGCTTCCGTGACCGTAATTCGCTCCGGAGGAAAACTTATTATTTAAGGATTGTGCCTGTTTAATTAATTATTGCAATGATTTGTGAAATTCACTCCACACCACTCAGTGATTTATGAACAGAAACAGAAACTTTTTTATTCGATGTAGATTATAAACAATACCTATTAAAAGTCAATTTTTTCATTTACCTCTGTTTCGCAAAAAAAACCTCTGTCCTCGGAAGAACCAGCAAGAAACCCAGCGGGACTATTTTTTTTTCAAATAATATGATGGTAAGCATCATGTTTACAATTAACAACCCAAGACAAATTATAAATAGCTTGGTAGCGATCACCTTTCCCAGTGGTTATTATCATCATTATCATAATAACCCTTTTTATACAAATACACGTTTAAACAAAGTTGTGATTGGAGTTCCTTTGCATGACACAATAGACACAATACATAATAATGATATCCGCTTTAGAACTAGTATAACCCATATAGTCCCAAGCGTAAGTAACAAGAAGATGCAAAAAGCCGACTACATTTGGTCGAATAATTAATAAAGGAGGAAGTTTTCCTTCTTTTTCACAGCAGCAGTAAGCTAGCATTTTACGTTGGCATTTTGTGAGAGCGTGGTTCTACCCCAGCCAAGCCGACCCACTCGTGCCCAAACCACGATATAGCTACAGTATGGCTCCACCACACAGGAACATACGCATATATTGGTTACTAATTTTTGTTGATTTTTTGGTTAGACAATTTCCAAAGTTGCTATCATTGAAAACTACGAGATTATCCTTGTTTAACAGGCAAAGACCACACGACATTCTAAATAATCATTATCATGAACTAAAATATTATCTCTATTTTCATACCATACTCTTTATAGACTTACATTAATTAATACAATAGACGCGTTAGCGTCTTAAGAAATCGGAAACGTATTTTATGGCGCCCCAGGGAGTCAGTGCACGTTGATGTCTTTTATATGAAACTAGTTGTAACTGTTTTCTTACTACCATAAGAGGTGTTTTCTGTGCAGATTTACATTAATATAATTAAATTCAAATATTTTTATAAAATTTATTAAAATTATATGAACTCATTTCAATGCTGATTTTATTGATCTAGACAAATAATTAATACTATCGAATACAACATCGTAACAAAAATTGTAACAACTTACAGTTCTGTTGTCACCGCGTTTAATCGGGTTAGTTCTAAATTTTGATTTTAACGGTAATAAATTGAGAAGTATTGTATGTATGTAATGTACCAGTGTGCTTTTAAAGGGAAGGTACTGAGACTTTATGAATCTACTGTTTTTTTTTTTAGAATTATAGTTGACACGAAGCTCCAATGGAATCACAATATATCTAAGCTGCCTGGAAAGTTCTGTAGCATATTTTGAAATAGCAATATCAAATGGCATACTGTTGTGGGATAGTGCACCTACATTGAAAATCTGTGTATTGCAGAAGAGAGCCGTAATAAGATTTAATAAGTTTCCCCAATGGTAACTTATTAGCTAAGTTCGAAGGAGTCGCTTAGAGTCAATTTAAGAAACACCAAATATATTAACATTGGTAACATCTTATGTTTTCGAGAATTTAACGCGTTTACACAAAAACAAAAATAGTTTTATTAAAAAACAGTGATGCCCATTCTCTAAGTACTAGGAACAAGCACGAGACACCAAAAAGTCAGTAATTCCTTCATGGTGTCAGTCAGTAAGTCCTTCGTCAACAAATTCACAGAAAATTAAACTATCTACCAACAGTTTAAAAATTTTATTAAGCAAACATTCTTTAATAAGGGTTATTATATTAAGGAAGAGTACATACATACATAAACACTCACGCCTGTTACTTCCATTTAGCACGAGCCTGACATACCTCTCTTGCCTCTTCCACATCTATATACATACGCATACATGCTCGTCGGTTAAGGGTACCCTTAATTTGGCCCATTTTTAGTATATCGCCAATTTGGTCGACAAACTTCCGCCTAGGACGTCCCTTTCCGACTCTTCCATTCACTTCTGCAACATATATTTGCTTTGTCAGTCTTTCCGCATTCATTCTTTCTACATGACCAAACCACCGAAGCATTCCTTTCTGAATCCTGGTCACCGCATCATCTTGCAAACCACACTCTTCTTTTATCACACAGTTATTAGTATTTAGTTCTTTTATCAAAGAGTACATAATTGATAATAACCCCTGCGAATGAGGTGATTGCTACGATGCTGTTTATAAATGTTTATTTATTTATTTATCATATTTTATTGTAAATTAATGTTTAGAAAGGTAGTGAATTAAAAAAAATGTACAGCCGATTTAAATATAAATAAAATGAGAACATCATAAATGTATTCAAAGTCAATTATATATGCATTATTAAGAATAACTCAAAAACTACTGGTCAGATCTTGATCAACGTTATATAAAACGACATGATAAGCACTAGCTTTCAAATAAAAAAAAAACATAAAAATCGGTAACCCAAAAAAAGTTCTGAGGTAATACAAACATATAAAAAAACGTACAGTTGAATTGAGTACCATCTCTTTTTTGAAGTCGGCTAAAAATTATTTTCTTGTTGGTTTTCTATATGGTGGTGAAAGCATCAATGACTGTGAGAATGTGTAGTCAGATATAAGGTAGCTTTGTGGTAGCTAAGGGACTAAGCGCTTATTTTAAATTTCATAGTACGCAAGCAACTTGGGTTTTATCCCTGGCGGTCAATAAAAATATAATTGCAATTTTAAGTGCTGATTTATCACATACTCGGTGGTAAATCACTAAATCACTAGAGAATAAATTAAGAGGATATATAAGACCACACAACAGAATAACGCGACTATTTGCTTTATAACCCTCTCTTAGGGAATAATTTTGCACGAATTGCTTTAATTGTTACAAAAGAATATTCGCGCAAGCGCCTTGCGCCGTCTAAAGCCTAAACGAAACAGCAGGCGCAGGCAAACATGATCGCCGCGCCGTAGAAAGAGAGGGGGATACTTCCTCTCCTACGTCGCACCGGCTGTCTTTCTCTCTCCATCCATCTAACGAATTTTCGATCAGGGTCACGTGTCCTGACTCGAGTTTAACATTTTTTACCCATTACAAAAAGTGTACAACGCCGTTGAAGAAGTTTTCACTTCAAAAGTTATTTTTACATATCCCTTTCGAGTGTATTTCCTTAATTCGCAAAGTAGTAGTAATATATCACAATCTCCATGTCGTTTAAATTGTAAAATTACTAAAATATATAGTAAAATAAAACTATAACTCTAAGGCTAGAATTATATAATATTATTATTATATGATACCAATACTGAAGCTATGGTCTATTTAATTTAAATAAAATACAATAATATCGGTTCAAAAGTAAACAAAAGTATCGCGTTACATAAATATAAAAAATTTACTGTTATATTTTATATTTCCTCCTTTTTTCAATTCGGCTACAAAGAAAATATTTTCCGCGTTAGAATAAATTAGTATAGAAATACTTAACCGCGTACTAACTAAGGAATCCTAAGCAATACATCACTGATAAGAATCGTGATGTAAGACTGAATCTGCGAAATAAAAGCCGTGTGAGAATTCATCGCGTAGATCGCGTTGGGTCAACGACTCCAAATCCCGATGTCAACCGACTTATTTGAAATATCGTTTTGCTAAAACGTCACCTTACATGAGTAGTTTTAAAAAAATGACACTAATGCTGACTAAGACAACATTAAAAAAATTAAGGACTCCACTGATAAAATTAATACAGATTTTTTACGTGGTAGAGTCACATTTCTGCGATTACGATTTGGGAAGGATCACACTCGTACAGACTACTACCGTGAAATAGCAGCATGTTATCTCGTAATGTCCTCCAGATCGAATTTCGGTCACGGCGGCCAGTTTCAACGTAGACTAGCCATCTGTGCAGTAGAGGGTTATAGGTACACGAGTGTGTGTGCAAGGTCAAGTGCACTCTCTATTCTCTGACTCTCATAGTCTGATCGAACAGTAATCCGAAACAAAGGCAAAGGGATGTAATACTACCTCCCGAAAAACTTCCTGAAACCGGGCGGAATTTGTTGCCAGTAAAAACTAACAATGAATGTTTGCTTCAACCCGGGATACTCAGGACCATGATATGTAGTCGCTATTCGAATTACGATAACTAGACTAACGATGCAATTAAGCAATAGCACAAAGCTGCTGTGTTTCTTATAATAAGTGATGAGAACCAGAAACCCTATTTACTGGTAAAACTTGTTGGGTTTTTTTTCTATTTTTTTATAGAATATGGATGACAAACGGTACGCAGTCCACCTGATGGTAAGTGGATGCTGTGGCAGATAGACATCTACATTTATCCCGGATTAATAATCAAAACTCAGATGCGTTGTCACTCCTGAGGACTAAGATGGCATACTTCGTTTCTAGTGAAAAAAAGTCTCAGGATCTCTACATTCATACGAAACACATCTTTTGGTTGAGCCGACCCATTCGTGTTACAACCAAAATAATAAAAAGCCACGTATAATAAAAAATAAAAAAAGTAAAAAATTGTGTCTACGGACAACAGGAACCACTTATCATCCAGTGGACTATGTTTCGTACGACATATCCAGCCTTACTTACTAGTAACCCTACGACTCTCATATAAGAGAGTTTCAAGGCATCCTCTGCTGCTCCCGTGGATTCGAGTTCGGGTATCGCTCTTTTAGAGGGTATTTCTACATCCTCTACTCGGAGTATCTTTTAACGTGTAATTTATCGACAATTTGTGATGACAAAATCAAAGATAAAAAAGTTAAAGTCAACTGTAACCAACTAAAATAATCATATACAATTTAATTTCTAAGACATTGTTTAAAGAAAGATGAACGCCCCTACTTCATAAGCTGTTATCAGAACTTAAAACCTAAAAATTATTCAGGTACCAATTTCCTTGTATTTGTCACGCCAATAACATTTCAATAACTTCTCACTAATTATACGAGCGTAAACATTCTCGTGTTACCAATTCTTTAGTTACAAATACGCATGCGTATTATTTCAACCTTTCACAGAATACCAGCGCTGCGCTACCCCGATGCTTGTGGGCAGACTACACACATATACGAAATTTTATTTTAGTGTTTCATACATTCAGGTTTTCTTGCGATGTTTTCCGTCAGCGCCCTGTATAGTGTGCTAATCAGAACTTAAATTTGCAGTGAAAAATACATTGGTGTCGGTGGTGATCGAACCCGGGGCTGAAATTTACAGCAAGCCTCTAAGCTAACATGGCTCTCAAAATTTGCCCATAATGACACAAATACGTTATCCGTATTATTTCGCAAAAACTCGTGCTACGACTATTATTATCATCGGTATAAACTCTACCTTAATTTTACCATAACTAAGTGAGGTTAGTCTGGAGCAATAAGTACATACTAGAATAAAACTCAACCTGGTATCATTTAGACCATAGATTTATTTAAATCTTCAATTATCCTGTAATAGATTTCTAGCAACAAAGACTCACTTTAGTGGTTATTTTGGTTAATATTTTGCGTAGAATTATTGTAAATACTCATAAGTCTGGATCAATCTCTCCGAGATAGCATAGTAATAGCATTTTACGGTGAACGAATTATCGTAAATACTCAGATAGCGTGTATTTATCATTAAATCCATTATACTCACGCGATTTTACATCGTAAGTTATATGGTATTAAAACACTATAACTTCGAGATAACTTGTTAAGACTGGACAAAGTATTTATTTAATATTTTATCGAATATATTGGTCCTTTATTCGACTTGTATATTTTTAAGTTTGTTGTTCTGCGAGTATACTCTGTTTTTCTGGCTCTATGAATAAGCTGGTATTGATACGCCTAGAATTCTATTTATAGACGATAAAAAAGGAAGAGGCTTATGATTAGACTGTATGATTTTAATGTGTATATAAACTCGTATGTTACGCTATATCTTTTATTTATTTATTTATTTACTTTATTGGAAACAAAACAGAAACAAAAGATATGAAAGAAAAATATACAAGTAAAATAAGACAATGGTAATTACAATTGTTTCCTATAAACTGTCTCACTAAGAACATACATAATATTTGTATTATGAAGCAGGTCGTAATTGGTATCGTCTGCACAACAAGCAGGGTAACAGGTCTGTACTTAAATAAAAAGAATACAATCATCTGAAAACAATCATCTAACATGTACAAAAATAAATACTAAATATACTTATATATCTAATTCATAATTGCTACTAAAGTGCTTTTTAATTTAGTTTAAATTAGTCTTCGTCAATTGTAAACCGATTTTGATTATAATTTTATATTTTATTTTATTTTAAATAAGTCATACATTAGGAGTTTAACCCCATATAATTTATTTATTTATTTATTCTGAACAAAACAAATTGTGTTGAATAATTTATGCAAACATACATTTGAAATGGCAAATTTACAGTTATATTAAATGACGATAAAAATATAAAATTACAGTTATTATAAAATTGAATTATATAAAATAGTACTAAATATAAAATGACAATAATATAAAAATTATAAAAAAATTGCAAGTCAAATAGCATCACTATAATAAAATTTAAATTATAAAATATCACAAAACAATAATAACTAAAATTGTCTGAAAACTTCGATTATTTTTAAAATGTCATTAAAATTTTAAAACATTGAATGTTATATAATGATTTTTCCAGTAGGAACTTTTCAATGTATTTTTGAAGCTTCTCTTGTATAACATATTTTTAAATCAATAGGTAATAATCTACGAGTATTAAATAAAAGAAGTGATCGATATTAAGAATAGTGTCTATTCATGACCATGCGAGGTACCACAATGATTGCATTATGAAGATCTTTTCTCCTAGTGTTTTCCCTTTGGTTTTTTGGTCTATAGTCTCATATTCGCTAATAACTTTTGCGAATTGCATGAGTAAGACCATATACTGGCGTGGAACAATCAAGATTCCAAGTCTTCTGAAATGTATGTGACATGATTGTTGTTGTTTTATCCGGACCATGGTTCTGATTGCTCTTTTTGTAGAACAAACGCTTTTCTTTTTGGAAAAAAGTTCTACCCCAAAAAGCGACAAAATAAGGGACGAAATTTTTTATGTAACTATTCAGACTACATTTAGATTATGATATTCATTAATCTACACAAAAGAGCTAAAGGCTTTTATTTTTTATTGAAAGTTAATTTTAAATGGTTAATGCTGCATATATATGCATTAGTCTGTACCAGGTTCTAATCAATAGGATATCGCGTTCATTTGGCTAAATACCTAAAACTCATGAATTTATTCATTCTGCCCGACGCGACGTACCGTTAGCGTACTAAGATTCCATTTCAGCCACAGACCGCAGATTTCCCTAATATCTGAGTAGAGTCAGCAATTAAATTAATTAAAAAATTATGTTAATTTATTTAATAACTACAAACAATGATAATGGTATTAGAAGCTCAGAGGCTTAGAGCTTGTTGCAAATTTGACAGCACGCGAGCAAACCGGGTTCATTTCCCCGACACTAGTGAATTTATTATTGCCATTTTGAGTGTTGATTTTGAGTATCTAGTGCTCGGCGTTGCACGAAACTATAGTGACGAAACATGCACCTCTAAGTACATACATAGTACATTTGTAGACATATCAAGTCGGCCAACAGGCATTGACTGACACGGAGCAGCGCCCCAAACTATTTCCAGAAATGAAACGATGACTGCGTCAAGCAGTGGGATGAACATATATAGGCTGTGGCTATATTTTACTTTTTCACAGTCAATTAGCAGCCCACTGCGGCTTCGCACGGATGATTTCTGGATCTCGATAACGGCGCAATATATTGGGTCCGATCGCGAGTCTAAACCATCCGGGGATCCACTCAATAAACACACCAAAAGTTTCATCAAATCTGTCGTTCGTTTAGGAAGCATTTAGTTACACACGCACGGACAGAAGAATTTTATATATAAAGATAAGTACCCGGATAACCGAGCTTTGCTCGGTTTTTTTGAGTTACATTTATATACAAATTACATGAATAATAGTTTTTGATCTTATTGACATAATAGAAAAAACTGAACTGGTTATTTGAATAAAAAATCATGAGTGCAATTAGTTTAATTAAAATTTTCGTATTTTTAAAAAATACTAAAAAAAGGGCTCGATATAATAGATTTTCTCACAAAAGAAGGGAACTTGAAAAAAGTCAGACCCAAGACGGGGCGCGAACCACGGAACTCAGATATCACGCCCGAACAACATCTATTACGATCGTTGGTAAAATTGTAATAGATGTTGTTCGGGCGTGATATCTGTCAAAATTTAGCTTCTTATATTGTAGCAGTTTTTCTATTGCCTGAAAACACGGACAAACGGACATTTTCTAAAAATAAATCCATGCTAGATCGATTTATTGCCTCCGAAACTCCCTGGACACTAAATTTTATGAAAATCATTGGAGCCGTTTCCGAAATCCCGATTATATATATAAATTTATATATATATATATATATATATATATATATATATATATATATATATATATATATATATATATATATATATATATATATATATATATATATATATATATATATACACAAGAATTGCTCGTTTAAAGGTATAGGACTTTGGACCTTCAAGAAAAGAGCTTACTCTTTTCTAGAGGGCCGGCAACGCACCTGCAATTCCCCTGGTGTTGCGGTTGATCATGGGCGGCGGTAGTCACTTAACATCAGGTGAGCCGCATGCTCGTTTGCCCCCTCTTCTATAAAAAATAGGATTAACGACTCTAAGCCAAGGCCTAATGCTAGTATTTCATCTAATTGAAAAACGTGTTGCAGCTGATAATGAACACAGGGAGATTTTGTGTTTTTATTTTAGTTCTTTTTTCCCTTAAGGGGATAGAGTAAGTCAGCTCAAATTCTAATTTCGTCCCCAATTGCCCGCGCGTCGTATGCTATGTACCGACATGTTTGTAATCACTAATACTAAAAGTAGAAAGGTCGTTAGACACTTATTTCATTAGGTTTATCATACTTATGCCTGTTTCTTAACGCCAAGGCAGTCGCTTCTTATTTTTATTACGGTTATTTTCCATTTTAATTTTACGTCGTCCTGTTGCGTAATGTATATTCTGATCGTAAGCGACACTACCTCCCCGTTCAAATGTGTTAGTAAGCATTTTATTTATCGGTGCATATATTTATGAAAAATTTAATAATTTTGGAAGCCCACAAATATTTCTGTTCCTAGGGCAGGTACTTAAATGTGTTACGAGAAGTTGGCACTTAAAAGTGAGGTTATATTTGACGAATCTCATGACGGGAAAGTATAATTTTTAAAAAAATATATAGATTTCTTATTTTCACAGGGATGGGATGTTTCTCATTGAAATATTAGTTATTTTGTGTATGAATTAGATTAGAAAAGAAAAATCAATCAACGTATATTTATAAATGATGAAGAAGTAAAAAAGAGTTCAAAACATGTAAATAATTAGAGAGCACACCACTGACGATTCGTTTTGTGTATACACGTAAACTAGAAACGGCAAATATTTTATTTAAAACGCAATTTTTACAAGTTGCATCTGGTAGGAGCTTACTCCTTTCTAAAGGGCCGGCAACGCAACTGCAAATCCCCTGGTGTTGCGGTTGATCTTGGGCGGCGGTAGTCACTTAACATCATGTGAGCCGCATGCTCGTTTGCCCCCCCCCCTTCTATTAAAAAAATGGTCGATTATTGCCCCCCCCCCACCTTTGAATATCACACGATCAAGGCCAGGTTCAGTGTGCTTCTATTTGCGATCAGTTTCGTATCTTTCTGTTTGTGATCTTGTCAATCCAAAGGTTGTCTGGAAAAAAATCTCTTTTAGCGATAAGACCGCCCATTGTGAAACTATTTTACTTTTCTTCTTCTTTCGTTTATTTTTTATTTTGGTACACAATAAAGAGTTATTTGTCTATCTATCTATTATTGTGCTCAACTGTAGAGTGCTTTTCTTCGATAGTGGATTATTAAAATGTGGAGGACACTAATAAAGAGAAAAAGCTGCACGAAGGAACATTTTAAATAATATTCCATCGCGCTGAGATTTTTCAGCACTGCGGGAAATTTAAATTATTATAGAAACATCTACTTATTTTGCCCTACGCTTGATGAATTTTTGTACAAATGTATGTAGCTATAGCTAAAGAATTAGTATAAATTTAAAAAAGTAAGAGGCCCTGCGGTACACCAGCAATGCTACCAGGAAGAAAATGTGTCGCATTTCCGGTGCCCAGACAAGTAACTTCGAAACCAATCAATCACTGTTGGAGATATAAGTATTATACGTATGGTGAGTGTAGAGAACCGGCGACCCTTTCTACTGGAGTCGAGGCATTCCATCTTAGTCCTCACGGGTGACAACGCATTTGCATTTTGATCCTTAATGAGAATAAATGTGGATGTCCATGGGCCACAGCATCCACTTACCATCAGGTGGACTGTATGCTGGTTTGTCACCCAAAGATATAAAAAAAAGAGATAAAAGACCTAAGTATACCCAGTAAAGTATCAAAATCAACTTAATTAAAGGCGTGGCTAAAATCTAACAGTAAAAGGATAGTTAATTTGCCATTTTCTATTGCATATCTAATATCTTCTGTAGTAATTAACTAAACAATGATTTTAGTCCCGTTTTATTGTAACTATTTATTTTGAGAGATCGAGGGTTTTAGCAATTATAACAGATTGTTAGCAATAAAGATATACAACTTCTGTCAACTCAATGGTCCGCTCCTGGATGTCTTTTTTATAATGGAGAAGTTTATTAAGGCAATACCTTCTTCTACTCCCTCCTTCAATCCCTTTATGAGTTTTACTCCTTTACCCCATGTTGTGTTGGTAGCAACAAACATGTGATCCTTTCGGTACTTCTATCTAAAACTGAATTATTTAGCCAAAAAATTAAAATATCACTTCAAAACACGAATATGAGGGCACAGTAGCGCAATGGCACAGCGTGAGAATGCAGTGTTGCATCGGATTAAAATCAAATATTTTATTCAAATCTGAATTATTATATATATAATTATATCTATTTACAATTTATGCATTTAAAACGCCGTTACTTAAAGGAGAAAATACTAGTATGAAGATGACGTTTTAAGGGGAAATATAATCTCAAAAGGCATATCAAGATCCTTCGTTATGCCGAAAATATTGCAGCATTAATTTTGAAATAAATATATGGTAAAGTTGAGGATTAATGTTAAGGATTATGTTAGACGAAAACACGATTTCGTAAAATTTTCTCGATAGAAAAAAAAATCCAAAGTTACCATCAAAATAAACAATAAACCGCTGTTATTCATAAAATACTTTAAATAAGATCACGAAACTTTGCATACTAACTGAACTAACTATAAAGCAGTGCTTATGTTATTTACTTTTTTTTTAAATACCATTATTTTCACTGTAAAAAGAAATTACCTAAACTATCGGCGTCTTGAAGCGTGGTTCCTGCCGCACGGTCACTTCGCTTCAGCCTTTGAACGGGGAGGTTGTGTCGCTTACGATCAGAATATTTATTACGCAACAGGACGACGTAAAATTAAAATGGGAAATAACCGTAATAAAAATAAGAAGCGACTGCCTTGGCGTTAAGAAACAGGCATAAGTATGATAAACCTAATGAAATAAGTGTCTAACGACCTTTCTACTTACAGTATTAGTGATTACAAACATGTCGGTACATAGCATACGACGCGCGGGCAAGTGGGGACGAAATTAGAATTTGAGCTGACTTACTCTATCCCCTTAAGGGAAAAAAGAACTAAAATAAAAACACAAAATCTCCCTGTGTTCATCATCAGCTGCAACACGTTTTTCAATTAGATGAAATGCTAGCATTAGGCCTTGGCTTAGAGTCGTTCATTAAAAATCATTGTTTAGTTAATTACTACAGAAGATATTAGATATGCAATAGAAAATGGCAAATTAACTATCCTTTTACTGTTAGATTTTAGTCACGCCTTTAATTGAGTTGATTTTGATACTTTACTGGGTATACTTAGGTCTTTTTTCTCTTATTTTATATCTTTGGGTGACAAACGAGCATGCAGTCCACCTGATGGTAAGTGGATGCTGTGGCCCATGGACATCCACATTTATTCTCATTAAGGATCAAAATGCAAATGCGTTGTCACCCGTGAGGACTAAGATGGAATGCCTCGACTCCAGTAGAAAGGGTCGCCGGTTCTCTACACTCACCATACGTATAATACTTATATCTCCAAGAGTGATTGATTGGTTTCGAAGTTACTTGTCTGGGCACCGAAAATGCGACACATTTTCTTCCTGGTAGCATTGCTGGTGTACCGCAGGGTGTCCTCTTACTTTTTCAAATTTTTACTAATTCTTTTGCTATAGCTACATACATTTGTACAACAATTCTTCAAGCGTAGGGCAAAATAAGTAGATGTTTCTATAATAATTTAAATTTCCCGCAGTGCTGAAAAATCTCAGCGCGATGGAACATTATTTAAAATGTTCCTTCATGCAGCTTTTTCTCTTTATTAGTGTCCTCCACATTTTAATAATCCACGATCGAAGAAAAGCACTCTACAGTTGAGCACAATAATAGATAGATAGATAAATAACTCTTTATTGTATACCAAAATAAAAAATAAACGAAAGAAGAAGAAAAGTAAAATAGTTTCACAATGGACGGTCTTATCGCTAAAAGAGATTTTTTCCAGACAAGCTTTGGATTGACAAGATCACATACAGAAAGATACGAAACTGATTGCAAATAGAAGTACACTGAACCTGGCCTTGATCGTGTGATATTCAAAGGTGGGGGGGGGGCAATAATCGACCATTTTTTAATAGAAGGGGGGGGGGGGCAAACGTGCATGCGGCTCACATGATGTTAAGTGACTACCGCCGCCTAAGATCAACCGCAACACCAGGGGAATTGCAGTTGCGTTGCCGGCCCTTTAGAAAAGAGTAAGCTCTTACCAGATGCAACATGTAAAAATTGCGTTTTAAGTAAAATATTCGCTGTTTCTAGTTTACGTGTATACACAAAACGAATCGTCATTGTGTGCTCTCTAATTATTTACATATCTTGAACTCTTTTTTACTTCTTCATCATTTATAAATATACGTTGATTGATTTTTCTTTGCTAATCTAATTCATACACAAAATAACTAATATTTCAATGAGAAACATCCCATCCCTGTGAAAATAAGAAATCTATATATTTTTTAAAAAAAATTAAACTTTCCCGTCATGAGATTCGTCAAATATAACCTCACTTTTAAGTGCCAACTTCTCGTAACACATTTAAGTGCCTGCCTTAGGAACAGAAATATTTGTGGGCTTCCACAAATTATTAAATTTTTCATAAATATATGCACCGAGAAATAAAATGCTTACTACCACATTTTCGTTGCTTTTTCTGCTAACGGTACTAAATCGTCTCTCTAATAATGCCGAGTGTAACCTAACACCGCAGCTCACTGTGTATCGTATCTACTGACGAGTCCATGTATGACTGATAATTCTTAAATTAAATAGACTTTGTATTTTAGAATACTTTGTTCGATTTTTGCATAACACCGGTCCAGGAGGTGAACAGAAAGTTCATTATTTTGTCGTTGTTTGGATAGTCTTTACTTTTTAATGCAGGAAAAGTCCCGTACTGTTGTTGGCTAATATCCCACGTTTATTAGCGTAGACGTGTGGATACCGATATTATTATTTGATGTACATATTTTTTTACAAAATGAGCACACAGTCCACCTAATGGGAAGTGAATGTTGTGGCCCATAGATATCTTAGAGCTTTACCCTCGATTAAGTCATGCGTCGTTTCCAATAAAAAGCGTCTGGTTCTATACACTTACCTTACGAAACACAGCAGCACGCTGTGAGAGCGTGATACTACCCCGGTTGAGATAACCCAATCTTGCTACAATCGTAATTATAGCATCCAGGCGTTTGTCTGCGTTTGTCATGCGTACAGCAAATGGTGGAATAAGTTACCTGCATCTGTCTTTCCATCCGATTACTTATTATTTTTAAGACAAGATTAAATTAGTTTTTCTTAAGCTAGTCAGTCCGCTTTTCCATCTTCATCTGGATCATCACTTACTATCAGGTGAGATGTAGGCAAACTGTGGCTTAAAATTTTTATAAGACAATGTGAGATTACTTGTGTAGTAATGAATTAATTAATTGTTTTCTTTGAATCCTTCTGCTTATATAATATTATTTCTGAAGGTAATAGAGTAGGTTTATACGTGGTAGAGCCACGTTGCAGCTATATTATGGTTGTTGCATGAAAAGGTCGGCAAGACCGGGGAAGGACCACGCACTCACAGAATGCCAGCGTAGAATAGTAGCTTAATGCTGCTGTGTTTCATATGGTGAGTGTAGAGAACCGAAGATTCGTTTTACTGGGTTCGAGGTATTCCATCTTAGTCCTCAAGGGTGACTACGCATTTTGATCCTTAATCGACGTTGAATGTAGATGTCTATAGGCCACAGTTTCCACTTATCATCAGGTGGACTGTGTGCTCGGTTGTCACCCCAATTCTATAAAAAAAAATCTTCTTTTTCGGAAAGTTTTCAAAAGTAAAAAATTTATTACAATATGTAGGAATTAATTTTTTTTTCAATAAAGTACGTTTTATATAATACGATATAAGAACGGTTCAATTCTACTTGAAATATTGAAGTTTATATTATGTAATAGGCTTGACAAATAAATAATACTTATAACTTTAAACTGCTTTTAAAATCATTAAGATTAATAGTAGCAATTATGTATAATATAAGCAAATTTATCATTTAAAATATATTTTTTTTTATATACTCGTATTAGAGCGAGACCCCAGGGTCACCAGACGTCACTTATTTTGTGAAGAACGAAATGTGTAAGATTAAATAGTGTTAGCATCTGCTATGATAGCATGCCTACCTGCTACTTTGCCCAGATGGCCATTTTCCAGCTATCAGGTAGTACGTAAATATATTACTCACCCCACGTTAGTACTCCTAGCTTTTTTTTACATATAGGCAATATCGTTAAAAATCAGTCATCAATATTTCCAGACACTTTCCGTCGGCAGTATTGCTTTGCAGACGCTTTAAAGCTCTCAAAAAAATAACTCAATTCCAGGTCTAGGGGATGATAGACCCTTTAGATCAGTCTGCCTTCCTGTAAAAGGTTTTAAAATAAATGTAGAGCTAGCTTATATGAAAATGGTGCTTTATAATGTAAGTAAAATTGAGTAATTATTTTTATTCTATTCTCGTTTTTAAATATATAGATAAAAATGGTATAATTAGTTATGATTGTTTTTACAAAGAGCTCTATATCCGTATCTTTCTTATACTTTACACGGTATTGCCAGTTGTATAATACGAATAGCAAGGGTGCGAATGAATAAGCTCTACCAGTAAAAAAACACGCTTTCATAGAATATCAGCATAAAATACAAGTAAAATGTGTGCCTGTTGAGTACGTAAACGATGTTTTTTTCCCGCATAAACAGTATGTTCGTGCATCTATCCGTAATATTCCGCAAACAGCTGTTATAGCAGCAACAATAGAATTTATCTACTATTTACCCGACTACCCCAAAAGGAGGGTATGGTTTTCCGGGTGTATGTATGTATGTCGAACGGCTTGACGAACTTTTACATATAGGATGTCGTTAGATTCATCTGTGAAAGGCAGTATGTAATTTATCTCTTTTCCGTAAACTTTTTTACGCAATCGGATTTGTTTAATTACTGTTTAAGCCATTGGGCTTGTAAACGCTGGTATTCTGTGAGCACGTGGTCTTCCCTGGCTGAGCCGACCCAATCCTGCTACAGTGGACCCCGGTAATCCGACCCCTGGCCAATCCGTTCCCCCTTGTAATCCGACATTTTTTTACTTGTAAGTAGATTTGAGTCGCGCTATGAATCCGCCACGGGGGAGGTGTCCTTCGCGAATACGTAGACAAACAGGTTGCAATTAGTTCGTACCATAGAATACTATAATACATAATAGAATGCCTGTCAACCTTATTTTGTATGAGAATCTGTGTCACCGGGAGCACACATACAAGAAATTACGTCGTATTATCACTACTACAAATCTGATTTGCTGTTGACAGACTGAGCTAATTTACATATTTTAGACTTTTGATTAATGTTTTTGACACATAATTTTTGTTTTTAATATTCACAAAATATAAATAGTTTAGACTTATTATTTGTTGGGTATGTCTTTTTTATTTAAATTCCATTTCGTAACTATTGGACAATTTGCCATTTTTTAAATAATGCATGCAGCGACGCTTGACACGAAAATTGGAAACAATCGACTGTGTTGACATTTATAGGTGTGAATTAACATGTTAGTGACATGTCAGTGGCTACACGAGCTCCGCCCACTCCCCCGTTCTATAATGTATGTATTATATTATTCTATGGTTCGCACCACTACGAATCTAGCCTGACGAGTATTATCTCAGTTCAAATGTGTCTATGGTAGCGACCTAGTGGGCATTCATTATTTACCGTTTAGGTATTAATTGTGCAACACATGACATTTTTATTTTTTATTATTTTATATTTAATATGTAACCTGTCGGATTACAAGATACTCTTTTTCAAAAAGTTCCGGACTACCAATGGGCTGTGGCATATACATATACATACATAAACACTCACGCCTGTCACCCAGAGGGGTAGGCAGAGACTACGGACTTCCATTTGGCACGATCCTGACATACCTCTTTCGCCTCCTTTACATCCATATATCTACGCATACATGCTCGTCGGTTAAGGGTACTTCTAACGTGGCCCATTTTCAAAATATCGCCAATTTGGTCGATAAACTTTTTTCTAGGGCGTCCCTTTCCGACTCGGCCATTCACGTCTGCCATATAAATTTGCTTTGTCACTCTTTCCTCATTCATTCTTTCTACGTGACCAAACCACCGAAGCATTCCTTTCTTAATCCTGGTCACAACATCATCTTGCATACCACATTTATCTCTTATCACGCAATTTCTCACCCTGTCATTCAGATTAAACCCTAGCATATTCCTTAAAGACCGCATTTCTACAGCATTTATTCTACTTTCGTGCTTCTTCTGCAACACCCAGCTTTCACTACCATACATTAAAGTAGGGACTAACACAGCATTATGAATTACCATACGTGCCTGTTTTGACACATTCTGGTTCTTCACAATAGAGTGTAGTGCCCCATTCACTCTATTCCCTGCATTTACTCGTCGTTCTATTTCCCTATCATATCTACCATCCCTGCTAAATACACATCCCAAATACACAAACTCATCCACTTGCTCAATTAACTCTCCTTCTATTCTTATTTCACATACCGTTTTGCTTTCTTCTCTTTCAAAAACCATCACTTTCGTCTTACTTGCGTTCACTTTCATTCCCCTTTCTTTCAATTCCCAGTTCATTAATGTAACCATCATCTGCAACTCTGCCGCCGATGACGCAAGTATGACTTGATCATCGGCATACAAAAGGCATTTGACGGTTAACTCGCCCATTCTTAACCCACATTCTTCATCTTTCAAAGTTTGCAAACACCGGTCCATAAATAGGTTGAACAGCCAAGGGGAAGCTACACAGCCCTGTCTGACACCTTTTTGGATGCCAAACCAGTCCGAGTAGACCCCATTGATCCTGACACAAGCACTAGAGTCCCTATAAAGAGACCTTAATGCCTGTATCAAACCAGCGCTCAACCCATATGAGTTCAGTGTTTGCCATAACACATTCCTGTCCACTCTGTCATAAGCCTTTTCCAAGTCCATGAACGCACAAAAAACTTTCTGGTTTTTGGCCAAAAACTTCTCCGCAATCATGCGCATGGAAAAGACTTGATCTGTACACCCCATTCCCTTTCTAAAACCCGCTTGCACATCCCAAATTTTTCCATCAGTTTCTTTCATAACTCTTTCAATTAACACCTTAGCATACAGTTTACCCACAATACTAAGCAAGCTGATACCGCGGTAGTTTTTGCAGTCCTGCTGTGACCCTTTTCCTTTATATATTGGTACTATAACTGCTTTACACCAGTCATCCGGTACCCGTTTTAATTCCCAACATAAATTAAACAAGGTGTACAGCAGGCCTGCCACCACTCCCTCTCCAGCCCTTAGCATCTCGAGTGATACTCTATCATATCCAGCTGCCTTACCTGCTTTCATGCTTTTCATTGCTTTCATTATTTCATCTACACTTATCTCCATACCCCTTTCCACTTCTTTCGGAATTTCTAGTTCATTTAATTCATACGACTCTTCACTCATAAACACGCTTTCAAAGTATTCCTTCCATCTGTTTAAATTCGAAACTTCATCATTCAGAATACATCCATTCTCGTCTCTTATAGCATTTATTATAGGCTGTTTTGTATTTCCCCTGGCAGTTCTTACGAGTTTCCAGAACATTTTTTTGGGCTGTGGCAGTACTCCATAATCCGACAAATTCGATAATCTGACACCGCCTTGCAAAAAGTCTGTCGGATTACCGCGGGTCAACTGTATAACTAACTATATCGCAGTTGCAGCGTGACTCTACCGCGTCAAAATATAAGCCCAATATATTCCATGCATCAATACTAATTAACAAGCAAAGTTCTTAGCGAACAAGTATCTAATGCCAATGTTTAAGATGTTCGAAACATTCGCATGTCCTTCTAAAAACTCTCTCTACCTCATTAAGAACTCCATAATTACACCAAACATGTCTAAACATAATACAAAAAAGGCAATCAAATCTCGTTCAGTTTTTACTCGCATGCTCTCGCAGCGGACAGACGGATGGACACAATGACACTGTAATGGGCTGGTAATGAGGCACCGAGCGACGCCGCGGGCGGGTTGTAGTTCACTGCCGTTATCGGATCGTTTTGTTTCTGTTTCTACGAGTCTATTAAGTACTATTACTCTCTACTCTGTGCACCTATTTGTTTGGTTTCGTAATGCAAGGGCCCAAGGCGTTTGAGTACGAAAGTTCAATCATATTTATTTATATTTACAGAGTAGATATATTTTACAGAGTAGTTGAGAATTCACAACAACCGAAAGATCCCTTTCCGTACCTTTTGGAAGCTATAGTTTATAATGATATTAAATATCATATTTTTTTATATAAGTTGGCCTCCACTCATTTCTGAGAGGGTTTTAGGGCAAGGAATTGTCAAATTTCAAAAAAAAATCTCAGACATGCAGGTTTCCTCACGATGTTTTCCTTCACCACCGAGCACGTGGTAAATCAGGATCGGTTCCCGGTTTGCTAGCGTATTATGAAATTTAAAGCGAGCGCTAACCACCTGGGCTACCACGGCTCCATTTTTTTATAAGAGAGGGGAAGGAGCATGGTGTCACCTGATGGTTAAAGTTAACCTCCGCTCATAAACACCAGGGAAATTCTGTTTATGAGCGGCTTGCCTTTGGCCATATACGCGTTGCTGGCCTTTTAAGAAAGAGTACGCTCTTTTATTGATCCCTTGGTCGTATCGGTCCGGAAAATCGCTGGTTGTAAGCGATTCCACATGAAAGTTGTGCGAGGTAGAAAATTTTTGGTAAATCACCCATAGGTGGACCGCCAATCATCCAGATGGTATCGATGGTCTCGCGAGATTTTTTGAGATGTGTTGTGGTGAAATTCATCGACTGGAATTAGTTGCTATCTTCCAGGTAAAAATATGGTCTATAAACATCCCACTGCTAGGTGCTGTAGCATGCCTGCAATAATTTCTGAGTTGTTTATGGAGCAATTACTCTGCCAAGCTGGCCAGTGCGTGTTGGCGGACTTCACATATCTTCGAAGTATTTTATTCCCCACAGGTTTCTTTACGATGTTTTCCTTCAAATCAGCACGTAAGCTTGTCATTATACCCGTCGGATACCACAACATTTTTCAGGTATTCTTCAAAATTTTTTGGATAATTCCCACGATTTAACCCGGTAAAGCCCTGTTGCATCAGTATTATGACGATAACACGAATGGGTCGGTTCGACTAGGGAAGGACTATGCAAAATGCGAGCGTGTAATAGCAGCTCATTGCTGATGTGTTCCAACAACACACAGGTGACAACGCATCAGCATTTTGATTCTTAATCAAGAATAGATGTAGATGTCTGTGGGTCGGAATCCACTTAACATCAGTTGGACTGTGTGCTCGTTTGTAACTCTTGTTCTATAAAAAATGATAGTGAAACACGGTCACGCGTCACCTGCATTCGTAGACTTCATGCATATCTTGATTATGGCACACACTTTTTTGTACGTGGTAGCTTTGCTGTAGTTATACTTATATTAGTAGTATAGTTGTAGCACGAATGGATCGGCCCGACCGGAAAAAACCACGCTCTCACAGAATACCAGCGTAAAATAGTAGCTTAAAGTTGCTTTGTTTCGTATGGTGAGTGTAGAGAACCGGAGACCCTTTTTACTGGAAAAGAGGCATTTCATCTTAGTCCTCACGGGTGACAACGCATCTGCATTTTGTATTCAGTAATCGAAGAAAGATGTAGATGTCTATGGCAACAGCAACTACTTATCATCAGGTGGACTACGGTGGTGGTCACCCTACACTTCCCCGTCAAGACTTTCACTCAATAACCTTTCTTCCCACAGAAATTAAGGAAATAGACGATATAAAACGTTTCTGTACTAAAATAGACCAGCATTAACTTTAGTAATACTAAGTTACAGAGATTCTGAAGTGTGATGCCTTTAAAATGGGTTAAGTGCTTTTGCCGATTGTTCAATCCTCGTTAAGATATGAATCGATTTGCCATAACATAAAGTTCAATTGGTACCAAAGCGGGTGAAGTATGGGGTTTTATTTCACACTGAAATAATTCACGTAAAATTTTGTTTAGTAGTATACTTACTTTAGTATATAACTTGCGTTTTTAGTGTTTAGTCCAGTCGAGCCAAAATATTTTATTGAGGTTTTCTGTCAATTTCTTTTTATCATCAATCATGTTTTACTTCTTATCTCCGGGCAGCTGCGACGATGTTTCACACCTGCGCCTAAGAAAGCATGTAAAGAAATTATTTCTGCGCTTAATTTGTCTTTGGTCGTTTCGAATTGCCAACATGAGAGTGCCGGAATAGGATGCCACGTGCACTATAATCCTGTGCTGCGCAGATGGCAGATCTCTGTTAAGACTGCCCGCTGTGACCTAAAATTAGGTCTGGAGGACATTATTATCATTTTTTTTCATACAAATATCAAACTACTAGGACCTGTCAACCACAACAACGAAATCTTTAATCAAACGTTGTACAAACCGTAGTCAACTAATTACACGTAGCCGCCGTTACAGAATGCAGATGCAAATGGAGACATGGGCTCAATTTTGATCATTAATACTTGGTAAAGTCTCTTGAGAAATAGTGGTAGAACGTAAAATATTGATTTTATATAATTGTGAGTACTAGGCCAAATTTGGAAAGGCCTAGTAGCGAGTTCATGGGTCTTGGTGTGATATGATGTGATTCCACTGTGAAACTTGCGTCATACAAAATGTCCGACAAGTGGAACGTCACCTGTTTCACACTAACACTGATTTATGACCAGACACGACTAATACAAATATACATTAAATTAACAAAAGGTGCTAGCGTTCCGTTCCAATTAATTCGTAAACAAATAGTCGCTAAAACAATGACAAAGGGCGCTCGACAAAAAAAGGTCAGTGGATAAAAAATGCGCTTCAATTTCTAGGTAAGTGTGGTCGTTGATACATCAACTCGTTGGGTTCTGTAGATTTTTTTTAATTTTATGGCTCAACGCATCCAGTTTCTTTCAGCCATTTTGCGCAGGTTGTGTTATTTACATAGGCTGTATCCAGATCTTCGCGGTTTCTATTCCAGCATACGCCTTTATTTAGGAAGCAAATGCTAGCACATTCGCACCTGATGCAGACCAGAACGGGTTTTGTCGGGGTCTCACAGACCTAGGCATTTCGCCGCATATCAACTGATCCACGAAAGCGTCTGCGGATTCGTGGCCTTATCTTAGGAGGAGACTATTCCTTCTTCTTTCTAGGCGTCCTTCCAGAATGAGAGGAAATTATAAATATGAAACTCTTTGATGGTGTTTTTAATATGCCAGTGTTTTTGAGCAAAAATTACTACTAAAATAGGCAACAAGGAAAAAGAAAAAGGCATTCAGTTTTAGTTATACATCAGGATATTGATTCCATACATGATTTTATAGAATAAGGATTACAAACGAGCACTGAGACCACCTGATGGGTAGTGGATTAAGATTAGGAACACAGATGCGTTTTCATCCCTGAGGACTAAGATGAAATGCTTCCTTTGCAGTAAAAAAAGGTCTACGGATCTCTACACACATCATATGAAACACAGCAGTATTAAGTTGCTATTTTACGCTGATATTCTGTGAGAGCGTGGTCCTTACCCGGTTAAGCCGACCCATTCGTATTACAAAGATAATATAGCTGCATCGTGGCAATTTCTAATCAAGAATATAAAAATAGGAATCAGAATAATTAATACAGTAAGTCAGAGGCCATAACATTTAATCAAATTAAAATGGTATGAGAATATGCTAGTGTGCAAATTTATGTAAATATGCGAGGGTAGGTATACGAGTCTATAGGCCACTGCATTCACTTATCATCGGTATCACTAATTGTATGTTATAAAATCGCTTACAAATAGTAATCTCGTAGCAAATCTCGTAAACCACTTAAAAATTATGAAAATTATTGTATTTTTGTATTGGTTCAATAACAAAACTGCTCAGCTCTCTAATCGGGAAGGGTAAAAAATATTAAATTTCTTTCTTGATTGAAGGATTTAAATTTCCAAACATTTTTGACGGAATTCTAAACTAGCATACCCACCCAGTAGCAATCCGTCAGAGGTTTTATGTGTAAAGATATCGCAGCTGACATATTTATTGCTTTCGACGCGACACCGCGCTAATTCCTAGTTAAAAGGTGACAACTTTTTGTCTACAAGCCGGTGTTTTTTGGAAATGATTTGGAGACGCTGTTGGTGGGTGAATATCTTAGCATTTCATTGACCGTATACGCTAATAGATTTAAATCAATCAAGAACTAAGCGTTGTAAAATTATTTCAAGAGAAACACACGCATTCTGCAAATTCTCAAAAAATTCCGAAACCCACATACACCCACACGTTTGGAATAGCTTGCATATAATATTATTGTTTTTTAACTGCCTCGTTGGTCCAGTGGTTGCAGTAGTGCGACTGCTGATCAAGAGGTCCTGGGTTTGAATTCCGGGTCGGGCCAAAAAATTAGTTATCGAAATTTTCTGTCAAGAAATTCTCAGTAGTTGCCCGGAGTCAGGAAGTTGGCGGTGTCTCACCCCCGTGCGTCGGAAAGCACGTAAAGCCGTTGGTCCTGCGCCTGATCTCTCTCCGGCCGTGTCGGTTTACCGTTCCATTGGATTATGGGAATGAGGGAATAGAGAGTGCACCTGTGCTTGCGCATACACTTGGGCACTATAATCCCGCCCTGCGCCGATGGCTAGCCTCCGTTGAGGCAGGCCGCTGTGTATATTCTTACACTCCACTACCCGAAATCGTTCCGTGACTGTTGTGAGAGGTGACAGAAGGAGATCAGAAGAACATCAAGAGATGGGCAGCAGCGACTTCCTAATAACGACTAAAAGTAAAGACTGCAGCTGCCAATCCATGTGAGGCAGTCCATGGAGATAGGGGTATAGTGTTTTGTTATTTATTCGTGCTGAAATTCAGCCAGAGTCGGTGGTGATTAATATACAGGAATCAAGGGAAACAAAACAGAGGGAAACATCACAAGAGGCTATACAGGGGGGAAGGGATCTGTACAGCAGTATAATTAACCATTACAGCCATAGAATACTATAATACACAATAGAATGGCTGTCAACTTTATTTTGTACGAGGTTGGCGTCGCCAAACCCGATTCGTTGTGTTTACAGACTAAATAACACGTTTTAGACTTTTGATTAATGTTCAAGATCATCATTAAAAAAAATTTTATACATATTGATTTGTAAATAGGGTGCAATTTGGCATTTTTTAAATAATTCGCATGCGAAATTCAGAAACGATTGTAACGTCAAAACACATCTCGTGTTGACATTTATACATGTGAATTGACACATTAGTGACATTTTAGTGGCTACGCGGGCTCCGCCCACTTTCCCGTTCTCTTATGTATGTATTATAGTATTCTATGATTACAGCCAATCAAAATGACTGCTGTATATAGACCTTTTCATAGATCACTTCATAGGGGGATATTTGCCATAGTTGTCCCGTTCTCTTATGTATGTATTATAGTATTCTATGATTACAGCCAATCAAAATGACTGCTGTATATAGACCTTTTCATAGATCACTTCATAGGGGGATATTTGCCATAGTTGACATGCTTTGGTTACCGCAGTTATTATCATTTTTAGTTAGTATATTAAGGGAGATGTTGCTGCCTATATCCTGTTTTTCCTGTTTCCCTATGTCACTTCTTACGATAGCCGTGAGACGATATTAGATATTAATTAACTTAAGATATTTTAGATGTCCATATTTTTTTATAGGATAGGGTGACAAACGAGCACACAGTCCAACTGATGGTAAATTGATGCTGAGGACCTTAGACATCTACATTCTACATCTACCCTCGATTAAGCATTAAAATGTTGTTGCTTTGTCACCCCCTGAGGACTAAAATTGAATGCCACGTTTCCATTAAAAAGTTTTTTCGGTTCTTTACAGTCTCCATACGAATCACAGCAATATTAAGCTATTTTGCATTGTTATTCTGTGATAGCGTGGTCTTTTCTCGGTCCAGCCAACCCATTCGTACTTCAACTATACTATAGCTGCAGCATGGCTATAACACGTATAAACGTCTCTGTTAATGATGTCACGTTATTTATATGTGTATCTTTGTACTTAATTTATTAATTGATATCAATTTTCTATTTTAATGCCAGGTGATAAACACTTAAAATTTATTCTGCTCTTTACATAATTGATCGCCCGAATTACTTATCATAAAATTTTAGAAAAAAAAGAAAACAAATGTATTTCTTTACATACTTAATTGTTATTTTCGAGCTAGCATCTTCTTTTTATCTCAGACTGGTTTTTGGTTAGACGTAGACATAATTTGTACCAATTAAAATTTAATGTAATATCAGTGTGAATGTCTTTAAAATTATATTCTTATTTGTAATAATTTATTTACATAAAATTTCGATCGAAATTTTTAATATTGTTGGAAGTCTGATTCGGGATGTCGGGGAATTCCCATCACGTCAATGAACTTATTAGTCAATTGTGATCCGCGTAGCAGAGGCACGCTGCAGCTACATTATCCTGTAGCACGAATGGGATGCTGGCTCGACCGAGGTAGAACCACGCACTCACAGAATAAATGTAGAGAACCGGAGACGTTTTTTACAGGAATTGGTAAAATATTCTTCGATTATTTTAAATTTAAATAAGATCCTATCCAGGCAAACCGGGTCGTAAGTTATAAATAGTATACATATGGTTTGGTGCTAAACATTAAAAAAACACTTTAAAACTACGGTTCTTGTTAATAATAGTGTAATAGATTTTTTTATAGAATAAGGGTGACAAACGAGCACACAGTCCACCTGATGGTAAGTGGATGCTGTGGCCCATAGAAGTCTATATTTATCTTCAATTAAAAATCAAAATGCAGATGCGTTGCCAGCCCCGAGGACTGAGATACAATGCCTCGTTTCCAGTAAAAAGGTTCCGGTTCTCTACACTCACCACACGAAACACAGCATCATTAAGCTGCTATTTTACGCTGGTATTCTGTGAGAGCATGGTCCTACCCCGGTTGAGCTGACCCATTCGTGCTGCAACCACAATATAGCTGCAGTATGGCTCAACCACGTAAAAAACGATATAAAACAAATAAATGTATACCACCTAAGCAATATATAAGTGTTCAGGAGACTAGGCTACTCCGTTCTTGGAAAGGCCCCTATATATGATATGATCACATACAGTGTAATTTACAACAATTTATAATTCTTTAAGACAACACGTAAAACAAACAATGTTTTATCGACTATCCTTGTAGTATGTAATAAAAATCAAGTAAGCAGAGCTAATGTAAATAAAAGAGTACAATACAAGAAAAGGTGAAGCTTGATCTTGCAATGGAACGGAACTCTGACATTAAGAGAATGAGGTAGCGATAGGAAAAAAGGTAAAGGTCTACGCCAATATTTTTTTTCTGTTATCCAATGAGTTGGCACCACTTTCGGAGCTAAGTGCTCTCTCATAATTTACGCGAATGCTACACATTATATTAAGGTAATTTTACCGCTTATATCGCATTTAATTTGCATCTATGTTAACCCGTGATCAAAACCCGAAACGCCGGAAATTAAAAGGCTAGAATCAAACGCAATAAAACCCGTAAAATCAGTTTAATATAAAGCTAAGTGCTCGCTGTAAATTTCACAGTACGCAGGTATCACGGGTTCTACCCTTCGTCAGCAACAATGAAATTGTTAATTGGAATTGCATGTGCTGAGTTACCACGTACTCTGCGGTTAAGGAAAACATCGTGTCGAGTGAATTTAAATGTTTTGAGGACATGTGAAATCTGCCAACACGCATTGGAGCAACGCCGTGGATTAATTGCTCTACAAACCTCTGAGAAATGAAAGGGGCGTGTCTCCAGCATTGGAAAGCGTATTTACTATAGCTACTACTTTGCAAAGGAATTAATTTCAATCCTGAGAAAATGTCTACGGACACTTGCTGGGGCAAGGGCGATTTATATTGGACTCGCACCAACTAAATCCCCATGGTGTTCCACCTTCACCGCATGTTGGTATGGCCAAGGGAAAGCTTTCGCACTTATCTGCGGAACAACCATCGCTGGCCGCCAGAATGGCAGCACAAGGCCCCTCCTTGGGGGAGGACTTATCCTCCCTTTTCTACATCTCAGGTAATAAATAATTGCAACCCTAAGATGTTGTTATCCAGTTATTAAATTTTTCATCAGCGTATAATGTAAAAGCTTTTCGTGACAGAGGAGCTTGTCCTTTAAATGATGATAAATTGTAGTTAAATTAAATTAGTTATAGATGTAACAGACTTCAAAATTAATGGGTATAGATGCGATTTTACTTCTAAAATACAATGGAATACTTTATAGTGTAAATTACTTATATAATAATAATGATTTGAAGTGGATGGTACGATTTTATGTAGCACATGTGAAGTATGTTTTTTTAAATAATAGAGGCAAACGAGCATGCAGTTCACCTAATACCAAGGGAATTGCATAAATCATAAAGTAAACAGGATATCCGTTGAAGAACACGAGTAATTATTATAAGATCAGTGGTCTAAAGTAACACTTGGCCAGCCATTTAGCTTCAAGAAACGACTACCTATGGGGAAAAAATTCTCGAGTGGTATCCTCGTTCTAGCTAGCGTAGTGTTAGACGACCTCCCAACTATGTTTTAGGGCAATTTATAGGTAGATCATGATATCATGGTCATGATACCTATAAATTGCCTAGGATTAGGTGGTCGAAGCACGCGAGTGATTTATTTTACTAATGAGGAAAGAGGGCCAAAGCAAATATATGTTGCAAAAGTGAATGGAAGAGTCGGAAAGGGACGTCTTAGGCGACCTTGTATGCGTACGTATATGGATAAGGAGGAGGCGAGAAAGATATATCAGGATCGTGCTAAATGGACGTTTGTAGTCTCTGCCTACCCCTCTATATCTCGTATAATGATATATATTGTTATATATAATGATGATAACTAATCGTGTTTTTTGTTATAATCAAAGGCCTTATGCCGCCCGTCGCTAATCATAGGAAAATCCGAAAGATACTAGGGTACATCGCCATGTAAAAAAAAAAAATTGTCACTAAAGCTTTTTGCACTCTAGTCCAGCGGGACGGCTATTCCGGATGGTTCGGAGAGTGATCATGTGAAGGATCAACAAATTGACGTGCTTTCTCAGGCAGTAGGGTGAAACCCCGCTTACTTTTAGACACTGGACTGCCGCTGAAAATGTCTTGACAATAAATCTGGTTTTAGCCCGATTCAGGATTCTAACCCAGGTCCTGCATTCGAAACGTGACCAGAAGACCCGCTTATGACCATGAAACCAACGAGAAATTATTTAATACAGTTTTACTACTGAGAGTTTCTTGGTAGAAAAACTCAATAAGCGATTAAGTCCCGACCCGGGATTAGAATCCAGGACCTCGTGATCAGCAGTTGCGCTTTCAATCACTGAACCAGCACGACAGTATTTAATATAGGGTCGTTACAAATAAAAGAAATTGAATTAAACGTTTGAAAATTTTTTTGTACAATTACTTGCCCTTGAGCCTGTGATCCTGCGAAGTGAGAAGGACAAAGATGCCTACCAAATTTATTGTTTTATTTCCGTTCCTAAAGTATACGATTGGGATATCGATAGATTTTAATTTATTGATTTATTTAATTCAAAGTTTTGTTATTTTTTGTAAAATATCAGTGCCATAAGCTTATACTACGTTCACATGTTACATCCTGTACTTTTTCAGACGGTAAGAAAGACCATCCAGTTTTTTTTTTATAGGATAGGGTGACAAACGAGCACACAGTCCACCTGATGGTAAGTGGTTGCTGTGGCCCATAGACATCTACATCTATCCTCGATTACGAATCAAAATGCAGATGCGCTGTCACCCGTGAGGACTAAGATGGAATGCCTCGTTTCCAGTAAAAAGGGTCTCCGGTTCTCTACACTCACCATACGAAACACAGCAGCATTAAGCTACTATTTCACGCTGGTATTCTGTGAGAGCGTGGTCCTTCCCCGGTCGAGCCGACCCATTCGTGCTACAACTATACTACTAATATAACTGCAGCATGGCTCTACCACGTATAGTATATACCCAGTACAAGATATCATCAAATAATTTTAAGTTTTGTTCAGTATGTACGTATTTTGTAAATAACATCACTAAGCGATAGACTTTCATTGAGGATAACTTATTTTAAACTTAACTCTAAACAACTATTCAGTAGTAATTTAAAATTACGACCCCAAATAAACCGGTTGAAGGTGAACGAACTAAAGCAACCCCGTATACGATAATTCACGAATCCAACTGGTCAAGTTCAAATATAGCCTGAGATAAAAACATGGCTATCATTGTTCGATACCCGACGCGAACAGTGAAAGTGTTTACCAACATAATGTTAGGCATGTTCGTTGTAGCTTTTAAAAAACGTTGTTCGTTTTTTATCGCTGCTATTTTAATAGAAGAATTACATGACGTTGCTAATAACGTTATTCACCGTTGGTTCATAAAAGTCATAAGTTTCTCCCGTCTCAGGGAAGGGAGGATTTGCTTTAATTGTGATGTTTGAATTGATATTCCCCGTCCTAGAATTTTCGCTCGCACCTTTGAATCTGTTCCCCGTCGTTGGTATCGGTTATTTTCGCCTGGAATAAGCAAAATTATATATTTACCTGAATCCATGTGATTTTATATCATATCCCTTAGATTTTCTTACGACAATCACGGGATGATATAGAGGTATATATTTTCTAACAACATTACTAAAAGGCATTAGGTACAGTACTATGCGAGCTTTTAAGAAATTATACGTTTTTATTATAAAATTAAGATGAAGGGTAAAATGAGCCATCACCTTTGCGATAAGGTCAGGATTAAGCATAGAAAGTATTTTTAACAACGATACCTTCACATTAGGATTTTTTGAGTGAGGGCAGTTAACATACATAAATTTTACAAGGACTAACATCCAGACCCGTAACAATTATTGGAAGACCATAGAAATTCTTTTTCCGTGTGGGATTCGAACACACGGCTCTCAGCGCTGCAACTAATTGCTAAGTCTGCGCTACAGAGCGGTCATATATATAGATGCAATAATATAACATAATAAACAAACTAATAAATAATATAATATAACAAACCCAATTATTTTCATACGTTTTAAAGCGTAGTCACGCTGCGGCTATATTATTATGGTTGCAGCTCGTATGGGTTCACTCGATCGTGAAAATACCACGCTATCACAGTATACCAGTGTTCAATAGAAAAAAACTCATTTATGGTACACATATTAAAGGCTTTATTTAGACGTTCAATCAGAAGTTCTAAAACGAATAAAGTTTTAGTAACATGCTATTAGCTAGTTATAACGGTTCCATCACTATTCAATCCATGTACTTGAAAACTCGAACACTATATCAGCAAATCGTGCAAACATTTCGCGCGTTTACCGATTCCGCTAGCTTATTGTTATATTATTTAAATCAGTTATTATAATACTTGACAAACGGTGACAGTAATTGTGTATAATGTCCACTGGCCACGATTCACACGCAGCGACGTAGAATAGCGGCTTCGAGTTGATATTTATGAGTCGAATTTATTAAGAGATATTTTCATTACTATCGTTAAAACTTTAGCTTTCGAATGCTTTTGTTAAGGGTATTTAAGAAAAGTAGAACAGGCGGTAATCCTACGAATTACATTTGATATTGAGTATTCTTAATATTTGTATCGAAATCCGATACTTTTTCGAGTACAACTATACAGTACGTAAGCACCCGGGTTCGATCCCCGCTGGCGTCAATGAAATTACCATGACAGCTGTCCAACTATTCCGTCACTTTTCAACATATTCCTCCCCCAAAATTGCCTCATAGGTGGGATACAGTAGCCACGCTTGGCAAGCGAGTTGGAAACCGCAGTTTTTTTTGTCGTCATTAGGAAGATGCTGTTGCCCATCTTCTGATTTGTTCTCCTCTATCGCCTCTTACGAGGGGTAGTATGTGTCCATGAAAGGAAAAGGGGAGATCCTCCGCCAGGCAAGTGTTCAACCTGGGGAGCGGCCAATGCTCCGAGTGGTAGTTTTTTTGAGCCTAGAAGCAAAAGTAAGAGGGTAGCTCCCTCCGGAAAGCGGGGGAGGGAGGTGGTGAATGCTATAAGCATACCACGCAGCCGGCTGCGTGGTTATGTGGGACTCACTATAATACCTAGATTGCCTACCCACTAAACACCACCTGAGATTGACTTTGACCTGGGAAGGTCTTTCAGCCGTATCAGAAGCAACTCCCCTTGGGGAAAGAGGTGACAGAGGTAGCTTTGAGCTATTTTATATATACTGAATAGTTGGGTTTCTTGAGGATAATGACGAAGACTTGAAGTTGTAGTTTCAGAAGGCTGTTATTTGTTCACAATGTTGTTTTTTGTGGTTTCGTGTTCACATCACGTCGGTTGGTCACTACTTAAGCGGTGGAAGGAAAAGGGGAGATCTCCCGCCGGGCAAGGTGTTCTGCCCGGGGAGCGGACAACGCTCCGTGTGATAATTCGGAGCAATTCTATATATTAAACTGTTTTACTTCGGAACTTTGATAGCGCGATTTAGGCTTCGATGTGTTTAGCTTGTATTAAGAGGCTATTTAGTGAATTGGTGACATCAATATGGTAAGAACCAGTTTTACCAGCCTCTAGCATGGACGCAAAGAAGTCAGCATTTCGGTTGTTTACAGGATACAATTCGGAGAGTGTGCTCAGGAATCGCATACTCTCTTTTCCATCATCAGGGCACCAGACACTGGCTGGTCTCCACCATTTTGCTGTCAACGTACCACGCATTTGAACCTTCGTAGCTTCGTCGTCTACAAGGTCCGATTATAATATGGGTGTCTTCAAGGCAAAGGCAGCGTGGCGGACATTTTCTTGCTCTAAACTCTTTCAGAAATGGAAAGAACCCTGTGCTCAGCTGTAGGTAGTGAATAAGCTGTAACTATACATTTAGCACTTTTAAACGGCAAAGCTGAAGTAGCTATATGCCAGCAATATAGCTCGAAAAACTGACAACCGATGAGGACAAAAGGGTGTTTTCGAGTGCCAGCCTCATACTGGTAGGCGAAGTTGAGAGCGACCCCCCACTAGATGGAAAGACAACCTGGTAAGACATGCAGGAAGTCGATGTATGCGGGTAGTTCAGGACTGTGATTTGTGGCATTCCTTTGGCGAGGCCTATAGACAGAATAAGAGCGGAACTTCGAAAGCGGGTGAAAAACCAATATATGAAGAGAACTATGCTCGGATTTTCTCTTCGTTTTACACTTCGTAATGAGATTGTCTAAGAACCAGAGTTAAAGACATAGCTCAACGAATAAGTAAGCTGAGGTGGCAATGGACCGGCCATATGGATCGAAGAGCTGTGTCTCGAGTGCAGCCCTGTTCCGGTCCCTCTGCTAGATGGAGTGGTGACCTGATAAGTGATGCAGGAAGTAGATAAATGTAATCTCTGAGCTTTAATAATTTTATTGTGTAAGTGAAAATTGTAATAGTAGTACAAAATGATACAGTTTTTGATTGTTGATTTTTTTCTATAGGATAAGGGTACAAACGAGCACACAGTCCACCTGATGGTAAGTTATTTCTGTGGCCTTTAGACATCTACATCTACCCTCGGTTACGAATTAAAATGCAGATGCATTGTCATCAGTGAGGAATAATGATAGAAAGCATCGTTTCCAGTAAAAAGGATCTCCAGTTCTCTACACTCACTCACTCAGCGTTGAGCAGTTTTACGCCGGTATTCTGTGAGAGCGGGATCCTTCCCCGGTCGAGCCAACCCATTCTTGCTACAACTATACTACTTACATAACTCCAGCATAGCTCCAAATATTATTCCTATTCTGTAAACTAAATAATTAGAAAGAAATACCTATTATCGATTCTTATAAGCGATATATCGATCTATGAAGCGCTAGGCTCTATCCTCAAATCTTCTTACTATAGCATATATACTATGTGATAAGATAGATCAACCTCTTAGTAATTTGGTACATCCTACTATCGCCAAATGATCTATTCCCACCAGTGGGACGTATGTGGGTGCCTTTATTTATTGTTATTACCGCACCAATCGTTAGCCACTCTCCGTGGAAGCATTAACGGTCGTTACTCACCTATAATGACCGCGTTGACATGAGGCGTCTTTCAAATTATCGACTACATGAGTTGGGATGATTTCCGCTGATGATTTATCGATAGACTGACGTAATATACGGCTGTTGAGTAAGGCAATTCAGAAGTCGAATTTGTTTATATATGTCAATATTTTTTTAATAAAATAAAGCTTATTTATTTATTAGTTGTTATATACCTAGATCGGGTAGTGGTGGTGTAAGTATATCCACTACCCGGTATCATCCTGCGGGTGTCGTAAGAGGCGACAGAGGTAAACAAGTCAGGAGAAGGTCAACCACAACTTCTTCATAGTTAATAAATTAAAAACTGCGGTAGTCAAGGCGTCTGTCAAGCGACGCCTGGCTACTATGCTAAATTGCAGGGGATTTCCCTATGAGATAATCAATTGGGAGGCTTTTGTTCAGCAGTGGAGTTATCATAGGTAATAAATACTATAAAAAATACTAAATTCATTCGCTCCCGTGGGTCTCGTAAGAGGTAACTAACAGAAATTTTTTATTGCTTTCGAAAGGTCGCGATATAATCATATAGTGGGCTTCAAGCGTATAATACCCGGACCATTAACGAGAAGAGCCACATGTTCGAGACTTCTGGTACTACAATATAGTATCTATTAAGGAAAATCCTTCCCAAAACGAGAGAGACTCATATTCAGCAGTGGACAATTTATAGCCGTGGAAGGAAAAGGGGAGATCTCCCGCCGGACAAGGTGTTCTGCCCGGGTAGCGTCCAACGTTCCATGTTTTGGAGATATTCCATATATACTTTAAAACGTGGTAGAGCCATGCTGTAGTTATACTATTAGTATAGTTGTGCACGAATGGGTCGGCTCGACCAGGGAAGGACCACGCCCTTACAGAATACCAGCGTGAAACAGCAGCTTAAAGCTGCTGTGTTTCGTATGGTGAGTGTAGAGACTGGAGACACTTTTTACTGGAAACGAGGCATTTCATCTTAGTCCTCAGGGGAGACAACGCATCTGCATTTTGATTCGTAATCGGGATAGATGTAGATGTCTATGGACCACAGCAACTACTTACCATCAGGTGGACTATGTGCTCGTTTGTCACCCTGCCCTATAAAAAAAACTGTTTTACTGTAGGAAATTTGACTACGCGATTTAAGCTTCGTTGTATTTCGTTTGTGGCGCGACGACGGCGCCGCCACAAATTTCAGATTTTAATAGAATTCAGACCCTGCATTCAGTTTTCAAATAGGGCAAAGCCAACCTTTTTTACTTATGAGATAAAATTTCTCTAAAATACATGCGTGTCTCTTCCTCACCTTAGCTCCAACTTTCTGCCATGTATATTCAGTAAAAAACGCCATTAACTATTACGGTTAGCTGATATATCGTCCACTTTAGGAAAAGCGGTCCTCCACGCTTATTTTTGCTTGACATCCCTGAAAACTAAGATAGAATGCCCCATAATAATATAACAGCAGCATTATGCTTATAGTTCACAAAAGTATTTAGTACCGGTGTGGTTCTTCGACGTCCAGCCAACCTATTCCTGCAACCATAATCCACAAAGTAACTTTCCCTCGTATAAGTACGAGTAAGTGGATGCTGTGACCCATAAACATCTTCATCTATCTTCAATTAAGAATCAAAATGCAGATGCGTTGTCACCCCTGAAGACTAAGATGAAATGCCTCGTTTCCAGTAAAAAGGGTCTCTGGTTCTCTACACTCACCATACGAAACACAACAGCATTGAGCTGCTATTTGAAGTTGGTATTTCCTGGTGTGTTATCACACATACTAGAAAACTATTATGTTAACAAAATTAGACATGAAACTGCTAACTTTGTTCACGAATGTTAGCTGAACTTATAACCCAACTCAGTGTGCAGCTGTAAGTACTCTGATCACTATGCCACAGGGTCGGCATACATAGCTTATCTTCATCTCCATTAGTCCATAAAAGTCTATTGCTGAACATCGAAGTACCTCAGTGAAGGGAGGATTTGTCGTGTAGTCATAGGATCTATCTGGTATTTCATTTAGTTTCCTCTTGCTTATTCTTTGAAGTGAAACTTTTTATCAACGTAGTGAAGAAATTTAGCACACTGGTCCGTATTAAAAAAACAAAAACGTCACATTTTCATGTAATCTTTAACCGCCGAAGCTGCATGAGTATATTATTTACCTTACTTATGTATAAAATAAAACAAGATTGATAAAGTTTCATTTCAGACGTGTATATGTCGCAGTAAGGTGGTTAATTTTTTGACTGGAGTGGCCTTTGTGTTACCCTAAAGCCGCGTATATTATAATGATATAAAATATAATATCGAAAGAATTAAACTTTTTAATCTAAAAAATTCAAAAAGTATAAGTCACAATGAGTTTTGACTTACATTCTCGGTCAAATAATTATTTCCCTGTATTAGTCCAGTAATATTAGTAAGTTATACGCTACTAAACTCGTGCTCGTATTGTAGCTACATTCCTCGTAAGATAGTTATGAACGACTTTCATATAACTATATTACCGTTTACATATATAGCTCTATATATATATCGATATAGCTAATCCCTTTTTTTACATGGGGAAATGCCTACGCATACCCGCCTCGCGGGGGCAAGGACGGGTTATGTCGGACTCGCACCGACTAAAACCCCATGGTGTTCCACCTTTGTCGCTTATTGGCAGGGCCACGGGAACGCTTTCGCACACATCCGCAGCCCCACCAGCGCCTCGCAGCGCCCACATCCGAAGTGGGCTTCCCAAGCTCACTCACACACCTCGGGCCGGCCCTTCACCTCGGAACAGCCATATGGGTTCCTCTTTGTTTCGCCGTGGGTAACCAAGCCACGGCTTCTAAGCCCCCCCCCCCCGCCACGACAAGGCGGGAACCCGTTCGGGGGGGATAGCTAATCCCTACAGATATAATTTAACCATCTTACTGCGAAATATATAATAACCCGCACAATTTTATTTATCGTGAGAAAATATTCATGGAATCCTTTGACCGTGCGGGAAACGGACAGGTTTTCACATTTTACAACTACATTAACGCGAAGAAATGAGGTGATAGATTATTTTACGCCGCCACAACGTATATTGTGTAAGTATAAAACGATAAGAGTGCTACCATACATCAGAATTGTTCAGTAAGCAGATCGAATCACTCAGCACGATGGCGCTTTCCGTATAACGTATGACCGGTCTTTAAGACAAATAGCCACGACGACGTGTACCATCCTTTAATTAATTAAATACACGGGTTAATAAGACTCCTTTTTACGATATGCAAATGAAAAGCTGTTTTGAAATTTGTTTCGCAATCTTTTCTTGAAAATTGTCATTAAATAGACATCTGATAGATTGTCTTGAATCTGTTGGCATTTCAAACTTGATCATAATCAAAACGTATTAATGAGACGGGTACGAGTACATATATCTCACATTGAATGAAAAGCATTGTTTAAGAATAGTTCTTGCAATTCATGAAGTCGAGCGGGCTTTACTTGTGGTAAATACGAATCCGTATACATGTTAAAGTGTGTATGAGAACAAAAACGGATACGGTTAGCGACGGCACGCTGGCAACTGATCATTTCGATCGACAAAAAAAGACCCAGCTTCTCCCCCCATGAACCGGTAATCCTTATAGCATACATATATGTAGAAATATACACTCATGTCTGTAACCTAGACAGGTAGGCAGAGACTACGAATTTCCATTTGGCACGATCCTGGCACACCTCTCTCGCCTCCTTTACACCCATATACTTATACATGCTCGTTGGTTAAAGGTAACTTAATTTGGCCTTTTTCAATATATCGCCAATTTGGGCGATAAACTTCTGTCTAGGCAGTTTCGCACCATGAGCTAAAAACATAAGATGATGGCTCTTAGTTCCCCGCGCTACTTTAATACCGCCGGAGTGTGATGAACCTCCGGGAGAAAAACGAGCTACAAGCGGATTGCGGAAGCCCATTTGGCTACGCTGAATGTCTACAGCACAAGGCACAAACATATAGTCATCTCTAAGAGACTCATATTGGCGCTATTTTCTCAGCCTCTGATTACATGTAGCATCCCATATAAAAGCTTTGCCTCTCTCACGAGAAAACAAAACGAAGTTGTCGGGTCTTCTGCCATCGTATTAAACTATTTCTAAACCATACATATTAGGCTAAACCAAAGCCCTAGAGACTACGAGTAGAGCAATTAAACTCTGCCTTCCATTTTGTATCCATTACAGTCTATCAAAGGTCTACTGCAGTACATTTGCCACCTCCATAGGTTACCGCGCAGACAGAATATTTACCATAGTTACAAGGGTTGGCAACCGCAGTTGTTGTAATTACTAAGAAGACGCTTCTCACGTCTTCCTTTTTTTTTCTTCCTTCCGTCGCCTATTACGACGTTGTCATTTTATTTACTTCTTATTATAGTTTCTTTTTTCTTTTTTTATATTGTGTATAATTAGTAGGTATTATTTGTAAATATTATAATTTTAATTATTATTTTTATTTAATGTTACGTAACTAAATTACTAAATAGGTCATGTATTGTATTGTATTTCAAATATATAAATAACACATCAATTAAAAAGAAACCATGTTATTTATTTATGCTTTATTGGTATATAATCTTAAACAAAAATGTAAAAAGTGAGGACTTAATATATTTTGGCATTTTCTGTCGGTCAAATCCGGGAATAGGGAAATAAAGTGGCATGTTGGAAAAAAATAATTTTAATTTTTCTCAGAGGCACTTGCTCTTCAATCTCTGTCCGGCGTTACGTTTTCACTACAGGATTTTTTTATAGGAGAGGGGCCAAAAAGCATACGGCTCACCTGATGGTAAGTGATTACCGCGGCCCATGAACAACTGCAACACCAGAGGAATTGCCGATGTGTTGCCGGCTTTTTAAAAAGGGGTAGTCTCTTTATGAATTAATAAGGCTATATCGCAGTAGGGTAGGAGAATCTACTACTCAATATCGTCCCGTGGGTGTCGTAAGAGGAGATAGAGAGATTCAAACGGGAGATGGGCGACTTCTTCATGACAACAACTCGATTCAATCTAGTGTATTGTATGGGAAATATTCCTCCAGAAGCAATATATGGGAGATTTTATAGGCTGCAATGACTCCGTAAAGAGAACTGCAACCGCCGCATCATCCTCCATCACGACAATGCGAGTTCTCATACCGCACACAGAACAAAAGAGTTTTTAGAGCAAGAAAACATATAATTATTAGACTATCCGCCGTACAGCCCCAACCTAAGCTCTAATGATGTCTATACTTTACCTAAAATGAAGAATAAATTGCGAGGACGGAGCTTTTCATCACCTGAAGAAGCTGTGGACGCCTACAAAACGGCGATTTTGGGGACCCCAACTTCCGAATGGAATGGTTGCTTCAATGATTGGTTCCATCGTATGGAAAAATGTGTCAAATTTCGCGGAGAATACTTCGAAAAGCAATTAATATTCTAATATTCTAATTAATTTAATTCGAAAAATAAATATTCTAATTAAATTAATTCGAAAAGCAAATAATACATTTTTAAATAGTAATGATGTGTCACTTCCTTGATTCCCGAAATTTTCAGTGCCGCCCTCGTACCTCATCTTGATGGTATGGGTGGTATCACGAGTTTTGTCACGATGTGCGATGGTGAAATTGAGGAATAATTCCTTATAGCACTCGGTGCATATGCGGTAAAATACGCATAGAATTTTATCATGGCCGTGTTTTTACCATGACGTAATTCGTTAAGATCGACTCTCAACTGCGATCACTGAGGAAATTTCGGCTATTATCAGGCGAATAATTGAAGAAATCACGATTCTATTGAGATTAGAGGACATTTAAAAGTTAAAAAACTTTGATGCTACTGGGTTTCTCATGAATTCACACTTGAATATGTTGTTAATCACGGATGTTCAAATGCTGTCTAATATTGCTGATTCACAATGTGTCTGACGATGAATGAAAACATCTTTTCTTCATCGTCATTTATCTTTTTAAAAGACCTGCAAAAGTATATCTGCACCGATTGGGCCAGCGCGGTGCATTTGTCTCTGCCCTAATCAAGAATAAAAGCAGTCTTGCGTTCCGTAGTGGGACGAATGTGGGCTGTTTCATTAACTTTTTACCGACTTCAAAAAGAAGGAGGTATTCAATTCGACTGTATGTTTTTTATGTGTGTTACCTCAGAACTTTATTCTGGGAGAACCGATTTTGATGATTCTTTTTTTATCTGAAAGCTGGTGCTTTTCGTGTGATCCCATATAAATTTAACCAAGATCTAACCAGTATCTTTTGAGTTATCTTTACTCGACTTCGAATGCATTGATTCGGCCGTATTGAAGTCGGTTGTACAAAATTTTTAATTTTTACCGCTTGCAATTACTATTTTACAAGTAGATGAAACGGAAAACCCAAGCTGTACTAGGTGCACACGTACCATTTTGTGGCGTTAAGCTCTGGCGCGCGGGTTTGCTTCCTGCATGGAACAAGCATGGCCAACAAATAATTGATACGAGTCATGTTGTTTGTACTTGCGAAATTTAATTATGTGAAATGCAAAGTACAAAATACAGGAGAAAAGCCTAGGGAAGATGTAACGTTTTATTATAAAAAAACATGCAGGTCTATGGGCTGTTAACTTTTTATCAGATTAACTATTAGCTTGTTTGTCACTCTTATATTAAAATGAAAAATATACAAGAATCCTTGTCGTCAGAGTTAAGCTATTATACAAACTCTATAAAATATACAAGTGTCCTTGTCGCCAGAATTAAGCTATTATACAAAATCCATAAAATATACAAGTGTCCTTGTCGCCAGAATTAACATGTTATACAAAATCTATAAAAAATACAAGTGTCCTTGATACCAGAACTAACCTATTATACAAAATCTATAAAATTAACCTATGAAGTGTCTGTTTGTTATATCAAAATAACAGCTTTTTACTCAATTCATATGAAATTATATACGGTACTTACACAAACCCACAGTTTATAAAATTTTGTCTGTCTGTTTGTTCTGGCTAATCTTCTAAATGGCTGGACCGATTTTGGAGGGACTTTCACTGACAGATAGCTGATGTTATAATAAGTAACATAAGTTAATTTTGCTTTAAAAAAAGAATTAGGTTAAGCGAAAAAAAAATTAAAACCATAAATTACATGCGGGTGAAGTTACAGGGCATAGCTAGTCCTTAAATAAACGTAGGTACACATTTATTGTTCAATAATCATATCTTTAATTTTATTACAAAGGAAAAGCTAAAGGCCGATGACGTCCAACATTTATAGGGTTACTTATCCGATAAATCACAAATAATATCAAAAGCTATCCCCTTAACCCACGACCGCTAGCGTAGGCTCTAAAGGACCGTCCTCGACACAGGAATGCCACAATCGGACCGATGACATGTTTATGATCTTCAGGGAACGTGGCCGCGCCATAATAGGGTTAACTTGATAGTATAAAAAATTAAGGGAGAAAAAAATTGGGTGACACGGTAGAGGGTCGAAATGTTTTTATTTAGATTATTGTTCGTTGTTATCTTTGATTGTTTTGTTTGCTTTTTTTATTGCACAAGAGTGACAAACAAGCACACATTACAGTACCACCTGATGGTAAGTGGTTTCTGTATCATACATCCACGTCTATTCTCAGTTAATCAAAATGCAGATGCGCTCTCATACCTAAGGACTAAGATCGTTTCCAGTAAAAGGGTCTCCGGTTCTCTACACTTATCATATAAACACAGCAATATTAAACTCTTATTTTTCACGCTGATGTTCTGTGAGAGCATGGTCCTTCCTCGGTCGAGCCGACCTATTCGTGCTACCACCGTTATATACACGTATAACGTCTATAGTTATTGAACAACTACGGATTTTAGCAATATCGAGTACACTCGATATAGTAAGTTAAACATAAATTGTCAATAAATTATTGAAATATTTGTTATATATTATTATATGTATTATTTTTTAAAGAAATTGTCCTTGATATTTTGACATAAATATTGGATTAGTTTTATTTGTGGAGCTGGAGTCACTATATGGGAGGTTGTTAAGTGATCATCTACATAATATATATCAGCTAAAGAATATATAGATCTCTTGAAGGGCGTGCGTAGACAAATCTTTATCTCGAAAAACAAAGAGAAGCCTGTCTAATTATATACTAATAATATTAAAAATTAAATTATTAAGCTTGTAAACCTTGCTACCCTTGTACAGGCAACATGTAAATATGTCATAATTTTCAAACGAATTCAAAAAAGGTGAAGGTTCTCTATATGCTCAATTTTTTATGTGTCATATATATGTCATAATCATAAATAAATTCATGTTTTTTATTTTATTATCATATGTATATTTATTTTTATTTATTTCTAAAATATAATACACTTCTGTGTATATTATATTCTTCTATATATATATATATATATATATATATATATATATATATATATATATATATATATATATATATATATATTATGTACTTAAAAACTATAAATATAATATAAACTGGGGAAACTCATAAATTTTTTCTAAGTGAACTGATTTTGATGATTCTTTTATTATTTGAAAACTGGTACTTTTCATGTAGTCCATATAAGTTTCATCACGATCTGACCAGTAGTTTTTAAGAAATACTTCATAATGCATATTTAAATTACTCCGACTACATTGATCATGTTGTCATTTTATTTATATTGAATTCGGTTGTAAAAATTTTTTAATATTACCACTTTGTCACACATAAAAATTTAATGTTTAATATTAATTTTTAGGTAAGTATAAAATTTTGTCACCATTGTAAAACAAGTCGAAATCAATACTTAAATCTAGGCTGTAACTCTTTGTTTTATCATTCTACATAACTTTAAAAGGAAATAAAATTAATCTAAACTTAATATAGTGGTATTTAATATTAAACATTTGAAATGCATCGTAAAGATCTAAGTGTTTGTACACAGCAATACAGAAAGTAGTGTGATGTTATTATTAGAAAAAACAGAAAGGGATCACCCATGATGTTTAAAGAGTACATATTTGTATGGGCTATTGTTACTTGAAACTAGTTCCATTGTACAAGCATGCAACCTGTTATAAGAAATTGATTTTGACGTTTTATTTTATCTTTTTTTTACATACTTACACAATCCACTTGATGTTAGGTGCTTGCTGTAGCTCATGAACATCTACATCCACCCTCAATTACGAATCAAAATGCAAATGCGTTGTCACCCATGAGGACTAAGATGGAATGCCTTGATTCCAGTAAAAAGGGTCTCCGGTTCTCTACATTCACCATGCGAAACACGGCAGTGTTAAGCTGCTATTTTACGCTGGTTTCAGTGGTATCCTGTGAAAGTGTGGTCGTTCTCAGGCCAAACCGACCCATTCGTGCTACAACTATAGTAGTATATATAAAGCTGCAGCATGACTCTACCACGTAAAAATCTAATCTTCGTTTGGAAATCTTCTGTCAGTCTTAATTTCAAGCACGTCTCATTAATAGTTTTTTTTTAAGTTATTAACGAGTTAATAGTCGGTCTTTTGTGTCGAACTCTAAGTCAACTGATTTAAAACTAAGGAAATCCACCAATGTGTTGTCACCTGTGAAGTTTCAGAAAAATGTTTCACAGTCTGAAATTGTCTGCTAGCAGTTGGATGTATAGAGTGTAAATTACATTATAGTGGTAGAAATAGGTTTTTAACACAGCAGAGACCGCCATGCTGTTCTAGTGCAAAAAAGCAAACACACAACAACGTTTTCATTTCTATAGCCTGTGGTTTAGCAATTTCGACTGCAGGTATCGTGGTCGTTCCAGATGTGATTTTTTCTCAGCGTCAAGTCAGTTTAACGGGGAAGGACCATGTTCGTACAAAATACTAGCATGAAATAGCAGTATAATGTTGCTGTAGATTGTTAAGTAACGAGACTCGGAAACGTTATTTACTGATAACGTAGCATTAAATTATAGTTCTCATGGGTGATAACTGATAACACATCTGTATTTTGATTCGTAATGAAATAAAAGATGTTTATGAGCCTAGACATCAGGTTATTATTAAGTGGACAGTAGGCTAGTTTGTCACCCTTCAATAAAAATAATATAATTCGTGACGGACAAGAATGGAGCTGTGCATTTTTCCAAACCATCGTAACTAATATGTTTGACACTTAATACTTCCTTTAGGGGTTGAGATTTTGAATAATGCGGTAATAATACGATCCATTTGTTTGAGTTATCGACTTTTTATTTATTCAACATATTTCGGGGTCTTTCGGACCTGCCTTTGATTTTAACGGCATTTTAATAGACTCGCATTTATAAGGTTGATGTATGATATCATAATTAACTGATATAAAGGTTTTTGGGCATTTTAATGACCGTGTTTAGTTTGAAAGAGAAAATTGGGCCCTTATTAAATTTAAACAGATCAAATGTTGTATTAGCATGAAAGATTTTTATACCCATGAGAAATGGGTGTAGTTCAGTTACCACGATAAAGAGTCTATTTTTAAGCGATGCACAAATAAAAAACATCATTGAACTTTTGAAAATAGTAGTTATGTATTGCGAAACATATTTACGGATTTATTACTTAGTTTATTTATTAGATATATTAGTTTTCACGATATCACCATCAAGTGAGCCGTATGCTCGTTTGCTGCCTCTCCTATAAAAAAATATTGGTGTTTCCTATTAATAATTGCTTTACATTATATATCATATGAGCGTGGGTAGCGTCACCTTGACCTCGACAGTGAAACCCAACCTCTCTGCTTCGCGTTGAAGATGTTCTATATTTAAATTTAATTTATTTTTATTCGGTTCGAGTGTGGTAGCAGCTTAATTAAATGCATTACCGTATAACAGCCCTTAGATTTCATAAGGGACTACAGAGTAAAACTATACCAAGAGATGGGTAGCTGCATCTCCCTGAAGACAGAGTAAAACAATATAAAACCTGCTTGCCAAGTGTTTTGGCTATGGTAAACCTATCCTCTATGATCGGTACCAAGAATGAAATAGAAAAAGTGCTCAAATGTCAGTCTTGCAAGCGCAGAATTTTGGCGACCGTCAACTAGATGGAGTGACGAACGAATCTGTGACAACTTATGTGGATGGCCTATGTTCAACAGTAGACTTTTGATTGGTTGAAATGATGATTATGATGACTCTAGCTTGAAGGACGTCTTTCCAGCCTAAGGGTCGGTTCACACCGAGACGTGACGCCACGCGACGCGGCGTGAAATTTTTAAGGTAGTTATACAAAATATAACTTTATTTACTACACAAAAAGATATACATTTTATTTAGATAATTCGAAAACACCCCGCAGCGTAGCACGACGCTGCGCTGCGCCACGAAGTGCCTCGCGACGTAGCTTGACGCTTCGTCGGTAGGCGTAGCGTGCAAGAACCGTGCGCTGCCAGCGACTTAACGATGCACCGCGGTCTCGCGCCGATGTCACGTGGTGGCGAGTTGCGCGGTGCGAAACGACTGGCCTTTTCAGGCATCGTCGCGTCGCATCGCTTCTCTATGTGAGCTGACCCTAAGAGACCGTCTAGGTGGGTACCACCGTCCATTTCTTCTCACTTATCCATTACTGTCGCCTAATACCAGCGCTTGCATTGCTGTATTCCCGAGTGAATGGTATAGATAACCAGTTAAATTTCAGTTTGTGAGAATATTCTGCTAGTCCTCAGAGGTGACAACGCATCTTTAGTATTTCTTATTTGAAGTTGGCTCCAGTGTCCAGTCGCTTGTCACTTTAAGGTTATAAAAGAAATACTTCAGTAGAAAAACAAGTTTGGTATCCAGACATTATGAACAGTTTCTCCACCAGTGGAATTTTTTTTCCAACTACCAATGTATCCCGCACCAGGGACATTATTGCCACCTAGGCTCTTCGACCTAACAGAAAACCTACACTAGCTGCGCCCATCATGCGTTGCAATATATCTTTGCCAGAAATATTCACTTCTACACGCTGCAGTTGTTGTCAATTAACCAGAGTTTTATCGTAATTAAAGGGTCAGAAGACGAACAAACATCTCTCCTCTTCACTAAATGACAATATAAGGAGACAAGTAGGAAAACATTTTTTAAAGCAAACAGTAATCATCAACTATAAAGGCCGATTGTGTCTTGTAGTTACTTATTTCTGTATTTCTTAATAATAAAATTTTATATCACGAAAATCGGATATTTTTTGTGAATAGGATAAACAAATTCAATTTGTATTGTGTGCTTATTTATTAATGACGTTATCTTATCGACTTTGATGTTATGTAAAGGATTATCAAATTATTCGTATATCTAAATACTTATTGCTTGAATTCCTAACGTCAAAATGCATGCACTCAAATTGTAATGTTCATCACGTAATTGCGTTTACATCAAACTTCATAACATATTCATCCGGTCGCGTCGTAAACCATATTTGTAAAATTTAACAAGCCAAAAACTCGAGTTGGGTGATTTCACCCGGATTGTTTTGTTCTTACACTAACGTTGCGTGTCTTCCCTTTATCTTTATTAGCATCCGTGGCCCTTATGGAGTTCGTTTCGTATTTACGTTTAATAATTTCTTATGTTCGCGATTAATTACTAAACAAAATATACACATTGTACAAATGTATACATAGTAGAGTCACGCTGTAGCTATATTATGGTTGTAGCAAGAATGGGTCGGCTCGACCGGGCCAGGAACACGCTCTCATAGAATACTAGCGTAAAATATTAGGTTAATGCTGCTTTGTTTCGTGTGGTGAGTGTAGGAAAAAATGCATCTGTACTTTGAAATTGAGTATAAATGTAGATGTCTATGAGCCACAGCATCCACTTATCATCATATGATAATAAAATGTAAAAAAAAAACTTTGATAGAACAAAAAATTATGATACAGTACTACTCCTCATGGTATAGTGCCAAAAACTCTAGCTACATTTGCTCCCTGTATGGCTATATTTAGCCTTAGTCTAAGTTGAGAAAAGATAGGTGACGTTATATCCATAAAACTCTTGGACTGGAAAGGATGGAGGCTAAGGATAAGACCTAAGCTCTAATTTCAATGACCTCAGTAATGTCTCTTAACGGATAGGTCCGTATGAGGACGCTCAAGGTCGCTCATCGAGCTATGGAGAGGGATATGCTCGGGGCTTCTTTGCATGATAAACTTACAAATGACGATATCCGCAGTAGGACTAATACCCCAAAGGATCAAGTAAGCTGAAGTGATAATGGGCCCGCAATATAGCCTGAAGAACCAATCAATGGGGAAAAAGGGTTTCGAGTGGCAATCTTGTACCGGTAGTCGTAGTGTAGGCTGACCCCCTACTAGATGGAGTGAAGACCTGGTAAGACATGAAGGAAGTCGATGCATGCAGGTGGCTCCGGACCGTGCTTTGTGGCATTACTTGGGGGAGGCTAATGTTTAACAGTGTACTTGCGAAGGGTTGTAATGGTGATAATGATGATCGTCACATAGTACAGATTAAAATCAGCGATTGAAGTTAATATTTCATATAAGATAGTAATGATTCTCAACGCGCATTTTAAAATCACCAATCAATATTTTGATAATTGTAACCACTTAAACTTCTTATGTTCGTTGTTCTTTTATTAATCACAAAAATGACAAAATCTTACAAATTATTCGTTTTAGAAACAAATTATGGTGAATAAAATATTCCATCTGTCAATGGTATAAAAACCGCCATTTTGAAGGAGCACAGAATTATAATAAAAATTTAATATAAAAATATAAAAAAATATATAAAAATTGTAAACTAATTTAGTAGTTTTAAGTCTCAGCTGTTTCAATATATAATTGAACATTTTTCACCATTGAATTGAGACTATGAAGGCATTGACTGAGTGTTCCGTGACCATTAGAATCGTCATCATCATCATTACAACCCTTCACAAGTCCACTGCTTAACATAGGCCTCCCCCAAGTAATACCACAAAGCACGGTCCTGAGCCACCTGCATCCATCGACTTCCTGCACGTCTTACCAGGTCGTCACTCCATCTAGTGGGGGATCGCCCTACACTTCGCCAACCGGTACGAGGCTGCCACTCGAGAAGCCTTTTAGGCTAGCCTAGCTAAGCCTAGGCCGGCCCATTGCCACTTCAGCTTACTAATCCGTTATCCCTATGAATAACGATGCAAACAAACGGCCATTAGAATAAGTTTACTAAAATGTAATTATTTTTTTCATATGAGGGGCTTTGTTTGTCTTTTTGAAAATAAATTTCTTAAAACCTATATAGGTTAAATACATGAAATTCTGTCAAGTACACTCTTTAAATTAAAAGTTTATTGTTTATTTTATAGAATAAGGGTGACAAACGAGCACACAGTCCACCTGATGGTAAGTGGATGCTGTGGCCCATAGACATCGACATTTACCCTCGATTAAGAATCAAAACGCGGATGCGTTGTCATCCCTGAGGACTAAGTTTAGACTAAGTAATGCCTTGTTTCCAGTTAAAAAGAGTCTCCGGATCTCTACACTCACCATATGAAACACAGCAGTATTAAGCTGCTATTTTAAGCTAGTATTCTGTGAGAGCGTGATCTTTCCCAGGTTGAGTTGACCCATTCATAAACATATAATACCACCATAATATAGCTGCAGCGTGACTCTACTACGTATACATTACTAGAAAATCAACTAATTACTTGTACGTACCCACTTAACGTAGGTACTTAGTGATTTATTATAAAATATTTCTTTTTTAACCTTGGTTGAGCTTCTTTGTATTGAGTGAGAGAGGGCTCCATCCGATGAATTTGCCAGCCAATTTGCCGGGCCCCTAACGGTATAGTTACGCCACTGGCCTTAGAGGTAGGACTGAACCAGTCCTCTTATCACCAGATGACAACGTCAAGTCGCGACAAGACGCGGATACACATGCTTTAGGAATTTCACTACACGTGAACCTCACGTATAATCTCCACCTTTGTCCTCTTACGACTACTATCCAGTGATCAGCGTCTGTGTTTTATACGAAAGTAACACTGGGATTATGCAGCCCTCATGAGAATCATGTTTGACTTCCTTTTGATTATTGACATCTTGGTTTTGATTTATGTATAATGTGTAAGTTTAAAAATCGATGGTTTTTAAAATTAAAATCTTATTTGAGGTTTCATAGTGAATCGCAATAAAAATGTCGATAAAAAAGAATCATCCGAATTGTATTTCGGAGTAACGTGAACGAAAGCATAATAACCAAAAAGCGAACTTTTTTTAACACGAGACGCTGACCTGTTATAATGTGTTTAAAAATAAAATACGATTATTTCCAAATAAAATTATGAGTGTTCCAATTTTAAAATTCTCTTTGCATTTTTCACGAAATATGGGGACTCATTACCTAATTCTTACTAGAACTGGTTACTGCTTCACCAGGGTAGCACGCTCGCACATTCAGCGCTCAGATATGTTCGAGACCACCTTCCTTTTTGTAATAGGTTCCTGAAGTTTAGGTATTTGCACAAAGTACTTGAAAGAATCAGATTCCTTATCCCACGAAAGTCCTAACACCTTTACTATTTGCAAGAGCATTTACCCACGTGCAAGAGTTGATTATAGCGCCATATATCGGCGGCTAGTCTTCCCACAGGAAGAAATAGGTTGATGATTTCTTTTATTTCTGATATTATTACATATTTACTGTGTTTCAATATAAGTGACTGTTCGGCAAGCTGTTTCGTTGCGTTGCTTCGGGACGCAGGATCGAATCACGCCCGGAAAAATAATTAGCACGGACTATAAACTTGTCCCAGGTCAAATGGACGATTGTCCATGTGCAATTTTGTAATTAAAACGCGACCACGATAGGAAAGACTGAAAGGTGAGAAAAAAAATCAAGTCCAGTTAACGCTCACTTAAACCCAGTCCTGACAGTACAATAATAAAATCATTTAGAAAGTGATAATTATATACGTTAGAACAGGATGAAACATCTTAACACCTTTATAGAGAATTGTCGTCTTAATTCCACCGTTAAGAAGGATACGTCGGATTTTTGAATTACTATTAACTATTGTTGTACTGACGTGAAATCTATTGGAATATTTTTCTTCGTGTGATGTTCGTATGGGATTAGTATCAAGAAACGGGATTAAAGTGACAAAATGGAAATTAGTGTAAGTAATTTCGTTTCGGGTAATGTAGTTATTTTAAGTTATTGTGATGATAATAATGCTGTCAGCACAACAATATTGATATTAATGGGAAGGACGACTACCAAATCGGTCTTTTAGAAGGTGCCACAAATTTCGGTTCAGTTAATCAATCACAGTTTTTCAACCATTTTTTAAACAATATCAAACCATTAGATAGCCTTAGGAAGGGTATTAAGGAGATTAAGTACCTAATGGGTCATCCCAGCAGCAACTTTTTTTAATAGAAGTTGGGGCAAACGAGCATGCGGCTTACCTGATGTTAAGTGACTACCGCCACCCATGATCAACCGCAACACCAGGGGAATTGCAGGTGCGTTGCCGGCCCTTTAGAAAGGAGTAAGCTCTTTTCTTGAAGATCCCTGGCTCGTATCGAACTAGTCTAATAGTGTATTATAAAAAATAATTTAACTTAATATGCTTTCGTATTTTAAAATAATATGTCGGATAAATCTTCAATATAATATATACATTTTTTGCCTATAAATATTTATCGAACAAATAAAACAAATTCATTCGTTCGATTGTCGAACACATAAACAAACATATATTTTGTTTAGTGGCTGCAAAAATATCCACTATCCTGTGTCGTGAGAGGTGACGAAGATAATCAAACGAGGAGCTGAGCAGCATCGTCTTCTTAAGAAGAACCAAAAAATAAAAAACTGCGGTTGCAAATGTTCCATTTATGAGACAGTATACGAGGAGATCTTTTCTTTATAATATAACGGTGACAAACGAGAACTCAGTCCACCTAATGATAAGTGGTTGCTGCGGCCCATAGACATCTACATCTATCCTCGATTACGGATCAAAATGCAGATGCGTTGTTACCCGTGAGGACTAAGATGGAATGCCTCTATTCCAGTAATAATGGTCTCCGGTTCTCTACACTCACCATACGAAATACAGCACCGTTAAGCTACATGTTACGCTGGTATTCTGTGAGAGCGCGGTACTTCCTCGGTCGAGCCGACCCATTCGTGTTACAACTATACTACTGATATAGCTGCAGCATGGCTCTACCACGTATAAAATCTATGTTCAATGACAATTGTAATATAAATTACAGCGCATCATTTTGCTTACATCTTATATCTATACGCTAATCCTAGATGAAAAACTTAATTGAATTTAATTGAATATGCACAGGCTAAAGTCGTAAGTAAGACGCCATGGCCAAGAGTTTAATATGTGGAAAAGCACATACTGGTGATCTGCAAGAACTCCAAAACTAGAGTCAAAACATTATTAAGAAAATTGCCATCAACAGATATATTATCTCCCGAAAAATTCGCCGAACTATTAGCAAATACCTTCTATCCAATAGACGATACTATAACAGACGACTAAAACTATTATTATTATATAATAAAAAACGATACCGACATCGTACTTGCGTCTGTTCATTGTACTTAATAACGTGCATCAATGACACTATTATGAAGCGTCAAAATCATTAAACATAATCCATAACCCATAATATCTGACCATTAAATCTAGTCATAAAGGTGTCCGTATATTAGAGTGAATACAGATTTATTACCACACAATACGATGGTTTTAATTATCGCAATATAACGTCTAACAGTCCAGTGGTTATAGTAGTATGACTGCTGATCATGAGGTCCCGGGTTTTAATCCCGGGTCGGGCCAAAAAATCAATTATTGAGTTTTCTGTCAAGAAGTTCTCAGTAGCTGCCCGGAGTCAGGAAGTTGGCGGTGTCTCACCCTCGTGCCTCGGAAAGCACGTAAAGCCGTTGGACGTCTCATCGGATTACGAGATTGAGGGAATAGAGAGTGCACCTGTGCTTGCGCATACACTTGGGCACTATAATCCTATCCCTCGCCGATGGTCAGTCTCCGTTGAGGCAGGCCGCCGTGACCGAAATTCGGTCTGGAGGACATTATTTATATACCTGAACAGCAAAAACCTTATGATTAAACTTTTACAAAATAAAAGGTGGCACGCTGCAGTTATGGTGATATTGTTGTAACATGGATTCACTCGACTGGAGAAGGACCACGCTCTCACAGAATACCAGCGTAAATAGCAACTCAATGCTGCTGTGTTTCGTGTATTTCATCACACGAAACACATTTACATTTTAAAATGCATTTTATATTAGTCTTCGTGGATTTTGATTCTTAATAGAGGATAAATGTAGATGTTTATGGACCACAGCATTCACATAACAACAGCTGCGTGCACGTTTGTCTCCCATTTTCTATAAAAAAACAAACAGACAAAAAATAAAAAAGATTAAAATTATTTCCCCATAATTTAATAGCTCTTAAAGTGACTTTAATCCTTAATATAAGTTGTCATTATGTGGAAATTATTTTACTTTTACTATTTTGAAGTTGCTTCTTATTACATTATAATAATTTCTTAAATTTACACGAACACTACACATTGAATAAAACTATTTATAAGGATTTTATTGAATTTAAACTTATATGTAATTCCCGACGCATAATTTCGTTTTGCTTCTTTTTTTTAAGTAGACTAAGCAGTATCACAACTTCAAGATTACAAGTAGAATATCGTCCAAATAATTACATTAAAAGCTTTTTTCCTATTTTTCCACTCATAAAGGTAAAATTTTTCCTTACTCCCTATTACAGAGGCCTATGTTCAACAGTAGCTTTACGATAGGCTGTAACTGCATCTGTATATGAACATTCTAGAAATTTGTGATGAAATTCAAACCCATAATTTGTGGTGCTATCATTAAATTCTCAGACTATTAGCAGACGCATTACTATGAAGGAACGCCGCTTTAGTGCGTAAACACCTTTAAGTTTAGAAAAAGCCTCAGGTAGCTGGACGCGAGTCAAACCTAACAATATGCAATTTAGTTTGTGATCTCGACGGCGAAGGCTGATAAGTACCCTCAAGGCCCGCAGAGTCTTTGTGATGCTTATCATGAAATGCACTTGAAAATATCGACTGAAGGTACAGACATTTTAACGAGGATCGTGGAAAGCATAAATGTTGCAGAAGTACTAACATGTTTCCTTATATTCTGAATGCCGTAATAGCTTAGGCGATAAATGCTCACCTTCAAATTTTATGGTACGCGAATAAACCGATTTTAATCCTCCTCGACACCAATGAAATTGTGAATTACAATTTACAGTATTATTAGTCATATTATTTTATTTATTATTATTAAAAGAAAACGTCGAGGATCAGGTTATAAGGTAGAGAAATATAAACATTAAAAAAACGGTAATCAAAAATCTTAAGTGTGGGATTTAGGAGGATTTTCCAGTGTATCGTGGAGGTAGTTTACAAACATGAATTGCACAAGCACAAACATCTAGACCTGGAACAGTTATTTGTAGACCATACAAATACTTGTTCCGTGAGGGATTTGAACCCGCGGCCCCCATCGACACTGTTCGATGCTAATCCACTACGCCACGAAGTCGTTTGCGACACTCCGGCTGTGAATTGGTGGCGGTGGCGTAGACAAAATATCTAACATATCTAATATTTTACACCCATATCTAATATTCCACGGAATTAGTAATTTATTTATGGGGTAGTTTACGTACGATTTTACAACAAAATTGCAGAAAATGTACAAAATGTGTCATTAAAAAATTTAAATGATTTATTAAAGAAAAATTGTACAAAAGGGTTATTATAAAAAAATTATAGGATAGGGTGACAAACGAGCACACAGTCCATCTGATGGTAAGTTGTTGCTGTGGCCCATAGACATCTACATCTGTTCTCGATTACGAATCAAAATGCAGATGCGTTGTCACCCGTGAGGACTAAGATAGAATGCCTCGTTTCCAGTAAAAAGGTTCCGGTTCTCTACACTCACCACACGAAACACAGCAGCATTACGCTACTATTTGACGCTGGTATTCTGTGAGAGCGTGGCCCTTCCCTGGTCGAGCCGACCCATTCGTGCTACAACCACGGCGCAAATATAAAGTTGCTCCGTGGCTACAATTATATCTATACTACTAGTATAACTGCAGCATTAACTACTAACACTGTATATACGAAAATAACCCCTAGGAATGAATTTTATAGAATGAATTATAAAATTAATTTCTATATAATAATGAATTTTTATATTTTGTAGAATGAATTTTAAAGAACCAGCCACCATGTTGGTTCTATAAAAATTAATTCATAAATTGTACGAAAAAATTTTGTTAAATGGAATAAAGGTTTAAAAAAAAGTCCCGCTGGATTTCGTGATGGTTCTTCCCAGGGCACAGGTTTTCTTCCGAACCAGTTTTAATTAAAAAAATTAATGATTCATTCACCGATATCATCTGCAGCTGTCGTGTGAGGTTATAGGCGGAAAAGAAATTGGAGATGGGCAGCAGTAGAACCATCTTGCTAATAACAATACGAAATTAAAATAAACAAATTTAGTTATAAACGAAGTTATACACAGTGACTACAATGCGGGCTAAGCAATCTAACGCTCACTAGCGACATCTACGCTAGTTGAGTAGTTCCATTGTATGCAATGTGTATATAACACGCACACAATTATTACTAACATAAGCCTCGCCTATAGATTGCCACAAAGTTGTGTTTTAAGCCAGTTGCATCCATTGAATAACTGAATGTTTCATAAGATTGTCACACCATCTAGTGAGGAGTGACACATAATTGCGCTTTCCAGTATGAGGCTGCTACTCGAGAACCTTTCTTCATCACCAGCGTTAGTTCTTCAATATTGTTACGAGCTCAGGGTTCGTGAAAGTAAAAACTGCCGATTAAATTACCAAAATTAACACTTTAATTCACTTTACACCAATTAAAACTTAAAAGACACTAATAATTAATCACACTGATTCACTTTAATTCGCTCCGAAGCTTCGCTTGCATCGCCAAATTCAATACTACCCCGATCGCAACTATCAACGGCTTTATATAGGGCTATGCCACCGAAACATCCAGAATAATTCAGCAAATACGGGCGCCGAGCGACCAGGCGCAGAAAATTCGAGTGTGGGGCTTCTAGAAATCTTAATTCTTCGTCTTCGTTCTTTAATCGTTCGATACTAGATGGCGCTTTTGGTGGAAATTTTAAGATTAAATTTTAAGAAAAAATTGGAAATTTGAAGACATTTCTTTGGGAAACCCTCCTCGCTCTGATCCCCGACACTAGATGGCGCTAGTAACAGGTAACAGACGTCAACTTAGGCGCGCAACGATATTTATGGTGTGATCGTCTTACTTGGGACCCTTATTTAAGTTGTTTTTGTATAGTAACTTAGTTCTTTTAGGTGTTTATTGGAAAAATGTATATTGACTAGAGCAATTGAAAGCCGTTGGTAGTGCCTCATTTTATCTTAAGCTAAGGCAACCCCGTTCACGAAAACGGGACTCAAAAAAGGTTAAGAACATTAAGTCATCCCTATTCCACTTGTATCAGGTTTACTTATTGCCTTCAACGTAACGATCCGTTGGTCTATGGTGTATTTATTTATGGCGCAGATGGTAACACAGTGAAAAGTTATTGAAAGGTTATGATTTAATTATTATTCTTTATTTTAGAAATTTCTTACCATAGAGTGAGTTAGTAATTACAAAAAGAACTAAGAAGCTACGGTTAGTAAACAAATAAAAATGTATTAAAATTATTTTGGTTTTTATTACATATACTGCTGACCTTTTTTGCCGTCTAGAAAAAATAGGGTGTAACGTGTGAACGAAGTAAAAGCTTATGGCATTGATATTTTACAAAAAATAAAAACAAAAGTTTGAATTAGAGTTAGGTAGTTTTTTTATATGTATTACGTAATACTTTTTCTCTGGGTGAACCGATTTTGATGACTCTTTTTTATCTGAAAGCTGGCGCTTTTCGTGTACAAATCTAATCAAGATCTGACCAGTAGTTTTTGAGTTATGTTTAATAATGGGTATTTAATTGATTCGCCTACATTGATAATGTTCTCATTTTAATTATATTGAAGTCAGTTGTACAATATTTTGTACTACTACTGTTTTTTTTTTTTTTTTTTTTTTTTTTTTTTTTTTTTTTTTTTACTACTACTGTACTTGTTTAGATAAAATATGATGATTATTTCATAAAGAAAGTTTTAATCTCTACACTTTTCTAATAAATTAACTTCTCCTGCTCAAATAAGAGTTTACAAATTTCATAGCAAACTCTTTCATGCTCTTGGACCCTATCTGTCTTATTAATAAAAATTGCTTATTCCAAGCTTAATTCAAAGTTACACTTGGAATAGCTAATCTCAGAGTAACTGACTATTTACTTCTTTATTACAATGTTATTAATAAACATGGAGTAAACTCGGACTAACTATACATTCCTTACGCCGGGATTAACGCTTGCGCTATGGCAACCCACATATTTTAAAAGTAAAAAGAGTGAGTCAGTGAATGATTATTGAATGAATTCAATGCTTGATGATGACATTAATGACAGTGACAGGCAATATTTTGAGTTTGACAACAGATAAGTGTTACGTGTTGTTATTTGTTCCTCGTATTGTTTTCAGACTCGGTGGAAAAACTTAGTTCTAAATATAATAATTTTTAATATTATTTTTAACGAAATTTTAGAATTAAGAAACGAGCGTGAAGGGCAAAATTAATTAAATAACCATTTTTGTTTTGTTTTTTGGGGATAAATAAAATCTTTTGTACATGTAATTTATGTATATTTATTTTTAAAAAAAATCGTTAACAAATGCTGCCCGAACAGAATTTCCTCTAACGGAGTTATTTGCTAATTGTATGACTGGTACATTTTCATCATCTCCTTATACTACATCCTCAAGCTGATCTTGCTTTTGCATTGCAATGTATATAGTTTTGTATGCTCTTATTTAGTAGGTATTTAGTCCTCGCAGTAAACACCGAAACCTTTTCTTCCCTTCAAAGCATTGTTCTACAGTGTTACGGGCCCAGATGTGCGACCGGTTGTACATTTCTTCCTTTTGTTTATTAGGACGCAAGATAGAAGTGAAAAAATAAGGAGTACAAGCATAACCAGAATCTCCGAGAAGTCTGCCTTTAAATTCTGACTGCTCAAGCAGTCAAAATTTAAAGGCAGACTTCTTTAAAACAAACGCTTGAACGTTTGTTTTAATGCGACTTTCATTAAATATTCTTGAGTCATGATGTGTGCTGCCTTACCAATGTGCCACTGTATTCACGAACTCTAAATATGCATTTGACACAACCTGAAACAAAGCACTCATAACTTCTTTAATATGAAATAATAGATTGAGGTGATTGTATTGAATCTAAGAAAATAACTAAATACCTATATGGCAAAGATGGGCTAGCTAGGTGCTATAAAACTTAGTTGTACATTTATTGAACTGTATTCTTTCCTGTTTATGTAGTATTGTCCGATGTTTCTAGCAACTTTCGGGATTAGAATATGTGGCAATCAATAGCCCCAATCACTTGTCTAAATTCACATAATGAATAAAAACCTGGAAACACTTTGTTCTGCTCCACATCTTGGCCTTTTAATCCATTGTGCTGTTTTTGTTACTAGTGCTTACAACTTATGAATTTAACAACGTAAAGTTTTACAAAATGTCAAAATACGCGACTAGTCTATGCTTACTCAGTCGTTAAACTAGGTACCACCAAGGATTAACTTTTATTTCGAGAGTAGATTCGGATTAGTTTTCTCCCTACTTACTCTATGTTTATTAATACTGAAATTAGATATTTTAAGCTTTAAACTAGGAGCAAAGTTAATCTCGATCAAGTCTGTGTTTATTAATAGGGCTGTATCAGAATAAGAGTAGAGTAGACTATACTTCTTCTCCTTTGTCAACAGACCAGAAAAGTGCGGACGGCCTGTCCTGTTGCAAAAACTGTTTGCCTGTACAATATGAAACAAAAACACTGTGTTTCCCATTAAGTGCGTTATCAGAATCAATATTCAAACGTATAGTAATAGTTTTTTTTTTACAGAAAACTCGACCATTAAAAAATAATTTTAACAAAAAATTAATGTTCAATTTATATTTTTAATTTTTATTTTTAATTATTTTACATACATGGTAGAGCCATGCTGAAGTTATATTAGTAGTATAGTTGTAGCACGAAAGGGTCGGCTCGACCGGGGCAGGACCATGCTCTCACAGAATACCAGCGTAAAATAGCATCTTAATACTGCTGTGTTTCGTATGGTGAGTGTAGAGAACCGGAGAACCTTTTTACTGAAAACCAGGCATTCCATTTTAGTCTTCAGGGGTGACAACGTGTTGTGCTCGTTTATCACCCTAATTCTAGTACAAAAAAATATGTGCAGATGATTATTTCGCCACCATCCGCCGAGATAGATAAGATTATTTGTTCGTATGTCTTACCGTGTAGTGGTTCTAAAAGAATATCCACTACCTCATATCATCCCGTGGACGTTGTAAGAGGCGACAGAGGGATACAAATCAGAGGATCATCAGAGGAAAATAATCATCCTAATAACGATTAAGAATAAAAAACTGCGGTTGTCAATTCGCTTGCCAGGCGTGGCAGCTATGGCGAATATACCTATGCGGGAATCTACGGGTAAGCCTATATTCAGCAGTGGACTTTAATAGGTTGTACTGTCACGGTAAACCGTTACCGTATATAATACACATAAAAAAAAACAATTTTAAAAAATTTTTTTATGCTAAGTAAAAGGCGACTTCGAAAAACCAAAAGATACCTATATAATTTCCGCTTAGTTATATTAGAAGCTATGACACGAAAAAAAATTTTTTATCTCCAAAACGGCTTTTAATTTTTGTGAAAGATCAAAGATTTTATAATATACGAAAAGAATCGTTAAAGGTTTAGTTTTTTGTCTATTTAAGTGAAATAAGGAAACTCAAGTCAGAATTTTAGCTTATAAATTATCTAAATTAAAACTTAATCCCCTAATTTCCCAACTTTAAGGATGGAGTTTTTGGAAAATCGGTTTACAATTGACGAAGATATCGCGTAACATACAAAAAATAACATATAGCCGAATAGAGAACCTTCTGTTTTTAGGTTAATGACCCGTTTTATTTACTTACATGGATGGCGATCTTAAAAGGACTATATCGAATAGTGGAGAACTGGAGACCCTTTTTACTGGAAATGAGGCATTCCATCTTAGTAACAATAATAATAATAAATGTGAATTAGCAATTTGATTGGAACGGATTCGCTGGGAACGGATAAGTGTGCGGTCCTCCATGTTGAAAGGGGAAGGGTTGCTAATTCTGAGGGCATAGACTTATCTATGCCCGTCAACTTAAGGACCCTTTCCGAGGCTGAAACATACCGATACCTGGGTATGTCACAGAACATCGGCATCGGTGAGGCTGGTATGAAACAGTCAGTTTGCGACGTGTTTTATGCACGCTTGACCAAAATGCTTAACAGCTTTTTGCCCGGTGTGAATAAGACACACGCATATAACGGCTGGGTCATGCCTGTTCTCATGTATACCTTTGGCATACTCAGGTGGACCCAGACTGAACTTAACGCCCTGGATAGAAAAGTCCGCACTACCATGACGTCCCATAGGATGCATCATCCGAGATCGTCGCTAATGAGGCTGTACTTGCCGCGAAAGCATGGTGGGTGTGGTTTTCTGAGCGCACTCACCATGCAAAATCGGGAAGTGTGCAGCCTCCGTGATTACTTCGTGGCGAGATCGGATGATCCATTCTATAATGACGTCATTTCTAGTAATAAAGGGATTACCCCTCTATCCTTAGCCAACGAGTAATGGCAGGACCCAGCAGTGCTTAGCATTTCCGACCGGGAGACCGTATGGAAGGAGAAGGAGCTCCGCGGGAGGTACTACAGGGTTCTACATGAGCCGTTCGTAGATACAGTCGCCTCCTTCAACTGGCTACGTTTCGGTGATCTCTTCGGGGAAACCGAGGGTTTTGTTTGTGCAATACAGGATCAGGTTACTAAGACCAACAACTATCGGAGATACATCCTAAAGGATGGCACCATCAATATTTGTCGAGCTTGTCGCCATCCCGGTGAGTCACTTAGGCATGTTATCTCCGGTTGTTCGGCGCTTGCACACTGACTACTTCTACTAACTCTGAGTACTTGCACAGACACAACCTAGTAGCCAGAATTCTACACCAGGAGCTCGCTCTGAAATACGATCTCGTGGACCTGCCGGAAGCCGTGCTCGAATATGACCGCGCCAGGCTCTACTGGGACCGGGCCATCATCACGGACAGGACTATTCTTGCGAATAAGTCTGATATTGTGCTGATGGATCGGGCACAGTCAAGGATATTTTTGGTCGACATTACCATTCCGTATGACGAGAACCTTGTGAAAGCCGAAACAGACAAGCAATCAAAATATCTGGACCCGGCTCACGAGGTGACCGACATGTGGGGTGGTCTGCCGACCGAAATTATTCCTGTAGTCGTGTCTGCAAATGGGTTAATCCCAGCCAGCCTCTCGGGCCATCTGAGGCGACTGGGACTCCGTGACGGACCGCTCCGGGCTCAAATGCAGAAGGCGGTGCTCCTCGATACCGCCCGCATCATCCGCCGGTTTCTTTCCCTTTCCCCCTAACCCTCGGCCGTTTGGTCTCCCCTGCCGAGGGCCTCCATCTGGTTGGGCTTTTATTTATTTATGTATTATTTATTTATTTATGTTAGTATATTAAATATATATTTTAGTATATTTATTTTTGCCTTTATATATTTATCCAGCCCAACCAGATGTGATTACTGTATTAATAACCCAATAATAATAATAAAACATTTATTCATTACCACCAATAAAATTACAATAAGCAGTACACACAGAAATAACCATAATTACATAGTGTAGTAATGAATAGGCTTAGCTCAGCATAAATGTTGCAGTTGCCCACAACGCTGTTATTCTGCCAGCGCCCTACAAATGAAGAGTACAGTACGCGCGCATCCCTGCTTTATTACATTTAATCACAACTGTTCATATTAGTCATCAGGGTTGACAACGTATCTGAATTTAGATACTTATTCGATGATAAATATATATGTTTATGGGTCACAGCATTCGCTTACCATCAGGTGGACTGATTGCTCGATTGTCACACTTATTCTTAAACAAACTCTTGAACGCATTTCTAATAATGACACTAACTCAAAACGTCGGCACAATGCAATTCACGCTGTCTGAACACTCGTTATCGTCGTAACGCGAACAAGACCGTTTCCCACGTCATAAGCCTCCATTATCTGACATTACACCGTCCTCGCTTGTACCGGTGAGTCCACCCACGAGCTCACTTCTCATTTGTTATTGCGTCGGTAATTTAGATTATCTTTACACAATTCCCATATACATTACTGGCTGGAAGACGTCCGGGGTTAATTAATTTGACATATAAAAAAAAGATGTTTTGCCGCCATTTTACTGTACCTGCTAAGTATGTGACATTAAAATTTAAATTGAACTCTTCATGAATAATAAATTACGGATTTTCTGCATACAAGGCCAAATTGTGGAATTTATCGTCTCTAACAGTTTTTCCGGATAGATACGGGACCTATAATAAAACGCCTTACTCCTTTCTAAAAAAACAGCATCATAGACAAGTATTACTTACTTACTTACTTATCTTCACGCACAATCCCTAACGGGGTAGCCAGAGAGAACAGATCGCCAAGTGTCACGATCCTTACATACCTCTTTCGCTTCTTTCAGGTTCATTAACTTCTTCATACATGCACGTCTAGGTATCCGAGTTCTCTTGACCCTCCCCTCTTCGAGCAATTTGCTCACATGGTCTTCGAAAGTTAGTCTCGGTCTACCTCGACACCTTTTAATATTTACTTTCGCTCTATATATTTTCTTCACCATTCGGTCTTCACTCATTCGTTCAACGTGCCCAAATCATTGGAGTACGCCCCTATCAATTTTTGTGATAAGGTCATCTTTCAATCCTGCCATATTGCGAATCTCTTAGTTTCGCTTTCGGTCGGCTATACTAACGCCCACAGAACACCTAATATAGTGAATATTAAGTGTTCTGTGCTAACGCCACACATTTTACGAAGAGATCGCATCTCCACTGCATTCAACTTGCTTTTATGCTTCTTCTGGCATACCCAGGTTTCGCTGCCATATAACAAAGTCGGCACCAACACTGCGTTATGTATTGCAAGGCGTGCACTCTTCACCACGCCTTTCCTTTTTACTAATGCATTCAGGGCACCATTGATTTTGTTTCCGGCAGCGACACGCCTCTCCACATCTAAATCACATCTTCCATCCCGGCTGAAAGCACTCCCCAGGTATACAATTTCATTTACCTGTTCTAGACATTCCTGATTTACCCATATTTCACATTTCGTTCTCTCTTCGTCCTTTTCAAATACCAGAACCTTAGTTTTATTAGCATTCAAACGGAGACCTTTAATTTCACATTCCTCTTTCATACACGTGACTAATGCCTGCAGTTCTGCTTCTGATGGTGCAATAAGCACTGCATCATCAGCATACAGCAGACAATTAACTTTTATGTCACCCAATTTCACACCCAAACAACTATTTTTCAGCTTCTGTAAACAGCTGTCGAGATACAGTATGAACAGCCAGGAAGACATGATACAACACACAAGTATTAATAAACTGTTTTAACTTTATTAGGTGTAGATTTTTTTTTAAAGTAACGAGCAGCCTCCAACTAGTACACAGTTCAGACCAACAAATAAAGATGGACAGAACACAACAAAACATATTCAAGTGAAAAACGAAACCATGCACAACTAGTTGGCATGCACTCACACATACACACACATTTTTCTTCTTCTTTCTGTATCAGAACGTAAATGTCAACTTTTGGACGCACACATATGCAGCTATGGTGTTGGCACAGGTAGTTAGTGGAAGATGATTTTATTTGTGTAAATGCGTAAATGCGTGTTCTTACAAAAATTTAGCATAGTTTAGTGTTTGCTGTTTACATACCACAAAGTGTTGTGGTGGATAAATCACCAGTTAAATCACGAAATCGCGACGTGTTGTGAAATGCGCAGCACATCTTGATCCAGCTGTTTTTAAGATTGGACGGCGACATATGAATTTGTCTTCAGCATTTCACAAACCAGCAAGCGTTTGCAAACAGATGATGCTGTTTGTATAGTGACAAATAATATAATCTGCTGATGACATATGTATGATAAATATATACTCTTAAAAAGTAACTTAGGTGACGCCGTATAGTGAAGGCGGTGTAAAAGGATCCATCACCACATTTCATCATGTGCTTTTCCCGTACTCTAGAAAGATTTTATGGCTTCCGATAGATGGCATTATAACCAACCACCCAAAATGTACGAAACACTCTGTTAGGAGTAATAGAGTTCTGTGGTTACGTGCGTTATTGAGGCCTCAGTAGATTGACAAAACGCTCTTGTTCTATATTGTCCTTGGCGACCGCGTATGCCGAACAAACCGCAACGTAAATTTATAATTACTTTACAAAATACATGCCGCACGTATAGTAGTTCTTAAGATATCAAAATTTCGAGATAAAAGTAATATACTATATGAATAGAAGGACAAAAAAAAACGCGAGAATATAAAATGAAAATTCGAAAATATTTTCATGACTCATATTTTACGAGTCGATACACAATATTTTACGTGGTAGAACCACGCTGAAGCTTTATTATATGTATATGTAGCACGAATGGGTCAGCTTGACGGTGGTAGGACCACGCTCTCACAGAATACCAGCGTAAAATAGCAGCGTAATGCTGCTGTGTTTCATATGGGGAGTGTAAAGAACCGGAGACCCTTTTTACTGGAATCAGGGTATTCCGTCTTAGTCCTCAGGGGTGACAACGCATTTATATCTCGATTCTTAATTGAAGATAAATGTGGATGTCTAATGGGCCGCAGCATCAAGTGGACAGTATGCTTGCTTGTCACCCAATGTTTAAAAAAAGGCTCAAAAACGTTCAAAATTATACGTATCAAACTCTATGTCATCTACGTTAGGAGATGCATAGATATTAATTATCAATTACTTTTAAATATTGTATAGCGAAATCAATTTTTATATCAATCGAAACACTAGTAGTAACAATTTTCTTCGAAATCTGACAGCTTCAGAGGATACACGAGTATGTAGTAAAAGTTTGCATTGAAGTCAAGGAAGCGAGAGCTACGTCTGCTTTGTTCAGTTGTCCAACGAAAACAGCGTTAGAACTGAATACAAAAAAAATATGAATTTATGAACTATTCACACTGACGGTTATCTGTGCCGAGTTTCATCGAAATCGAACAATATGTTTCAGAGAAAACAACAACGAAAATTTCATCGGAGCTGTGGATAAGAGGGTTAGGCTACGCTTCACCCTACTAACATCGGAGGAAGGTTCTGATTGCCTTGTCAGAAACGCGGGGGTCATAATACTATGTATTGACCAATGACCAATGACTCCATAACCGAGTACCGACTACGCTGACTTGTGACGTGGCCGTGCAGTCGATATATTCAATAATGAGTCCCTGCATTACTTTTGTTTGTTTTAACCACTTTTTTCTTTATTTAACATTGCATTGAATTACAGATACAAACCACGAGTAAGTTCATTGTAATACAAGATCGTGATCAATTTAAAGTGCACTCCACTTAGGCGTTGAGCCAGGGCGATTTAAGCTGCGGTCATAAGGACAAACGTTATTTTGCCAGTTTTTAAGTAGTCCATATTAAAATTAACGAAATACTTTCTTTGCCAAATTAAGAGAAACAAAACCCTTATGGAATTAGCTCAATATCTGTCCATCCGTTTATATATTTTTCTGTCCTTTGTTTTTGTTTTGTATTTTTATTTGTTTGTCTGTAGTGCCTAAATATGGATATTTTCGCTATTAAAATTTCGTGTAAATAATTATAACTTAGGAAAGTTAAAGTAGTTCGTTACACAAAAACAGACGAGAGGCTATAACTTTATCACTAATTCGGAAAATGTTGACTCTGGCGAAACCAAAAAAAAAAACAATTTTACAATTAAATATAAAATAAATTTTAGAAAGAGTTAGAAAGCCGCGTTCCTAGGGGTTGCTTCCACTCAAGTATTCATTAAACACATATTATAGAATGTTTTTTTTTAAATTCTAAAAAATCTTTTTGATAGACAGCCCTTGTAGGTACATTTTCTCAGACTTTATTTTGAATGTTTATATTAAATCAAAACTAAATTCAAGTCAAATATACATATAAAATGTATATACACACACACGCATATATATATATATATATATATATATATATATATATATATATATATATATATATATATATATATATATATACAATTCATCATTCACAATTCACACCAATCGCGAGTTAAAAAGGTTCCGTCAATTGTTTGTTATTGGTTGTACGGGAAAAAAACAGATGAATGAATCATCAATACTTTTAAGTGTACCAGCTCAAAGAACGAATTATTCATGATTGACAGATGTCTACTCGTTATGTCACATGGTGTCACAGTCACTTAAAGTAATATAGATAACACGAGACTTAACGGCATCTTAAAATTAAGTAGTGTTTCATTATTTGAGCATTATTCAATTATTTACGTCTCCAACTTAGCGCAGTCTCCAACTAGTTTCAAGTTCACTAAGTTTGATCTCAGCAGTAACAGTGCCGCTTGACTATCAGTATATATAGGTTATATGATTGACGTATTGTTTTTGCAGATAGATTTGCGCACACTGAAGTGTGACGAAAATTTCTGCCTGGAAAATAGGGGTAAATCTACTCTTATGTATAAGGGTAGATTACCACTAAGAAAGTCTGAATTTGGAGTATTCCCCATAAATTCCAAAGCCTAACGTCGAGGCCCTTTTTTGACCCATCGGAATAAGGCTACTGAGGTCACAGATAACCTGTCCATTCAGCCAGTCTTCTTCTCTGGAGGGTAGTTCCACTAAATACTTTTTATTAAAAGTGTATAGTGGACGCATGATATCTAGCCCAGTGTGAACGCAGCGTATGTCGTTCAGTAAAAACGACTTGAGTTACTGACAACATCGACAGGTTAGCTCGCACCAACGCGACGCCCTATCCGATGGCGAACGCGTAAATTAGACAACAGCCAACAACAAGGCGGTCCCCATATTTTTCTGAGTCGGAATCCGTACTGCCGTAAGTCGTTTTAGTAATCTTTAGTTAATTACTCTTCCTAAGTTAGATACTCGTGTTATAACTTAAGTGGGCTATTAAAAGAAATAATGAATGATTAAATTAGACTTCAACACAACGAGCACTTAATTAGCACAATTACAAAACAGTGGAGATCCGCCGAGTGCTGGTTGTCTGATAGTGAAAAAGAAGAGGAAGAATTACTAATTTTTTTTTATTAAACTGCAAACGTTTGCTACTAATTTATTTTCGTTTATATAACAGATCAAAGCTTATTTTTACACAATAAGGTAAGCGTTTTAATGTATTAAATGTAAACTATTTTGTAGTTCGCCGTGTTGTGGCAGTTTGAGAAAATCCACTATCCCATATCATCCCGGGTTTCGTAAGAGGCGACAGAGGGAAATTTGAAGGCTCCGTGGCGCAGTGGCTTAGCAATGAATTACAGCGCTGCTAAGGGCCGTGGGTTCGAATCCCGCACGGAACAACTATTTGTACGGTCTACAAGTAATTGTTCCGGGTCTGGATGTTTGATCTTGTGAAGTTCATATTTGTAAACTGCCCCCACGATACAGGAGAAAATCTTAGTGTAGAGGAAAAGTTAAAAAAAAGAAAAAAATCGGGAGATGGGCAGCAGCATCTTCCTAATAATGACCAAAAATAAAAAACTGCGATTGTTAACCCGCTTGCCAAGCTTGGCAACTATGGCAAATACATGCAAGGCAAGACCATGAGGCAATCTAAGGGGGAGGCCTATTTTCAGCAGTGGACTTTAATAGGATGTAGGTAAGGATAATTTATAGTCGAAATGATGGAACAAGTATTTCGATGGCGATATATAACCCAAGGAATGTTTCCGTTTAGTGCCTCGCCATCGACTGGGTTAACTGCCATAAAAATCTCTAGAAAATTTTGCATTCTGATGCATCACATACTAAAAATGTGAACAAAATATAAGTGAGACTTGGCTGTATAGTCACAGATCCCTTAGTCTTTAATTAATAACGAATCCATTATCACTTTTTGTTTTACTACTGTGCACGGCCAGTCCTATTATTTCATATTAAAACATGAATATAACTTATATTTGAAATATACCTCAGAAAAAGATCTGGCATGTCAGTAACTTAATAGGCCAGGTATTCTTTGCCTCGGGCCAATCATAAGAAAGACTCTTAGCGAAAATTCTCGCACTCCCTGTACAGTCGAAATATTTGCCTATTTAGAAATAAAAATCTATAAAGCATGAAAACCTAACAATACAACATTGAATTAATTCCTTTAAATATTTCATCATCACCTATGCCCATCAACTACTTTTATTATTGGTAGTATGTAGTGGATTCACCTTATGCCACTACCACAGGCTAAGAAGGACATACAGTCAGTCATCGCGTTTGATGTTGTCGGAAAAGCCGACATAAACAATAAATTGCTAAGGTTGTCAGTAGCTTGATTTTACGTTTTACGTTTCACGTTTTATCAAATTCCTGTTTATGTGAAAACTGAGGAAACTTTAATTCCTTATCTTTAAATGAGGACGGCCCACAGATTTTCACCGTACTTGTAGTGTCAGCGATCTTAATTTATTTTCGTGACCAAAACAACCCTAGAAAACAGTTTCCGAACGATTGTCCCGTCTAGATGCCTTCAATGACCAACTTTTAGTAGTATACTGTGCCGGTACTCTTTGCCCAAATAAGACATAGTACAACTTGCGGCACGAGAGTCTAGCGGTAACCATTGTTGCACATAATTGGCCATATTAATAATAATAATTAAAATTCCACAACTATCACACAACGCCATCTAGTCCCAAGCTAAGCAGAGCTTGTGTTATGGGTACTAGACAACTGATGAAACATACTTATATATTTCTAAATACATAAATATTATAGATAAATTACACCGAGACATAGAACAAATGATCGTGCTCATCACACAAACATTTGTCCTGGGTGGGAATTGAACTCACGACCTCTGGCATAGCAGTCAGGGTCACTAACCACTAGACCAGCAGGCCAGTCACGGTATTACACGTTATTGCATATGATTGGCTGTGCGTATCGTTCGCACGCGGTGATTGGCTCTCCAGTCGCATTCCTTCCCACGTATTGATATATTATATTAGCAGCTATCCCCTCCACGTTTCGGTCAGGTTTCGGAATGGTTGTATATATATGAGGCGGAAGAACTGTTCTGATAGGACGGTATTGCAATATGATCGGAGAGATCAGGTCCAAAACTGGCTTTATGTTCTTACCAAGACATGCAGTTGAAACACCGAATTACTGACTTCCGGCTGTACTGAAAATTTCTTGATAAAAACCCCATAACGGATTTTGACCTGATCCGAGATTTGAACTTTGGACCACACGATCAGCAATCTCGCTAACGACAACTAGACCAACGATACATTCAACTGCGAGGGTATATAATGCATCGTCCATAATACGACAGTAAAGATGCGCTTAAAATTCAACGCAGTAACCAAGAGTAACTTCTTTCCATCTTTTTGTTCTTGTTCGCACCCTTGCATGTAAGTGTTGTAAGTAGTACCTGCGGTATATAAGTGTTAATTACATTAAGACGTGTTCCCAGATATGGTGCCAGGTCCATGCAATAAATTTACCAGTCAATAATAGCGTTGAAAGCCATTGAATTGATATTTCAATGAATCTGAAATGCGGAGGCGCATTTACGGAGACAGGTTTATAAGATACACATTGTGGGAGTCATTGATTAATAGGGGGCGTGGACACCATTTTTATAATTACGTTGTTCATTGTTTAGGAACTATATTATAGATATGACAACAAACATGGCGTATCCCTTGTGATGAGGTATACAGTGTTTACATAAACAGGTGAAGAAATAACTTCTTATTTCGTTTTAAATACATATTTTATTATTATTTTAGTGTCGGACCCGTGTATTTTTTATTATAAGAATGAGGTTGACAAACGAGCACACAGTCCACCCGATAGTAAGTGGATGTTGTGGCCTATAGATATTCATTTACCCTCAATTAAGAACCAAAATGCGTTGTCCCCGCCCTGGGGACTGAGATAGAATGCCTCGTTTCCAGTAAAAGGGTATCCGGTTCCCTACACTCACCAGACGAAACACACCAGCATTAAGCTGCTATTTTATGTGGGTATTCTGTGGCAGCATTCCCCAGTCGTACCGAACCTTTCGTGCTGCAACCATTATGTAGTTGCAGCATGGTACACTAATATATGCTGGTATTCTGTGAGAACGAGTGCCTTCCCCAGACGAGCCGACCCATTTGTGCTACAACCATAATATAGCTGCACCATGGCTCTACCGCGTAAAAACCTGTTACTTTAAAATTGTGATATCCTTGATTCCAGTCAAAACAGTTAAAAAAGAAGCATTACCTCCTGGTTTGTTTCCCTTTGTCGCCGCATACGACACCCACGGTACGATACGAGGTAGTGGATATCTTTATACCGCCTCTACAAGGTCATGTAGTTGTGGTCATAACCCCTCTAGGCTATGACCACTCGTTAATTTCATGTGACCAGATCGTTCAAATATTGATTCATCATATGAACTGGGGCATTTTGAGTCGATCACAACCCTAATTAATCCATTCAAATGGATCATTAGGGTTGGATCATATATATATATATATATATATATATATTACAGAAGAGGGGCAAACGAGCATGCGGGTTAACCTGATGTTAAGTGACTACCGCCTCCCATGTTCAACCGCAACATCAGGGGAATTGCAGGTGCGTTGCCAGCCCTTTAGAAAGGAGTAAGCTCTTTTCTTGAAGGTCCCCAGTTCGTATCGGTTCGGAAAAACCGCCAGTGCTAAACTATTCCACAGAGAGGTCGTACGCGGCAGAAAACTCCTTGTGAAACGTATGGTCGTAGACCGCCAAGCATCCAGTTGTTGTGGATGGTATCGGGACGTTTGCCACGGAGTGCGTTCACGAAATTTGGCTACTGGGATTAGTCCGAATAATTCCTGAGAGCACTCCCCGTGGTATATGCGACAGAAAATGCAAAGAGATGCAACATCTCTACGCAGCGCCAGTGAATCGAGCCGATCGGAAAGCACTCGGTCGGCGACGATTCGAACCGCTCTGCGCTGGATGCGGTCAAGTGGAAGGAGCTGTTACTGAGGAGCCCCATGTGCGGCCGAACCTGCGCCTTGTAAAGTTGCAGGGGGTGTTATGCCTGCATTAAATACTGTCCCGCTCTGCTGAGCACGCCAAGCTTTTTAAAGGGCAATTTGGCCTTTACTTCCAAGTGACCACGAAACTGCACGTCACTCGATATGTCGACGCCGAGGATTTCGATACTGACTGAGGCAACAAAAAGAGTCCCTTGAAACTGAGGAGATACGACAAAAGGTTCTTTTTAGAGGTTAACGCGAAAACTTGTGTCTTCTGAGGGTTAAACTGGACTAGATTTAGTCGCCCCCCAATCCGAGACTTTTTTTCAGCAAAGACTTGACTTCGTACACAAGTTTGTGCCGGTACTCAGAGATGTTATCCCGAGAAATATTGGCACGGTCGGTGTACAGAGCATCACCAGTGCTGTCATCTGCATAGCAATGAATGTTACGGGCATGCAACATATCATTGATATGCAGAAGAAACAGCGTTGGCGATAGCACGCAGCCCTGTGGAACACCAGCATTAATAGGCTTGCAATCGGAGCTTGCACCGTCTACAACGACCTTAATGCTCCGATCTGCAAGAAAGCTGGTGATCCAATTGCACAATTTCTCGGGAAGCCCATAGGAAGGGAACTTTTAAAGAAGCGCTTTGTGCCAAACCCGATCGAAGGCCTTCGCAATGTCCAAGGTAATGGCCAAAGCTTCCCCCTTGAACTCTACTGCCTCTGCCCATCTATAAGTTAGGTAGACCAGAAGATCAGCAGCTGATCGACCCCGATGAAAACCGTATTGGCGATCACTAATCAGCTGGTGATCCTCAAGGTACCTCATGAGCCGGCAGTTAACAATGGACTCCATTGTTTTGGAGAACAAGGAGGTGATGGCGATAGGCCTGTAGTTGAACGGGTCTTAGTGGTCGCCTTTTTTAGGGATCGGATAGACGAAAGCCGTTTTCCATGATTTTGGAACTACGCCTTGGGAGTAGGAGTATCGGAAAAGACGCATTAAAACCGGTACCAACTCTGAAGCACACGTCCTCAGCACAATGGGGGGGGGGGGGGTTCTGTTGGGCTCACTCGATTTGTAGATGATCAGGGAGTGGAGTGCTTTGCGAACCAAGCACTGTGTGAACTGCACTTCCGAAATGGAGTACTCAGACCACGGGATGGTCGGCGGCGTACTCACCCCGTCATCGAGAGTCAAGTTGGATGCAAAGAAAGAGCCTAGCAGATCGGCTTTCTCATTCTCATTCTCGTGAGCAGTGAGTCATTCTCCCTGTGCAGAGATGAAAGAGATGGCTAACAGGAATTCCCCTGGACAGCCTTGGCGAGAAACCAGTGCATGGGTTCCAGAAGGAAGGTGAATTAGTTTCTCACCAATTCTGCCTATATGTTTTGACTTTATCTTGGCAATGACTCTTTTGAGGGACTTGGAGGCGGAATTATACTTCTTTTTAGAGCGCTGGTATTCACATCCCGGGACGTTGATGCGTCAGTCCAGGTTTCGTAGCACTCCTGCTTATAGCATGATGCTATTTTACAGAAGCGACCAAACCATGGCTGATATTTGCCTCCGATGGGCACCACAGAGGAAGGAATATAAAGTTCTATACCTGAAGTACCACATCAGCGACAGAACCCGCAACAACGTTGAGATCGTCCGGATATAAGCAAACCCGCCCTCAAGGGTAGGATGCAAAGAAAGACCGCATGCTATACCAATCGGCTGACTTATAGTGCCAAACAAGGCGACAGCCTGCAGAATGCAACTGCGATTTCAGCGTGAGTGGCACCACACTCGCGGACAAGACAATGGTCTGAGGAGCCTAAAGGGGCATCGACGGAAATCTGATATCCGTCCGGGTGAGAGGTCAGCAGAAGGTCCAACAGGGAAGGTGCATGATCCTCCACATCTGGAATCCACGTAGGCGAAGTAACCAGTTGTGTCAGACCATATGCCAAGGCAAAATCGTATATAATATAATATATAAGTAATGGGCGTTAAAATCGCCGAGGATTACGGTCTCTGCGGAGGGGATCTGCTGTAGCAACGAATCTGTAGCCATTTGGACGTGGTCGAAGGGATCGATAAGAGAGAGCAAATGTGCATGCGGCTCATCTGATGGTAAATAATACAAGGGGAATTGCAGATGCGTTGCCGAAATTTTTTAAAAGAGTAGACTCTTTTCTTGAAAGTCCCTATGTCCGGAAAAATTGCTGGTGGCAGTCAATTCCACAGGAAAGATGTGTGAGGAAGAAAAGTTCTTGTGAATCTCAAAGTAATGGACCACCAATCATCCACATGGTATGGAGAGTATCGCGAGTTTCGACACGTCCGAATAATTTCTCTGAGCACTCCCGTAGTAGATGTGATAGAAAATGCAAAGAGATGTAATATCTCTTCGCAGCGTCAATGTATCGAGCCGATCGAAGCAAAAACGGTCATCGACGATTAGAGCCGCTCTGCGCTGTATGCTGTCACATCGAAATGCAAATTATGCAAATGGTGGTGACCCAGTTTCGTAGTTTCTCGGAAAGCCCATAAGATAGAAGTTTCGAAAGAAGTGCTTTGTGCCAAAACCGATCGAAGGCTTTCGCTGTGTCCTGTCTAACCGCCAAGAATGTGTTAGGTAAACAAGAATATTACCAGCTAAACGGCTCCGACGGAAGCCGTAGTGACGATCACTAATAATATTAAAAATAAAGCTGGCGTTCCTCGAGGTACTGCATGAGCTATCAGTTAATAATGGACTCCATTATTTTCGATAAAAAGGAGGTCATGGCGATAGGCCTGTAGTTGGACGGATCAGAGCGATTACCTTTTTTAGTGATCGGGTGCACGAAATGCTGGATTCCATGAATTTGGGACATCGCCATGGGTTTCTGAAGATAGGCTAACTAACTTCCAGTCAATTATCATACTTTGCCTTGGCAAAAACTATTTTGATGGACCTTCAGGTGGAGTTATAGTTCTTTTTGAGAACCCGGTGTTCACATCCAGGACCACCAAAGCGTCAGCCCAGGCCTGAAAACACTCCTGTTAAGCGCGTAATGATTCAACGAAGCGATCAAACCAAGGCTTAGATCCGCCTCCAACGGTTACCACAAATGACGGAATAAATAATTCCATTCCCTGAAGCACCCCATCATTGACAGAATCAGCAAATACGTTAGGATAACCTGGCGAGAAGCACAACCGACCCCATGGGTAGGATGGAAACAAAGACCGCACTCCATTCCAACCCGTCGGCAGTAATGAGAAACACGGCGGCAGCGAGCAGAACGCTACCGCTAAGGGAGCGTAGGTGGCACCATACTCCGGATCCGATATCCACCCGGGTGAGAGATCAGCAGAAGGTCAAACAGAGAAGGTGCATGTTCCTCCACATCTGGAATCCGCGTAGTCGAAGTAACCAGTTGGGCCATATTTCAAAGCAAAGTCATAAACAGATCTCCCAGCATGATTGGTTAAATGTGAACCGAAACATTCGGTGTGGTGGGCGTTAAAATCACCAAGGATCACGATCTAGCAAACTACCAAAGAATCTGTAACCATTTGGATGTGGTCTATAAGTCTGTATCTGTCAACATTACCGCTATGGGATCTATAGAGGCACCCGTAGGCGCGGGGATAGGCATCGCTGTTTACGCGCAGCCTAAGAATGGACAGGCCCGAACCTTGAAGACTGCCGAGACGTCATCTCTAGTCATGTTTCTCTGACGTATACGCAAACTCCAGCCCGGTGCACAAAGGACTATTCCGATTTGTACTCCGGGTAGAGAAAAGTTACGATATATCAGCAGGAGAGGACACCCGCGTCTCGACCATAAAGAGCAAGGGCGGCTTCACTGTCTCCAGACAGTAGTGGACCGCGGACGATTTGGGTGATGTTCCATAAGTTTCAGAGGTTTCACGGCTTGCGTGGCAGGGGCCGGCATGATTTTATAACTCTGTTTACGCCGTGTAGTATTAGTAATGAGCGGGATTTGCCCCGTCCCCCCAGAATATACAGGGCAGCCTGAGCACCCACGCTCGGGAATGGTAGCTTGAGCATGGATGCTCAGATTATCCATTACCAGGTGTGCTGGTATCCCCCTGGGGTAGTCTTTTATTTTAAATTCCACTACCATGTTAAGTTACCCTCCGACCAAGCGAAACGCAGAAGCAAGACTTCTTTTTCACGTTGCTAATCTGTCAGGTAGTGGTACTTCCCCAGTCGAACCTTCCGTGTAAAAGCAGAAGCTGCCGCGTGGCTCTACCTACCACTGCTAAAATTTTACGCTTATATTTCGTGAAGTTTGGTCATTGCTGTTGAAGGTGAGGAGCACTTATCAAGTCCCGATTAAATTGTTCATTAATCTTTTAACCGCATCCGATTCTTCATGTGAGTTTGTTGCATTTATATATTGGATTTTACTGCTTCATTGGGCTTAGCCTTGTGTATATCAATGAAAATTAAATATAATTATGATGAAATTAGTTGAAGGAGATGATTTGTTATAGCAATACGAGTCTAATCACCAGGGCTTGCATGCGGAAGTTACCGTTACAAAGGGCACAGATAAAGTCCACTGTAAGGCAAGAAAGTAGCTTTAACTTTTCACTTAAACTTTAAAGTTACACTTTAGAACTCTACTCATTTTGGGAGAGATATGTAGAAATTAGACTACTACGTCCATACTACGACCATATTGAACACAAGATGGTAGGAAGATCCGAAAGGAGATCAAACGTGGAGTTCCACAGGGCTTGGTGCTGGGTCTACTACTGTGGAACCTCGCATACGATGCGGTTCTACACGTCGACCCAACCGATGGCATAAATATGTGTATGTGTGTAATGCCGGCGACACATTGGTGATTGCCAGCAGTATAAATTTCTAGAGTGCTAAGGAGCTCGCCGAGCTTGGAGCGAAAGTCGTTGTCACCAAAATCCACGAGTTGGATTTCGAAATAGCGATTAACCATAGGCCCTATGGTTCCATAAATTACAGGCAGGGAACCACCCGACTCGTGCGTCCGCGTGGGTGGGTCTGAAGTCAGAGTCGCTGGGGCTTCAAAGAACTCACAATTCTACGAGATATTTAATTTCGCAAGTTTTCGCACGATATTTTCCATCGCCGTGAGCAGGTGGTAAATCAACACATGAAATTCTACAATTGTTGCACTATAACTGTCCTATTTTTTCGTAAATACTTTCCGATTGGCTTAAAACATGTGTAATGTCAGACACACAGACCTTTAACTTACGATCTGTGCCCTCTAATATCTTGTGATAAAGATGAAAACCGATTAATATAAAATAAGTTCTACGTAATTACTTAAAATTAAAGTCGGTACTAAGACATAGTGTTTACAAAAATTAAAGCCCCCGAAGCTATCCTGGGATATTTTTTATGGTCAATTGATATCTTTCATTTAATTTATGTTTAATTTTGACCCTATTGAGTGGAATAGCGAACACTCAAGGTTCCAAAATTAATTAGAGAAAATTATTTAGAGGCGAAACTCGTGTCGTATTATTAACGGTGGTGTGTTTATTCTGGTGTAGTGTTGGTGATAGTATTGGTGTTGAGATTAGTGGTGACGAGGACAGTGCACGCATTTCAGGGGGGGAGGTGCTCTTCAAACTAGGTTTTAATAAAACTTCATGTTAATTTTTAACATATTTATTCTAATGGATTTTCGCAAAGTAACACCTGATTCTTAATTAACCAAAATGTCATGTTCTAACAGTTTATCGAAAACTTCACCCCCCATTTTTCCAACCACAGCAGTGGAGTTTTTATACACATTTAAATTGGATACCTTGGGGGGTTAAGCTTATTTAATAAAAAACAATCATTACAATCGCTTTAGAATTGACGAAGATACATACAAAAACATACAGTCGAATTCTCGATAACCTGATCCTTCTTTTAAGTCGGATAAAAATTATTACAAGAAAAAAATTATTATATAAAAAAATTACAAGAGAATTTGTGTGATTAGGTAGGTAGTAGTAGCGCTGATTTTAAGTAAAGCCTAATTTTTACTTCACAGAAGGACATATCTTACTTATAGCGTACTTGAAAAAAAAAACATTCAGAGAAGCGAGTGTGAGAGAAATCAGTATATGAAATATTATTTGAATATAGCTATACATCGTGTATCCGAATATAAACATGACATACACACACATAAACACATATATACTTTCACTAGCGATCCGCCCTGACTTTGCACGGGTGACTTCCGGAGCTCGACAACAGCTCCACCTACCGAGTCCAATTTAGTGTTTAAGTCATCCAAGAACCCACTCAAATGCACACAAAAACTATTCATTATAGTCCAAACTATAACAATATTTTTTTTAAATTTTACTATAACGCTTCCACAATCCCTTTCGTGAGTGGAATTTCGTAAATTTCGTTCTCAGTTGAACTCAAGATGACAAAAATACTAATTTCGACAAATTTCAAACCTGTAGGAGCTATTGATAAAAAAATTATTTTAAAGTACCCGCACTGCCCTGGTAGAATTTCATATAATCTGTTTTTGGTAATTTTAACATTCCAAAAAGAATATTTTGGCCAAGTTCTAAACCTATAAGGGCTATAATTTAAGAATGTGATTTTTTTTAAAATAACTCCCCGTAACCTTCCTTGCGGGTGGAATTTCGTGAAATCCGCAAGACCTCTACTAGGCAAAAGGAATATTCCTCCCAAATTTCAAGCCTCTAGGCCTTATGGTTCCAGAGATGAGTCGTGATGAGTCAGTACATAGGTGGAAATCTCTTACGTATATCCATATACACTGGTGATGTAATGTAGTGCGACGGTAGTCACTTACTTTACTTACTTTATTAGTTGTATCAGTTGAGTCGCATAATCGTTTGCCCCTTTTTTAATAGAATTAGAGTTACAAACAAGCACACAGTCCACCTGATGGCGGACGGATGCTGCGGGGCCCGGTCGAACCAACCCATTCATGCTACAATCATAATAAAGCTGCTGCGTGCCTCTAACACATTCGGAATATCCATCGTTATGAACAAAAACCACACACCCTTACACACTAACAAATATAACATTATTCAAGCGCGTGAATAATGGGTCGTCAATACAATGCATCGGCGTATAAAAGCTAGTTACGAATTATGTACTGTTTAAATTCCCGTAGTAAGCCACCTTAATCTTAGCAAATTTTGAGAATGAGAACCTAAATTGCAAGTGATTATTATCTATGCTCCTGATGAACTTCGGATCATTGATCATCAAGTAGCTGTCGAGTCTAGCTTTTTCTTTTATTCTTGACAGATAAGTTTTCGCAAACTTCATAGCCTGTGACGTGTGGGCCCTTGAATAGAACCACAATTTCGTGTCGCTCTTCGCCGTGCACACCGTACTAAGCTGAACGCACGTAACTTTGTCGAAGTTCATATCGAAAAATAAAAGCTGAAAAAGTAAAGAAAAGCTATTTTCACATTCTTTTTCTTTTAACAAGGTTGCTTTGAAGTAATACTATGCAAAGGAATAGCCTCAGTATTCTAATGAAATGGGTGTTTTTATTTCAATTATGAATAATTACGGAAGGAAAGTTGAATTTTAATTATATTTGTATAGGCTTTACACATACAAATATAAACATTACATCTGTAAGACCGGTTATAGCCTGTTCGCTTATATAGTGTCGGTACACATGGAGGCGCACTTATCATTTTGCCTTTATTTTGTTATTATATTATTGTGTTTGTTAAATAAATGTTTTTCTATTTTAGAATATATATTATTAGGAATAAAATAGAATTCTATATTACACTTACTGTTGTTGTTATAAAATACGAATATAAATAACAAACACAAGTTAGGTAGCAAAGAACCTTTCATAACGGCACTTCGTTTTAAAATGTCAATTTTTCCTGCGGGAGTACGCCGTACGTGGCAAACTTTGTGAGTTGCTGCGGCACCGTTGACAAGATGCGGATGCGGCACGTGCCAGGGCGGCGCAACACAAAGGCGACTGTATCCAAGCGAACAGACTAAACTATCGCCTTATAGCATCATTACTGTATACAATATGTAACGTAACTAATGCACACCCTCAGACAACCCAATTAGTATATTATGTTATAATCATAATACATACACTGAATTTTTAGTTAAACATTTTTATGCACTGATTATTTATCAAATTAGTTATACTAATTCCGGAAGAATGTTGTGGTCACAGTACAAATCCACGAACGCAGACTTTAACGTGCTTGAAATAAAGTTCATTTTTCTTTATTTTTATTGAATGACAGAATTAGTACTAATACAAATAAAACTGTACTTTTAAAAATCTTATTGCCTTAAGTTACGGTCCATTTCAGTTTGTTTTGACTGTACAGATTTAGTGTGACTAATTTACGTGGTTTTAATTATTTTTCGGATAAAAAATTACCTAAATTAAAAATGATAGGAATCGATTCAGTAAACGATTCTGAACAAACTACTTCCAGGATGTGCGTTAATTATGTTACATGCTGTATAAACTATTCAGGAACAGTACAAATGATTCATAGTTATGCTAGGCTCCGATAGGTGGTGCTGTAGCCATATTATTAACAATTTTTTATATTTAATGACATATTATACAAAATGAATACGTTGGCAATGTTATCATCATTCATCGTCAATATTACAGCCCTTCACAAGTCCAGTGCTAAACTGACCCTCATCTCTCTCACACAACAAATGCCACAAAACAAGGTCTAATATTACTCCTCAGAGGTGACAACGCAACTTCTTCTTTTTAAATGAAACTAGTTTTCACGGATTTTATCGCGTATATGAACTTATTAATATTCTATATTTCAGTGACCACGGGTGCTGTAAAGTGCTCTAAGCATCGGGAATATAGAATATAAAATAAGTTGATATACACGATAAGATACTTAAAAACTAGCTTTATTTTAAATGTGTAGCTTGCTCTTTGCTTAAAATTGTCTGCAGGTGTTCATGAAGCGCGCATCCACTTATCATCTGGTGGGCTGTAAGTTTTTTCGTCTTTTTAGTTATTAAAAAAAGTTTTATTAAACTTTAATGTTATTATCCCTTACTTACTCTAATATACCTACTTTTACGAACTGAGTTAAAGTTTAGAACAATATAACATTTGCCCTCATGCCCATAATAATCAAATTATTGCCCCCAATATAACACACGTTGTTGGGGTTGAATGGATTGACTCGACCGGGGTAGGACCACGCTCTCGCAAAATATTAGCGTAACAAAGTAGCTTAATACTGCTATGTTTCGTAAGGTGAGTATAGAGAACCGGAGAGCCTTTTTACTGGCAACGAGGCATTCCATCCTAGTTCTCAGGTTGACAACGTTTCTGCATTTTGATTCTAAATCCAGGATAATGTAGATTTCTATGGGCTACAGCTATCACTTACCATCAGGAGGTTTGGGTGCTCGATTGTCCCCCATATTCTATTATAAAATTGTCATTTATATCAACTGAAGTACTGAAAAGAGACTTACGGCATATGTACCAATAGCTAAAGGATTATACGTCTTAAGGATGACAGTCTCTCTGTATATTAGTGTCTTGTAATCTGTGTCATAATAACAGCCCCTTAGATTTTCAGATTTATTCGCCAATTCTAAGAAAAATTAAACGAAATTGTATTAAAAATATTAGTTTTTAACAACTTTATTATATTTAATTTAAGCAAAATGACGTCTGATTTCATAAAATATTAATGAATTCAGGTGTTGATATACTGTTTTATGCTGGAGTTATATTATGGTTGTAGCACGAATGGGTCAGCTCGCTCCAGGTAGGAATACAATCTCACAGAATAGACTGCTTAATTTTAATGTTAATGCTGGTCTATTTCAACACCAGGAGACCCTTTTTACAGGAAACGAGGCATTCCATCTTAGTCCTCAGGCGTGACAACGCATCTGTATTTTCATTTCTAATTGAGTATAAATGTATGTCTATTATGAGCCTAATCATCAGCTTACCATCAGGTGGACTGTGTGTTAGTTTGTCACCCTAAGCACCACGTGCAAGTCGGTGAAAGAAAACATCGAGGGGAAAGCTAAATGTCTAAGGAATAAATGTGAGGTCCGCCAACCGCACGCCCTAAAATTTCTCAGGAATGCGAGAAGGCGTATTACCGACAGTGAGATGTATAGAGGTTGAAGAGGAACTTTTAACTCGAATGAGAAAACTATTTTTCACTATATAAAAATTAATGTTTGTTTATTCGTATTTTATATTTCATCATCATTCAGATTAATCTTTATCAACTAAGCGATAAGTTGACACTTGCGCGAAGTTTACAATGAAATTGTAGTGTAGGTGGCGCCACCTATCGTATCGACAGATTTTGAAAGATATATATCATTAAACCTGAATGAATACATTATCATTCCTTATTAACTAATATACAATAATAAAAATAACTCTTCCAAATTTAAAACCATATTTCCATAATTATTTTTTCTGCGGCAGCCACACACCGAGTACCAAATAGTAGGCAATGAAAACGTTTTTTCCATATCTTGCTGTCTCTGTCAACATTTTTATTCCTTAGCTGGAAGCATGTGGTTTCAAGTATTTCCTCATACTTTAAAGAGCCAGCTTCAGCCTAATATGGCTGCAGCATGAATGACTCCACTTGATCAGGAAAACCACGCTCTCGCAAAATACTAGCGCAAAATAGCAGCTTAATGCTGTTGTATTTCTTAGGATGAGTGTAGAGAACCAGATACCCCGTTTATTGGCAATAAGCCATCTCATATTGAGACTAAGATGGTTCACAGTAACGTGATTAAAGATTTGTCACAATGACCGCTGTATTATATAACATGTTCACTGGTGCCTTATACTAAAATTATACTTAAAAAAATTACTTTTCATCAACTCACCAGGTTTCAGAACTATTGAAGTGTCTCTAAGACTCTTGAAGAACATATCAATAAACGATTTAAATCCATACACGTTTTGGATGGCACTGTGATAGTAACTAGACCGTCGAGTTGCTTTTGTCACTCCAGTACTGTCTCTTATCCACCTCACGTAAGGAAATATATTTATATATCTTGCTGGCAATGAACATCCTGGTCCATGAGTACTTAAACCCATCTAAATTAAAAATAAAAGATTGAAAATCATAGTTTGTTCTTATTCGGTTTGAACCTAGTGTGTTCAACACTGCAACCAATTTATACTTTTATTTTCAAATGAATGATATAAAATGATCCTGAATGGACCTGAATGATCCCAAATATAAATATTTTTCTCTTTTTAATATTGCACCCAAATTGCAAGAATATTTATATTTGGAACGCAACAATGTGTCGATTTAGCCAGCGTTGCTTCGTTTGAGAGAACATAGTAAATATAGGGAATATGATATAAATGGTTTTACAAAACCTGATGCCTTAAGGGAAATATAATCTCAAATGGCTTAGCAAGATCCTTCGTTATGCCGAAAATATTGCAGCATTAATTTTGAAATAAATATATGGTAAAGTTGAGGATTAATGTTAAGGATTATGTTAGACGAAAACACGATTTCGTAATATTTTCTCGATAGAAAAAAATCCAAAGTTACCTCCAAAATAAACAATAAACCGCTGTTATTCATAAAATACTTTAAATAAGATCATGAAAATTTGCATACTAACTGAACTTACTATAAAGCAGTGCTAATGTAATTAATTTTTTTTTTAAATACCATTATTTTCACTGTAAAAAGAAATTACCTAAACTATCGGCCTCTTGAAGCGTGATTCCCGCCGCCCGGTCACTTCGCTTCGGCCTTTGAAGGAGGAGGTTGTGTCGCTTACGATCAGAATATACATTACGAAACAGGACGAGGTAAAATTAAAATGGGAAATAACCGTAATAAAAATAAGAAGCGACTGGCTTGGCGTTAAGAAACAGGCATAAATATGATAAACCTAATGAAATAAGTGTCTACCTTTCTACTTACAGTATTAGTGATTACAAACATGTCGGTACATAGCATAAGACGCGCGGGCAAGTGGGGACGAAATTAGAATTTGAGCTGACTTACTATATCCCCTTAACTGAAAGTATATTAAAAAGTTTGTTCTCAATCAAGAATATGGTTTATGGGACTAAATTATTATTTGTGTTGGTGAAAATCATACTTCGTCATTTAGTTTTACTTGCATCAAAATGATCTTCACAGAAGAATAGTTTGGTTTTTGTAGACATGTATTCGAGTATTTTCTTGCCATTTTTAGCCAAGTATTTCTTATATTTAAATACTTGGCACGTGAATCCATAACTTCCCTGGCGTTCTTATGCTCGTATTTTTGCGTTCAGGCACAACACAACAATGATTTAGATGATAACTCATTATTTAACAATAAAAAGTATCTTATTACTTTGCAAAAGCGGCAAAATTGACGACTGTGATGTCATGAGTTGATCAACATGGCGGCTAGCATTTTCACGCGAAAATTTAAAATGATAGATTAAAAGTAATTTTTATGGCACTATTCGGTTTGAAAAAAAAATATAGTGGCTCGTTACCACTCTAGGATTAATTTAAAACAATTTTTGAAAATGGGTGTAATACCATATTGTCACCCATCTTCTATATAATAAAAATAAAAAATCGGGTTGTGGACGTGTTGTGGACTGAATACATCTACGTAACGTCAAAATTTGTACTAAAGAAAATTGAACAAATTGAAACGTCCTTGAAATTGAAGCGCTAACTTCTCCGTCGGTCGCGATGCGTCACAGTTACCACTCAACGTAACGAATTCTTTGATCTTTTAGTTGTTGAGTGGTGTGGTTAAATTATTGATGCAACTTTACATGGCGCAGGTTCGGCCGCACATGTTCCCTTCTCTGGCTGCCCCCCCCCCCCCGTGCCGGCTCCTTCATTTTGATCGCATCCAGCACGGAGCCGTTCGGATTGTCGGCCACTGAGCTCCTTCCGATCGGCTCGACTCACTGGCACTGCGTAGAGATTTTGCATCTCCTTGTGTATTTAATCGCATTTACCACGGGGAGTGCTCTGAGGTATTGTTCGGACTAATTCCAGCCGCACAATTTCACCATCGCACATCGTGACAAAACTCGCGATTCCATCCATACAATCTGGATGACTGGCGGTCCACCACTGTGCGATTTAAAAAAAAGTTTTCTTCCTCGCACAACTTCCGTGTCGAATCGAGTACTACCATATATTTTACCGATACCACTTAGGAACCTTCAAGAAAAGAGCCAACTACTTTTTAAAAGGCAACCGGCAACGCATCTGCAACTCCCCTGGTGTTGCAGCTGTTCATGGGCGGCGGTAATCACCTACTATCAGGTGAACCGTATGCTCGTTTGCCCCCTCTCCTATCAAAAAATGTAAATGATAGATATGTAGTAGCAACCCAGAACTGTATCCCCCGATTATGTTATCAGTTTTCTGAATCGCCTACAATATTTGCCCTAAGAGTTTCTTTGTTTAAAGTTGTTGACCATAGACTGCAGTACCATCAGAGCTTTAAGCCCCGTTTACACTAGGGGACATTTTGTCCCGCAACATGACGCGGAACACTCACTCATTTTACGTGACGTGGGGTATGTTGCTTATTCCCGCACCGTGGGCGAGCACACGTGTCCCGCGTCAATTTGCGACATTTTGTTAATGCAATGGCACGTCTGATATGAGGGCCAACGGCGTTCCGTAGTATTTTATCCAGTTTGGCTATGGAAGGTCTGATGATTTGTAGTAAAGTTTCAGAATCAAATGTTGACATTCAAGTAAAATTCACGAAAAACCCATCAGACATTCGGAGATCACTTAAAATATGAATTCTTCTTTCTTCTCGTTGTAATAAGAAATTCCGCATCCACCACCTTCTCTTTCGCTTAAGTACTATGTACGAAGCACTAATTGCCACAACCTAAGTGGCCTGCAAAATGTTCCGCGATATATGTCTCGGGACATTCCACGTAATTGTTGAGTGACATATTGCGCAACATGTTGTTTTGTCCCCACGTATATCCAAGGCTTTAATTTGTGAACATATCCCCAAGATATCCCCCTAGAGGGCATTTTGCCATAATTGTAGCTCTTGCCAGGCGGGTTGACAGCCGCAGTTCTTTATTATTTTGAGTTGGCATCAGGAAAGTTGCAACATTACTACTTGGCGACTCCGTGGTGCAGTGACTTAGCAATGAGTGGCTGCGCAGGGGTCGCGGGTTCGAATCCCGCACGGAACAAGTATTTGTATGGCCTACAAATAATTGTTCCGGGTCCTGGATGTTTGTCTTTGTGCAATTTATGTTTTTAAATGCCTGCCCTCACGATACAGAAGAAAATCCTAGTGTAGGGGTAAAGTTTAAAAAAAATATTGCTTCCCACCTCCTGCTTCAGTTATCCTATGTCGTCCCTTACAACATCCACGGGAAGATATGTGCTATTAGATAACCTCTTTAATTTTTATTAAAACACTCATATAAGATAAATAGAAATACATGATATAATTCTTACTAAAACCCATCCATCAGTGAGTTTTCCGGCCAGAACCATCCCCGCATTATTTACGCACGTCTTCCTGGAGCTTAAGACTTTGTAGCACACTGCATTCGTAGGCCATAGGTAATCAAAATTTATCTGAAATGTAAAAAAAATGGCAAAATCAGTTTGAATTTTGTTACAACCTATATACGTCTACGCCCCACAGCTGGTAACAGGCCTCTTCTTGGTTCCGATAGAGTTTTGGGGCAAAGACATGCCCACTGCTGCGCTAACCAACGTTTGTTGTTGAACTAAACTTGTCTTAAACTATTTATTTATACCTTAGATCTGCATTTTTTCATAATATCTTTGTTATTATACGTGACAAGAAGACGTGTTGTAATCTACCAAACGCTGCCCAACCAAGTTGAATCCGTTTAGGTGTCTATATTGTTCTGCTGCGGAATAACATAGACACCTAAACGGATTAGACACCTAATGGACAAGGCAGAGTTGCCACGAGACCCCTTAGACTCCTAAATGGAAGTTTGTCGACCAAATTGGTGATTTAATAAAAACGGACCAAAATAAGAGTAGGTATTTCATAAGCGGTAGAGCCACGCTGTACCTATATTATGGCTGTAGTACGAATGGGTCAGCTAGACCGGGGAAGGACCTCGCTCCTACAGAATACCGGCGTAAAATAGCAGCTTTATGCTGCTGTGTTTCGTATAGTGAGTGTAGAGATCCGGAGACCCAGTTTTACTGAAGACGAGGCATTTAGGTTGAGGCACGAGAGGTGACAACGCATCTGCGTTTCGATTCTTAATCGAGAATAGATGTAGATGTCTATGGGGCACAGCATCCACTTACCATCAGATGGACTGTGTGCTCGTTTGTTAACCTTATTGTATAAAAAAGGGTATATGGATTTGAAATAAGCGCGATAGGTGTGTCAGGGTCGTGATAATGGAATGGTCTTTGCCTACGTCTCTAGGTTACAGGCTCGAGAGTTTATGTAGTCTGAGATTATAGATCTCTGTTGGATTGAGACGAAATGCCCAGTTATCAGTCAAAATTTTCACCGGTTTAAATTGAACGCTAAGCGCTATCTTTTAACCATTTTCTCTTTGAAGATTATCGAAGTCCACTCCTAAACCTGGGTCTCCACATAAACTGCCTCATATGAAGGGTTTTTGTCGTAGTTTCCACGCTAGAAACCCGGGTCGGCGGCTGCAGATTTTTTATAATATTGAGTTGTAATCAGAGAGATGCTGTTAAACATCCCACCTTCTACATCAATAGGAGAACAAGAAGCGACAGTTACCCATCTCTTACGACCGACCTACTGCACCTACGAGACGATTTGGTCTAGTTAGTTCTTACGTTGCCACTTTTGACACGATCAAAGCACCAGCCTACAATAATTATGCAATGGTAACGAGCATTTTCAAATAGTAAAAGTAGTTGCAGTATTTTATATGCTAATAGCTTAACTGTAACTTAACTTTACCTCCTCCTTTATATAAAATTCCTCGCACGTCGTTCGACTAATATACTCTAAAGCAAACATTTCTTGTTTCAGAACCATGTCACCTGAAATATCCAAAGCACGATAAATTTCGTATGTTGTTAGAATTATGTATATACATCACTATTTTTATAACCTGGACATTTTTAAAAGTTTATCTACACATTTTTAGTCAGTTACAGCCTATATATACGTCGCAATGCTGGGCACAGGCCTTCTATCATTTCTGAGACGGATTCAGATATGCAGGTTTCCTCACGTTATTTCTCTTTTGCATATGGTAAATCATCAATAAATTAATAATTTCATTGTTGCCGGCAGGGATAGAACTCGGCGTGCTTGCTTCCTGTGAATTCACAGCGATTACCGCGGCTCTCTTCTAATCTACCTATTTAAATAAAATTAAAGTTTATATCTGCAACATCGAAATAACTGAGAAAATTATATGCAAGCTATTAAGATATTAAAATTTTTGTTTGTCTGCCTGTGTGAAAGTTTGGGCTAAACTTTGGAATCGCTAAACGGATTGAAATGAAACTTCACGAATAAAAATAGAGCACTACGAGGAACGGTATAGATAGGGTAGCCAGATTGTCAGGATTCACCAGAATTTTACTGACATTTCTCTCAATAGTCAATGGTGTCCAGACTCCCGAAAAAAATTAAAATCTCCAGACAAACAGCTTCTAGGAAACTTTACGTATGACCTTTGATTGAATAAAAGCTGAGTTAGTAACTAGACTGAATTTTTAAGTAAATTGTTTGAATTTTAAATATATTCTGAATACTACTAAAGAAAAATGTGGTTTTCAAGATGATGTTATGACCCGGATTAAGAAAAGAATGCTTCGGTGGTTTGGTCATGTGGAAAGAATGAATGAGCAAAGAGTGACAAAGCAAATTTATATGGCAGATGTGAACGGCAGAGTCGGGAAGGGACGCCCTAGACGAAAGTTTATCGACCAAATTGGCGATATTTTGAAAATGGACCATATTAGAAGTACCCTTAACCGACGGGCGTGTATGCGTAGATATATGGATGTAAAGAAAGCGAGGGAGGTATGTCAGGATCATGCCAAATGGAAGTCTACCCTTCTGGGTGACAGGCGTGAGTGTTTAAACGTATGTACTAAAGGATCCAAATTGGTGGACTCAGTAAAGTCCAATGCCAAATACACGTGGCAATCTAAAAATTGAGTGTACTTAAATCAAGTTTGTTTAAAATACATTTTGTGGCCTCTTCTAAAAAAAAACTTTTTGTTTTTAATATTTATTTCTCCCGACAACAATTCAAAAATCCTGTCGTTATCCAAATTTGTCCAGATATTTTGGTCTCCCGATCTGGCGAACGTATATATAGGCTATATTTTAGCCAAAAAACTTGGAAATTTATTTTGACAAATCGAAATATTGATACAATAATAGTCTTTAATAATTATCATGAATCTAAATAACCCTACATTAGTAGTAGTATAAAATTGAAATGACAAACAAATTTACAGTTACGTGGTAGAACCACGCTGCAGCTATATTATGGTTGCAGCACGAATGGGTCGGCTCAACTGGGATAGTACCACGCTATCACGAAACACTAGCATAAAATAGCAGCTTAATGCTGCTGTGTTTCGTAGGTGAGTGTAGAGAACCGGAGACCCTTTTTACTGGAAACGAGGCATTCCATCTTAGTCCTCAGGGGTGACAACACATCTGCATTTTGATTGTTAATTCAGGTAAAATGTAGATGTCTATGGGCCACATCATCTACTTACCATCAGGTGGACCGTGTGCTCGTTAGTCACCGTTATTGTATAAAAAGTTACAGTTCTCTTAATTGTAAGTTACTGTTGTAAGCCATGAACGTCTGCAACCAACTTTCAGCAAAGGAAGCTACATGCGTGGCCACCCTCGAGGACTAAGATGAAGATGCCTCATAGCTTATATAGCATGATTTTTTCTAGCGTCTGTGAAAGAAATAGGGTGTAACACGTAAGCGGAGTAGAAGCCCATAGCACTGATATTTTAAATTTTTTTATTTTTCATCTTAACATATTATGAAATTGATCAATAAATACTACTAATTGAATGCGTATTATTTTAATTTCGATAGTTTTTAATTAATTTATTTAATTATTTAAAAAATTTTGTTTTTATTTTTTTAGTACCGAAAGTTTATTTCCAATTAGTAGCACCTACTTATTGATAGATCAATTTCATAATATGTTAAACAAATTTAAAGCAAAAAATATCGTAAAATATCAGTGCAGCCTTCTATGCCGTTCACCTGTTACTCCCTAATTTTCCAGACGGTAAAAAAGTCATTCTGTATATTGTTGGTTCTCTATACCCTTCAGACCGGGACACAGCATTGCGTGTACTGCTGCTTGACGGCAGGAATAGATGTTAAGAGGATGGTAATAAAATATACGAAAGTAGCTTACGGTCTGTATATCCGACACTGAAAACATTACTCCATTTGCTGATTTCCTTACTTTTACCCATGAAAATAATTGGTTTCCCTGAAAAATGAAAAAGTGTTGTTTCAGTAAATTGTAAATTGTTCCGTTCTAAATCGAGTATAGAATAAAAGACAGTTTTACTGGAGAGCGAAGAAACATAACATTAATTACTTGCATACACACACAAGCACAGATGCACGTACGTACGCACGCACGCACACACGCAGGCACGCACGCACTCACGCACGCATGCACGCACATAACATATACACGACCGGACGCCTTCGTAGGACCTCAAAACGTTGAGATCTGATAAAACCTCGCATTCTCAATCGGATCGAAATCTATAACTAAAAACTAATTTATAAAATTTATATATAAAATTACCAAAGTTCTATACAGGGTTATTTTGCAATAACCGGCCAAATTTGGAAGAGAAGACAAATGGTGAAGAAAAATTAATTTAAAAACAATCTCAAACATTTTTTTAACTTTTAAATAGAAAATGCATGGTAATGCAATATTTTAACAGGTTTTACTGCGCACGCATATTTGTGAGGGTCGATCAGTATGAAAAAACGTTCTTGCCCATATATCACATTCATTTTGGGATAATTTCAAATAAAAGACTTATTTACTCGTATTTTTATAAACTGCAATAATGGTATACCATTATTTACATATTTGAACTTAATTTTAAAATTTGGCTACTCTTTGAATATCTAACCCTGTTTAGGTAAATTACAATATTTTTAACAGTATTGTTATAATTTCGCTAACAGGCAACCTGATGGTGATTAATGATGGTGGTGAATGCAGAAAATTAACACTTACAACGAAGCATAGAGAGGCAGTATAATTACACGCTGTAAGGCGTTCTATCTTAATCCGCGGAGATGTAAATGAATCTAAAGCATGAACTGCAGAAACTTATAATAATAATAATGTCCTCCAGACCGAATTTCGGTCACGGCGGCCTGCCTCAACGGAGACTAGCCATCGGCGCAGGACAGGATTATAGTGCCCAAGTGTATGCGCAAGCACAGGTGCACTCTGATGGGACGGTAAACCGACACGACAGGAGAGAGATCAGGCGCAGGACCAACAGCTTTACGTGCTTTCCAAGGCACGGCGGTGAGATATCGCCAACTTCCTGACTCCGGGCAGTGACTAAGAATTTCTTGACGGAAAAAAAACCTCAATAATTGATTTTTGGCCCGACCCGGGATTCGAAACCTGGATCTCATGATCAGCAGTCACACTACTACAACCACTGGACCAACGAGGCAGAAACTTATTATCTTAGCATCAGATAAAGCCTAAGTTCATCAATCACTTCCACTTTAAACTTAAATATGTTTATAATTGTTGGATACTTACAAAGATATGGATCATCAACACTATCCAAATATAGGATAACTATTGTATTCAGAAAACCTTGCTTGAATTCAGGATGCAATAGGTAACTAATAATGCCACAAGACCATTGACTACCTTTCGTGGTATAAAACATTGCTCTAGCAGACGTCCTGAAAAATAATCAGCAGAATTATTGATTTTCATATAAGAAGTCACAGTGGTAGAGCCACGCGGCAGCATTTGTTTTCGCATGGATTGGCTGCCGCGAACCGGGATGGTAACACAAACTCATAGAATACCAGGGTAAAGTAGAATTTTACTTCTGCGTTTCGCTTGGTGAGGGCAGGTGGCCGGAGGTCATATTTCTTCCCTTTAACTGGTAGCGGAGTTAAATAAGACATTACCCCAGGAGAGTACCAGCACTCCTGGTGTCGGAGACTCCCTCGCTGAGCATCCACATCCAAGTAAAGTGCGTGAGTATATGTGTGTTTGTTATAATTTATTAAAAAAATATATTAAAAAATATATTTTTTAAAGACTCATTTGCTTTGGTGGAAGATGTCAATTGAAGATCTGATCAGCTGTTTGAAGATCATCAGCTCTTTTTGTTTCGGGGGTTTTTTTAAATATTTTATTTAAGTTAATTATTAATACTAGCGAAATAGCTCGGCTTGGCACGGGTGATATCTGCATTCTACAACAGCACCATCTACCGGCTAGTACATATATGCAATAACTTCACAAAGTTTAAGCTCAATCTGATGAACAGTATGGCAGCGCATAAAATACGAAGAAACGAATATTAATTTTCATATATTAGATGTAATTAAAAAAAAACCTAAACAAAAAGACTTGAACATCTTCAAACGGCTGAAATGATTTTCTTGAATCATAGCTAAGAACACTCTCAATGAAGTCACCTTTCAAACCAATAAAAACTAAATCTAAATCGGTTTATCCGTATGGGAGCTACGATGCCACAGATAGACACATAAATACTAATACAATTCTCGGCACGAAAGGCTAGCGGTGACCATTGTTGCGCATAATTGGTCGTACTGCGCATTATTGCGCGCTGTATATATAATATATGCGCTGATTGGCTCTCTAGGCGCATTCTATCCCCCGCACTGATACGACGTTTGCAGCTATCCCCTCCACGTTTCGTTCAGCGCTAGAGTTACGTGCTGCAAATTGTACACAGATTCACAAAAACACAGATACAAACGTTAAACATATAACACTCCTATTTTTCGTCGGTGGTTAAAAACCAAAGTGACAAACGAACTTATAATCCAGCAGGTTTCCAGACGCGTTGTCACATCTGAGGACTAAAGAAGAATACCTCATCACTAGTTATAAGCGTGTCGAATTTTCTACACTCATTATACGAAACACATAAGTATTAAACTGCAAATTTACGTCTATAAGTGTGTAATTATTCCCCGTTGGAGCCAATCCCTTCGTGCTACAACCATAGTATAGCTACAGCGTGATTCTACAACGTAAAATATGGACATCTGCATCCAACTTTAAACAAAGAAGCTATAGATGCATTGTTACCCTTGTAAACTTTCTAAGTTCAGAGGACGGGATTGCAGTGACAAACTTAGATTCTCATGCAGAATAGAACGCTTCTATCTCAATAGATTTTTACATGATTGACTAGGGCTTAGCCGTGTAGTAGCGGTGTAAGAAAATCTATTAATCCATCAGGATATCAAAAGACGGGCAGCAGCAACTTCCTAATAACAAATTAATAATACTAAAGTTGGTAAGAATTACCTCGCACATACCCGCTCAAAAAAATGATGTGTCTTACCTAGTTTGAAGAGCACCTCCCATCCTCCCTCAATTGCGTGCACTAATTCCGTCACCATTAATCCCTTCGCCACTGATCCCATGACCACTACTCCTAACATGACTACACTAGGAAAGACACACCATCGACGTTAATACGACACGTGTTTCGCCTCTACACAAGGCGTCCCGCAGGTGATGTAGTCCGTACGGTGGCTGACCGCTAAGTGAGCGAAGTGACTTCTAATTCTTACCAATTTAGTATAAAGGATTTCCACAAATTAACGCCTGATATTATTATTATTTATAAATAATAATAATTAAAAATACAAGTCTATGGCCGTAGAAGGAAAAGGGGAATCTCACGCCGGTCAAGTTGTTCTGCTCGGGGAGCAGTCAACGCTCCGAGTGGAGTTCAGAGCTATTGTTTGTATACTGTTTTACTTCGAAACTATGATAGCGCGATTTAGGCTTCGATGTGTTTTGCTTGTGGTGCGACGATAGCACCACAGGCCGTTGATATCCCTACTCCGCCACTTCACGGCTGGTTTATACGCCCTTACAAATCAATATAAAATTCATACGATACATTAGTGAATTCTCGTCCACGGCTGTAATGTCTTTTGCGTTCCCTATAGCTACTCGATGTTCTATCATCACAATATTAGTAACTTCTTCTACTGACTGATTATCTGGAATATAAATTGATGTTTACTTAATTATACATTAAATTCCATGTAAGATGAAGATAGTGAACATTGATCGCGTAGCCAACTTCCTGCCTCCAGGCAGCTACTGAGAATTTCTTAATGGAAAAACTCAATAGCTGATTTTTTTGGCTCGACCCGGGATTTGAACACGGGAACCGGAAGAAGATGAAGTTGTTACTTTTTGTTAATATAAACTTGAGAAATCACAGTTTTTTGAAAACACTACACATTGAAATAAAACTAGGTTTTACGGATTTCATTGCGTACATTGACCTATTTTATCCTGTGAACACGTTCAGGTTCGCCCCCGTCACTACATCAGATTTTATGAATCACAAAATTTCACTAAAAATACCTATTCCTACCAAAAATTATTCGCGAGCCTATTAAATTCAATAAACATCCTAATTTCAATAGAGAAGATGGCTGGGTGCTACCATTTGCTTGGGATCCTATAATTAATGAAATCAAATCCCAACTCAAGCAGACAACTGTAAGAATTCAAGATACAATCAGTTCATACTGGGTAGATCGGAACAAAAAGAAATAATTTTAATGTGAATGTAGCCGTCGTTAACTGTGACATTAGGACGTCGAACACTTCAGTCCTTCCCGTGACCATGGATGCTGTAAAGTGCTCGAAACGTTGGGTATATAAAATAAGTTAAAATACGCGATACCAACCGTAAAAACTAATTGTATTTCAACCTAACCTAACCTAACGTAAGCTTAAATTTTAAACCAAGCCTAAATCTTTAGTTTTTTTATTTAAAAAACAGGATTTTCAGGTTAAGGATAAGATGTATTAATAACTTTTCTTCCGATTCTTGATCAAAAACCTGATTTTACCATAAACCTGCGACATATGTGAATAGTAAGACTCACCTGCTTTATAAATCAAAACCCCCATCCATGGCATCAAAACGGGTTTCTTGTTATCATTAACGGATAGAAAATGATGTTCTATTGTAATGTAATCTGAAACATCAAATGACATAAAAATATAAAAACAGCTTAATGCCGCTGTGTTTCGTATGGTGAGTGAGTATGGTTTTACTGGAAACGAGACATACTAACTTAGTCCTCTGTGAAGGAGGGATAACGGGGAGCGAAATAGATTTCTTTGAGCCAAAGTATCCACTTGCTTAAAAAAAGACTGATTAAAATAATCCATCTCCCCTATTATTCCGTGAGTGTCGTAAAGATAAGTCGTAAGGAGAGAAGGAAACTAAAAGGGATCGCCACTAGGATTTTCCTAATTATAAAAGTTACTGCTTATATAAGTCCCACTCCTTGGCGCAAACCTCTCATTTCTAAAAGGGTTTCCGAGCAAAGTAACGTGGTCTTCGATTTATTTGTTTATTTTTTAATTTCTCGGATATGCAGATTTCTTCACGGTGTTTTCCGTCAACACCGAGCTCGCGGTGAATCAGCAGTTACAACTGCAACTAAAAACTTCCTGAGAAAATCTCAAAAATAATTGAAAACGATGGTTTCCAAGCCGCCGCCCAAGCGTGGCAAATATGGCGAATGGGAGCTAATAGCCATATGAAGCAATCTTTTATGGAGACCACATTAGTAGCAACTGTGGCATACTTTGTTTGAAGTTAGTTGCGTGTGTCCATTAACTGTGGATGTGGACTGTAAGTTCATAAGTCATCCCATCTCAATTTTATTATAACGTTAGCCTTTCCAGGCGGACGTTTTCTGCTCTTTCCGACGAACCTTTGTCTTAAAAAATCATTAAATTCGTGTTAAAAATTATTGACGGTCACCAATCGGGGTAAAAACTATCCTATCTCTCAAGTTGCATCAAACTGAACATATTGTGCAAAATTTTTATTGAAATCTGTTTAGTATTTTAGGAGTTCATCGCAGACAAATAATCTGCGTGTCACATTATATGTCTGCGATGAATTTTTATATATAAAGATTATAATAGTAGAGTTCAGATAGGGATCGTTTAAAACATAATTCAACACAGCACTCGTATCGATAAATTTTTGGCCTTTTAAAAAGTAATCTAACATAAAAATGTATCGACACTCACACACTAACATCAAAAGTAAAGTTAAAAACGAATACATTTCTTCAAACTCAACTCGGCATGTTTCTACGATAAGAAAATTGTAACTGCACTATTATTTTTTAGATCGATAGTAGTTTATATGGTGCGCAAGCGCAGTGTTTAAAACTGCTGCCAATGTTTTATGACATTAGAGAACTGTTTAATAATGTAAGGATATTGTTTTGATATTCGGCTCGAGCCAAGTTTGTAAGTAGTAATGCGATCATATGATTGGTATTTTTATCAATCTAAAATAGTCATTTCGTATATTGAGTGATGGAATCACTTTGGTATTTACGCAACATGCAATGGATTGACTCGACCGGGGAAGGACCACACAGAGTGTAGAGTAGTATAGTATAGTGAATAAGAGACTACAACAGGAGGGTACCAGTACTCGTGGTAATGGAGAATCCCCCGCTGAGCATCCACAACCAAGCTACTCCACTACTAAGCGTGGGTGCTTAGGCTAACCCGCGTATTCTTGTCCAGAGGAGGGGGGGGGGGTGATATTCCGCTCAAGACAAAAACTGCTCGGGGCAAACTGAGCAAAAAGACTAAGGTGACCTCTGCCACGCTATGCGTGAATTTCTGCAACATTAGGGGGCTTCACTTGAACCTAAACGCCGTCCTACCATCTGAAGATGGCGAAACTGGCCTTGCTCTTTCTGACCGAGACGCTGGTGCCCTCTCCGGCTGATACTTCGTATCTTGCCTACCTGGGGTACAAATTGGAACACTCCTTTGTGCTTCGGTCTGGGGTTTGCGTATACGTAAAAGAGGATATCTATTCTAGATGCCTTGGCAGTCTTGAAGGTTCGGACCTGTTCATCCTTTGGCTACGCGTAGACAGCGACGACCGTCCCCACGTCTAAGGGTGCCTCATAGATCCCATAGAGGTAATGCCGAAACAGACCGACTTATCGACCACGTCCAAATGGCTGCAGGATTCTTGCTACAGCAGATTCCATCCGCAGAGATCGTGATCCTTGGTAATTTTAACGCCGAGATCTGTTTATGAATTTTCTTTGGCATATGTTCTGACACAGCTGACTACTTCGCCTACACGGATTGCAGCTGTGGTGGATCATGTATCTTTCCTATTGAACCTTCTGCTGACGAATATCAAGTTTACGATGATGCCCCTCTTGGCTCCTCGAACTATTATCTGATCCGAAGTGTGGTGTCATTCACGCTTCCTTTGAGGTTCGCTGCGTGCGTGTATACTGCACGCGGCTGCCGTTTGACATTACAGGTCACATTATTAGGCAATACGGTCTTTATTTGCATCTTACTCATGGAGTCGGGTTTGCTTCTCACTGGATGATCCCAGCGCTGTTACTGACTCTGTCACTGATGTGCTGCTATAGAAAATGAAATTATTTATTCCATCATCTGTGGGACCAATCGGAGGAAGATCCCAACCTTGGCTTGATCGCTCTTGTAAGACTAAATTACGCAATAAGCAGGAGTGCTATCAAGGTGGAGTTTATGATTCGGTGGTTCGGGATGTAAACACCAGCAAGATTAAAAAGAAGTACAGCTTTCCCTTTAGGTCCTTCAAAAAGTTAATACTAAGGGAAAGTATGAGCACATTGGCGGAATTGGCGAGAAATTATTTCGCCTTCCTTCGGGAACCCATGCGTTCTGGTCTCTCGCCACTGCCCGACGTATTTTCTGTAAGCCATCACTACTATCTCTACATGGACAGCTCACTGGCTCACGCAGCAAAAGAGAAAGCCGATCTTTTAGCACATGAGTAAAGAAATCCTTACTCTGCTTTCGACGGCGGAACACACCGCCGACTACACGCGTTGTGGGTGGTCTATGCTTGATGTACGATTCACTCAGTGCTCAGTACGTAAAGGACTGTTCTCCCTGGACATCCTTAAGTTGAGTAGGCCTAACGGAATCTCCCCAATTATGCTGAGGACGTGTGCTCCGGAGTTGGCACCGGTTCTAACAGGTCTTTTCCGGTACTCCTACTCTCTAGGCGTAGTCCCGAATTCATAGAAGAAAGATCTCGTATACCTGATACCTTAAAAAGGTAACCGCTCTGATCCGTCCAACTACAGGCCTATCGCCATCACCTCCTTGTTCTCCCAACAAATGGAGTCCATTATTAACAACCAGCTTATGCGGTACCTTGAAGAGCACCAGCTGATTAGTGACTGCCAGCACGGTTTCCTTTGGGGTCGCTCAGCTGGTGATCATCCTATTTATCTAACACACCGGTGGGCGCAGGCGATCGATTCCAAGGTAGCGGTTAGTTGGGACATAGTGAACGCTTTCGATCGGATTTGGTACAAAGCGCTTCTGTCGAAGCTTCCTTCCTATGGGCTTCCCGAGAAATTGTGCTATTGGATCACCAGTTTCTTTGCTGATAGGAGCATCAAAGTTGTAGAAGACGGTGCATGCCCCGATTGCAAGACCATTAACGTTCGTGTTTCACAAAGTTGCGTGCTATCACCAAGGTTGTTTCATCGTGACCGTCGACGTGAGTTCGTGGTCACTTGGAAGAGAAGGCCAAATTGGCTTCTAAAAAGCTTGGCGTACTCAGCAGAACGGGAGTGTTTCATGCTGGCACACCGCCTGCAACTTTACAAGGTGCAGGTTTGGCCACACATGGAATACTGTTCCTATCTTTGGGTTGGGGCTCTTCAGTGTCAGCTCCTTCCATTTGACCTCATCCAGCGTAAAACAGTTCGAATCGTCGATGACCGAGTCCTCTCCGATCGGCTCGATACACTGGCTCTGAGAAGATAGTTGGATCTCATGCTCGGAGGAAGTGCTCGTATGAATTTCAGCCGCCAAATTCAACGAACGCACATAGCGACATAACCCATGATACCATCCACCTCATCTGAACGCTTGGCGGTCTATTACGGTACGTTTTACTGGGATTTTTTCCTCGTACGATCCTTCTGTGGAATCGTTAGCTACCGGCGATTTTTCGGACCGATACAACTTAGGGACCTTCAAAACAAAGAGCTTACTCCTTTTTAAGAGGCCGGCAACGCATGTGCAACTCCACTGGTGTTGCAGTTGTTCATGGCAAGCGGTAGTCACTTTCCATCAGGAGAGCTGCATGTTCGTTCGCCCCCTCTTCTATAAAAAAAAATATTAAAGAATACATCACTCAGGCACTGTTTTGTATTTATACCTTAAAAACAGAAAAACTATAAATTTAAACGCAACTTTTCAATTATGATGACACTGTAACCATTTGCGTAATAAGTAAGTTAACCTCAGTTCCAACTACCGACACCTGGTGAGCGTTAGGTTATTTATTTATTTATTCATCAAAACTTCGTACAATATGTATAGGCGGACTTAATGCCTTTGGTGAGTGTGGAGAACCGGAGACCCTTTTTTTCTGGAAACTAGGCATTCCATCTTAGTCCTCACGGGTGAGGCGTGGGAGAGGCGTTGCTCTCCATTTTGATTCGTAATCGAGGATAGATGTAGATGTCTGGGTCACAGCAACCACTAAGCATCAGGTGGACTGTGTGTTCGTTTGTTATCCTTTTTGTAGAAAAGAAGCAAGCCACACCCTAAGTAATCTATCACTATCAAAATCGGTTTACAATGAGGGCAATTTTTTTATAGGATTGTCTACACTTACAATACAAATCACAGCATAAGATCGTCATTCTTACTCGGTCTAGCCGACACTTATAAATTCGGAAATAAAATTACATCCCTACAAATAACTATTAATAGAAAATAAAATCCAACTTCAAATTATTTTATTCTTTGAATAAAACTACTTTTATGGATTTTATTGCGTTTAATTTAGTTGATTAAAACTCCAGACGTTTCGGGTGCTTCCCAGCCATGTTCACGGGGGACTGAGGTGACTGACGTCCTGATGTCAATCTTAACCCGGAGTACCTTCAGCTTTTAATTATTACTTAAGTTCCTGTCTACAAAGAATGAACTTACTGACTTAAATACTTGCAGTGGTGTGCTTGGGTTTAGTTTTAATTTTATTAATAACAGTAGTACCCAGCCTCCTTCTCTATTGAAATTAGGATGTATTTTAATTTCAATAGCCTCACGTATCATTCTTGGCAAGATCAATTCCTGCCTGAGAATTTATGGTTTCACTGTTTATTAAAAAGATTTTTTATTGTTGACGTTTCTAAGTAGTTTTCGTTGTTACTTTTATAATCATCATCTTCATAACCATTTCCGAGATTTCCAAATCCACCTCCCTCCTCAAATTAATCTCATAAAGGAGGTACTTGCTTGGTGGGTTGCAACCGCAGTTTTTAACTGACTTCACAAAGGAGTGAGTGTTCAGAACTTTTTTTCTGGGTGAACCGATTTTGATGTTTCTTTTGTAATTTGAAATCTGGTGCTTCTCGTGTGGTTGCATATAAATTGATCACGATCTGACCAGTGGTTTTTGAGTTACCCTTAAAAATGCGTATTTAATTGGCTTCGAATACATTAAAGATGTTCTCATTTTATTTGTATTGATATCGGTTGTCAAATTTTTAATTTTACCATTTTTTTACTATTATACTTACTTCCTAGATGGTAGGATTCCTTTCCTGCCTTGGTGACTATTTGTGTAGGTACTACCCTGACTTGATCTTGGGAAGCAATGTCTGCACTGCTATGTTCTGACTATTTGTGTTGGTACTCCCCCTGACCTGTTCTTGGGAAGCAATGGCTGCACTGCTATGTTCTGGTCTTACTGGTATAGAAAGCCTAGAATAATTACCCGCTGTAAGGCATTTGAACTTAGTCCTCAGTGGTGACAGCGTATTACATATACGTTGTCACCGCTGAAGACTTTTTATTATCTTGTTATTGTCTAATTTGTTTGAATTTAATGTTATTCTCTTCAGTTTTATATAAAAAATACCTTTTTTACACTATAGAACCTGTTTTTTTGTTTTATAGCATTCGGTGACAAACGATCACACAGTCCACCTGATGGTAAGTGGATACTGTGGTCCATAGACACCCACATTTATCCTCAACTAAGGATCAAGAGGACTAAGATGGAGTGACTCGATTCCAGTAAAAAGGGTCTCCGGTACTCTACACTCGCAATACGAAACACAGCGTGGTCCTGCCCCGGTAGAACCGAACCATTTGTGGTACAACTATAATATAGTTGCATCGTGACTTTCGTGTTTTATAACTACAGTACCGTAGCATAAATAAAAACGTATTACGTTTTGCACATTATACGCGAATGTTTTGCTTAGGCGTTGTTGTTTTAACTCGAACGTGTGCCCACAACCCGTTCAACTCGTTACACCCAGCGGTAATTAACTCCCGGTGAAAACAAAGTAAAAAATATATGAGCCTGTGGAGACAATTGTCGGTAAATCATTACTTCATTCACTTGCATGAACGCGTTCGATGCTTTTTTTTTGTAGTGTTTGAGTGCCGTCTGCAAAATCATCTAATCTTGTCTGTTATTGCCAACGTGACACGAGTATGTAAAACAACACTCAATAATAAACCGGAAGTAAGTAAGCAAAATCTACGTGTCTGGTTTATTATAATATTTATACACTTAATATTTCCTTATAGTACAAGGGAAAGTAGTAAATCATAAAGTAAAAAAGTAAAGTATATTTTATCTAGCTACTGCTCGCTGCTCTGTCCACGTGGAAACAACAACTTCAAGCTCCATCTTCAGAGCTATTATGTGGAAATTATTTATAGTTTTTTGAATACGACTTCAAAAATGTTATTACCTTATTTTCCCACCGTTTATAGGTAGAATGTTTCTTCAAATATATGATACTACACCTGAAGTATAAGCTATTTGATAAACAAATTATCATAAAATCATTACAAAAATATTAATATATAATATATAGATAATTGGAATCACATTTCCCTTTATCCACCCAAGACGGGTAAATAAATGGAATACGTATATTATTTTTCTTCCGATTTTACCCCTCAGCTGTGTTTATAAAAACATGATAGAAACTAGCCGGAGATTACTTAGTAGACAATACCATACTTATAAAAATACATAAATACTTCTTGTTTAAAGGTCAAAACTGAAATACTTTTAATTGTTCAATTACATATTTTGACTTTTTAATTAGTTTATTTATTAGTAATTTTTTAATGAGTTTTATACGTGGTAGAGTCAGGCTGCAGTTATATTAGTAGTATAGTTGTAGCACGGATGGATCGGCTCGACCGGGTAAGGTAAAATAGTAGCTTAATGCTGCTGTGTTTCGTATGGTAAGTGTAGAGAACCGGAGACCCTTTTTACTGGACACGAGGTATTCCATCTTAGTCCTCACTTCACTTAGGTGACAGCGCATCTTAATTTTGATTCGTAATCGAGGATAGATGTAGATGTCTATGGGCCACAGCAACCACTTACCATCAGATGGACGGTGTGCTCGTTTGTCACCCTATCCTAAAAAAAGAATATCATTCGATGTGACATAATTTTATCTTATGATATTATGTTATGATGAATGAAATATTTTACCGCAATTAATTTCATTATATTTAATTGAAGTAAGTATTTAAATTAAATAAATACATTGTTAATTATGTAAAAACAGTATTGGAAACAGTACTCAACAAATTTCAAAATGTCTTATTGAGAGACGAATTTATACAGGGCAACTACGTCTCCTTAATAATGAAATTCGTATTCGTCATTTACTTACTTATTGCACATATTGTAGAATTAATAAATTACTTATTATCATTTAAAACAAGAAAGTTTAATTTGTTTTAAATGCAATACGTAATATGATTTTTGTTGGTTTTTGGTTATTAAAATTTAATCAGTAATATGTTAAAGTTGAACTGTACTTGAGGTGGAAAGGCGGAACAACAATCAAAAAGTGAATTCTGATTATCCACCGCGTCTAGGGTGGAAAAACGAACATGCGTTTCCGAGTATCCACTCTAGGGTGGATTTTTTAGGGTGGATACACGGAATCACCCACGTTATTGCATTACGTACAAACAAAAAAGTCGAATAATGAAATATCTTCTTTATTGATATTCTTTAAAAATATTTGCTTGAATAAACTAACATTTAAGCTATTTTGCTGACCCTGCCTCAAGATCCTCCAATTCCCACAGGTCTCGCCAGCAGTGTAGGTGCCTGCGTTACGTCGGACGCAATCAGGAGCCATCTATCCAGCTATTTTACTCAACATGGCGTCCATTTTAATTATAGATGTCTGCGTAACTCGGTGGCAAATTTACTAACTACTGCATAATTCGAGATGTGAGTGGTTTTGGAGTAATTGTATGTCATATTACACAGTCACTATGTTTTTAGAATAAAAATGCAGCTGCGCTCAGGGCTTAATGATCATGTCGAGACGCGGGCGTGCAGAGCATATTTATTTAAGTACTTAATTTATTAACCACTTACATCGCTATTTTGCTGTTTTTATTAAAAGAGTATAAAAAGAGTGCACAATTCTCTTTGGTTTTACTAAATTTATATGAAATTACATACGGTAATTATAACATAAAGATTTTTTTTAATTTTTGTCTGAGTGTCTGTCTTTTTATTTCGGCTAATCTCCGAAATGTTTGGACCGATTTTGACGGGACTTTCAATGTCAGATAGCTTATATTATAAGGAAAGGCTTTGACTAATTTTATTTTAGAAGAAAATAATTATTGAAAGACACACCAACGTCGATAATACGACACGTGTTTCGCCTCTACGCAAGGTATCCTCAGATGAAGTAGACTCTGCGAAAATGGTTTAAAAGAAAAATGTATTCATTAAAACCATTTTATTTCGCTAGTAATATATAAGTCAATGTTTTATTTAAGTATTTTATTTATTCACTTACATTTATTAGCCAATTTTTGACACTCCTATTATAGTAATGAATAAAATAATTCGCGATCGACAAGGAGGCTTTTTATGTCTTAATTTTGGATGATTGTAGGTGTCCGAATGCATTCGCATCAAATTCGCTTCGGGTGTAAGAATGCGTCGTAAAAACTGAAAAGTAATTTAGGAAAAGGCATTTTGGTACCTTTCGCAGAACTCCAATATAATGGTAGTCTCTCTAAAGTCCGGATGTCTCTAAAAATTATTTTTAAGTGGCAATTTATCTTTGTCAAATTATGTTTGGCATGATCATTATTTTGAAATTGCTCGGGTTTATAATGCACTTGACATAACTAAAACCATTAAAAATGTATTGAATTGACTTGAACACTCTTTGATTTTGTATACTGGTGACCCTTTTTACCGTCTGGAAAAAATAGGGGGTAACATATGAACGGAGTAGAAGCCTACGGCACTGATATTTTATGAAAATAAAAACAAAATATTTGAATAAAATATTTTAATGAATGTACAAATGTAATTTATGTAAGAAAAATTTTGAATTAAATAAATTATAAAATCTATCGAAATTCAAATCACATCCACCCTAACCCGTGACCCTGAGAAGTGACAAATCAAAGATGCCGCTCGTAAAGTAGAGTGGATATGATTTGAATTTAAATTGATTTTAAATAACTTAATTTTTTAATTCAAAATAAAAATTTTGTTTTTATTTTTTGTAAAATATCAGTGCCATAGGCTTCTACTTCGTTCACATGTTACACCCTATTTATTTCCAGATGGTAAAAAGGTTATCCAGTATATTCTTCTTAACTATAGAAATATCATTGTATACGTCGTGTTGAGGAGGCTTACGAGAATTCATCACCTTATTTTGTTCCGAGGGTCTCGGTATCGTAAAAGCTGGTTATGGTATAAGGTGCGTTGGGTCAATACCGGACGGATTTTCGGCTAGTTAAAACAGTCTGGCAAAAACTTTATTTTCTCGACATCCATATCCGTCAGATTTCTGAAACGTGGCGCAAATCATTAATGGTTACACGTAATTTAGCTATAAGAAGCTTTTACTTTTCAAAACTCAACAGTTTCTGCTTTAAACGTGTGCGAAGACAAGGCATAATTTTTTATGTGCATGATGAAGAATTGGCCATCAAGGAGAAGACCGGACGTCGCTAAAAATCGCAAATAAAAGTGATAGGGAAAGACCGGACAGACGAAAAAATTCAAAAATTACCTTGTTTTATAAAACACTGTGCAGCACACGCCCTACTTTTCGGAGCGACTGGCTGAAACTTGGGGTCTTGTACCATATTGCTAGCTTTCAAAAATATTGCATGATTCACCGGAAATTTGAATTTTATGGTCTTACCCCATCACCGATCTTACCCCAATGCACTATATACAAGAAATATTTCACGCCTTCAGACAGATGGCGGTGTAGCCACTTTGTTTAGTCCAGACCGGCAATAGAGAGCAGCGTCAAAGTTGCGAGATGACTGGATCAGCGATCGCCTTCTAATCCTTGCTATCGGGCGGTCCTGCAAATGGATGACTTATTTTTTTTATTATTTTATTAATTAGGCACACAAACAGATTTAAGACAATACAAAACACATTTACAGTAACAAAAATATTATAACTAGTCTATAATCCAATAAAGTGTGCACAGCAAAACAAAATATGACAAGTATGACCGAAAAAAAAATTTATAATACATGGTACTAGTAACAGTTAAAAAAAAAAGAACTTTTTTTTAATGATATTCGTGATTTTACATACTTAACGTAGCAACTATAGATCTTCTAAATTGTGAAATATTAGAATTAAAAATGTCCAGATCAGCGTTACGATGTCTCAGCTCGTCAAAATTTCGACACATTCGAATGACCGGACCTTATTTTAACTGTTTTCTCTTAAAACGTTATTATTTTCTGCAGTACCGTTACTTACATACATAAATTTCTCAAGGACATACATCCAGACCCAGAACAATTATTATTTGTTGTTTTTTTTTTTGTGCGTGCGGGAATCGAACTCGCAGCCCTTAGCGCTGCTACTCATTACTAAATCAAAGCGCCACAAAGCCGTTAAAATTTTTATTATAGAAGAAGAAGAACATTATTGGGTTATTGCCAACAAATAAACACCTCCGGTGTCTTTCGTCATTTCTTTTTTTTCGTCATCTGTGCTTGAGCAGACGCTCGTGTACTCTAACTCTGTCCTTCGCAGATCTCTAGTCTCCTAAGACCGGCAGTCGTGACCTGAATTCGGTTTGAAAAAATTATTATTATTACTAATACATAACTATTTTTATACTTTGTCTTTTAAATGATGATAAATGATCACGAATTGTACAGGGTCATTTTTTAAGGAGCAGCCAAATTTTAAACTTAAGTTCTAATATATAAATAATGATATACCGTTATTGCAGTTTTTAAAATACAAGTAAATAACGCTTCTACTTTTATTTGAAATTTTCCCAAATTGAATGTCATTTATGGACTACAACGTTTTTGCCTACCGGTCGACTATTAAATCAGCTAAAATAATGCGTTACCACGCATTTTGAATTAAAAAGATAAAAAGAACAGAATGTTTGAGATTTTTATTTAATAAATTTTTCTTCACCATTTGCCTATATTTCTTATTCTAAACCTTCTTAGCACATTTGGCCGGTTATTGCAAAATAACACTATATATTCGTGATGTCTACATTAAGATGTAAAGTATGTAGATGTAGTTAAGTGACGATGTTTTATTTTTAGAACTATATTATACAGCATAAAATACGACAAATATATTTACTATAATTTATAATAACGTAATTATTAATTATATAATTATAATTTATAATACTAATATTTATTATAACGTTCGAACATACAAAATAGGCGATACACCGTTAACCATTTAAAATAGTGTATCGGTCTCTAAGGAACCCAAAACGTGAATGTGAAAATAGTTAGTCTGCAGTGTAGAATCCAAAAAATATGCAAAAACTTTCGAACGGGAGATTAAAAATCGTGTTTTTTTATATCGCTTTCTTAACCTTGCCGTGTTTGTATAATCTTTCATTTATCCAACTTAAGAAGACCCATAACATATTATTTTTTTTTGTAAGTTTACAAATGTTGTACTGACATTACATGCCATTCTAAACTGGTCTTACTATCGTCGAACTGAAATACGTCTTATCAGATTATCTATTAGTGTACTTAAGATTAAACTAAGGAATATTGTATTTTATCTCCTAATATTAAGGTCGAAGTCAAATTGTTCTATTATTGGAAGATTACCCGTAATAAACCAACAATGACTGGATTTCGTTTAAAAACAGAAGCAATAATCTTTTTTTTATTTCAGTAGAAAACTATTCTTTGTTTTATGTACATCTATATCATTTCATAACTTTAAATTTTTTTTGTTTAGAAATTAAGTTTAAGTACAAGAGAGTGAAGTTTGATAGTAAAAAATTGTTTCGAATATTGTATAAATCCGACTTTTAGTGTTAGTAATTCATCGTGAGTTTTCCGACGAAGATAACAGGCTTGTGATTGTAATGTGTAATTTTTTTAAATAATATTTATATCATAAATTTGAAACAGTCTTTGTGTAAAACATAACAGCAATGGATCAACTATTTTTGAACTTAAAAGAAGTGTGTTTCTTGTTATTTCTTGTGATAATGCTAATGCTTGTGTTCATGTATCTTCAAATTTGTGATTTAGTGATCAGCAGATATGTCTTCACAATTTTTGGTGAGTGCATTTTTTACTTGGGTTCAATTCTGAAATGTTGGGTCTAGCTTTACCTAGTCAAAATGTATTGCAGTGGTAACCGTGTTAGCAACAAAGGAAATAAATAAATTGGTTGGGAAGTTGGTGACGTAAAATGATCATCATCATATATCGTGATGAGCCACACGTACAAATGTAGTAGATCCACGCTGCTATATAGCTATATTGTGGTTGTAGCATGAATGGGTTGGCTCAACCGGGGAGGGACCACGCTCTCATAGAATACCACCGTAAGGTAACAGCTTAATGCTACTGTGTTTCGTATGGTGAGTGTAGAGAACTGGCGATGCTTTTTACTGGAAACGAGGAATTCCACCGTACTACTCAAGGGTGACAACGCATCTGCACTTTGATTCTCAACCGAAGATAAATGTAGATGTCTATGGGCCACAGCATTTACTTACCATCAGGTGGAATGTGTACTCATTTATCACACCATTCTATACAAAAATCATCTACAGAGATGTTGAAGGAGACGATAGAGCAAATGGTCCCCCCCCTCCCCCCTCCTCCCAAGCATGACAACGGATATGGATTGGTTTAACCGAGGAAGATCTACGGTCGCACAGAAGACCAGCGTGAAATAACAACATTATTCTGTTTTAATTCCTATGGTACAGGACACCCTTTTTACTAGTAATGAGTAATTCCATACCTGTTCTCAAGGATCAGCCCTACTCTGCATTTTGATTTTCGATTGAGGATAAATATAGAAGTCTATAGGCTACAGCGTTCACTTACCATCAGGTAGACTGTACGCTCGTAAGTCACTCATACTTTTAAGAAATGCATCCACAAAGTTATTACTACTTACTGTTACTTACCGTTACCGTTACAGCCAATTAAAGTCCACTGCTAAACGTAGGCCTACCATATAGATAACCTCATAGGGGGCATATTTTCCGTAGTTGTCACCGGGTGGACAACCACAGTTATTGATTTTTAGCCGTTATTGAGAAGACCAGAGAAACCGCCCGCGAAAATAGTCCAACGGATTAGTAAGCTGAAGTGTCAGTGAGCTGGCCATGTAGCTCAAAAAACCGTCGACCGATGGGGAATCAAGATACTCGAATGGCCTTCAAAAAATGGGAAAGATTAACAAGGTACTTCTTTTTTGTCTAGAAGTACGTTATGGTGTGTATCAATCTACTGTATTACTACTGAGTGATGCTCTTAAATTAATTATTTCACATTTAAGTAACTGTACGCAAAGAAGATGCCTTTATAATATGAATTCTTCCGGGTCGATAGTACAAATGGGCGTGCCTTAGGGCTTAATTCACGGCCCGTTACTGTTTCTTGTATATATTAATGACTTACCTTACATAGTAGGGGATAACCACGATATAGTGTTATCTACTGATGATACTTCATTAATTATCAAATTAAAACGACAGTTACTAAAATATGACGAAGTAAATAATTAAAAAAATATGTAAATGTCTAAATTAGTAACTTGGTTTTAGGTTCATCATTTGCATTTAAAAGCCACCAAAATTAAATGTATGAAATACAAAACTCCGAATTTCGAACATGTAAATACTAATATAATTTTAATTAATGATAAATCTAGGGGCTAAGTCTAGTCAATCCACCATTTTTCTTGGAATCACACTAGACACGAAGCTTCCATGAGGCCACATATACCAAACTAGCAAGCAAACTTAGTTGCGCAGCATATTCAGAGGTATATATAAGGTTAGAAGTCTTACCAATATTAAAACAGCTAGACTAGTTTACTTTAGCTATTTTCATAGCTTAATTCATAGTACTTACATTTTACATTATTCTCGAGTGGCAGCCTCGTACCGGTAGGCGTAGTGTAGGGCGACCCCCCACTAGATGGAGTGACGACCTGGAAAGACATGCAGGAAGTCGATGGATGCGGGTGGCTCAGGACCGTGCTTTGTGGCATTACTTGGGGGAGGCTTATGTTCAGCAGTGGACTTGTGAAGGGCTGTAATGATGATGATGATGATGCTGATAGTCTAATTTCGTATTGTATTTTGCTATAGCGACACGCGACTGACACTGAAATTATATTTGTTTTATAGAAGAGAGCCATTAGAGCAATATATGATTTAAAACCTAAACAGTTGCCCAGACAAAAATGTAAAGAAATTGACATATAAACTTTGCCCTCTCAATACATTTATGAAAATGTAATATATGTTTCAATTTCCCTTTGTCACCACTTACGACATCTACAGGGCGATATGGGGTAGTGGATATTCTTACACGACCACCACACGGTTAACAAATCTCATTTCACACATCCTTGAATTATTTTATTCCTGAGACGAGGAGATTACGAGTATCTCAAGATGTTTTCCTCCGTCGCCAAAGTCGTTGGTAAATCAGTAATTTAAATTACTACTAATTATTTTAATAGTGCAGGCAGGGAATGCTTAGTCCCTGGGCTACAACTGAACCTGAACCTGCTGAACTGAACCTGCTACGACCTGAACTAAATTTTTACGCAGTAGAGCCACGATACAGCTACATATATTAGTTGTAGCAGGAATGGGTGGGCTCAACTAGGTTAAGACCACGCTTTCATGGATTACCAGCGTAAAATAGCAGCTAAAGGCTATTATATTTCGTACGATGAGTGAAGATTCATTCCACCGTAGTGCTCAAGGGTGACGACAACTTCTTTCATGTTGAAAGTTGTTTCGATTTTGATTATTAAACGAGGATAAATGTATATGTCTATGGGTCACAACTTTCACTTACTTACACTTACGCTTACCTGGTGGACTATGCGCTCACCTCTATTCTAAATAAAATAAATATGACGGCTCTTATAAGGTATCTCTCTTGCCGTGCCCTGCTGCTACAAGAGAGACATACCTTGTTGCTGCAAAGTTACCGTTTAAGGAATAACAAAAGCAGTTATCATATGGGTATATAACCATTTTTTAAGAAAAAATCTCGAGTGGATGCCTCGTAGGTAAGCGCGATGTTAAGCGACTAAATAAAGAGTGAATTGATGCACGCAATCTCAGTAGCGTTATAGCGATCTTTGGGGAGGCCTATATTCAGTCGTAGAATTGTGACAGGCTGCAGTGATACAGAATCTGTATATCTGATATATTGAGCCTTATAAAAACAGGCTATGAGGCCGTCCATCTTAGTACTTAGCGATAGCAATGTATCCGCCTATCTTTATAGTTTTCTTTGTTTAAAATTATCTGGGGGTATTAAAAGCCTGCAATGGCCACCTAGTATCAGATTGATTTGATTTGAAGAGCTCAAAAAAGAGTAATTTCATTACTAGACATTATATGTAGAAAACTTACAACTTTTTAAGTACTGTAAAGGACTAATTAATTCCGAAAGTACGAGTATTAGATCAAACGAGTTATTGCATTGTTTCAAAATATAAAAAAACAGACTTAAATAAAGAAAAAAGTTAAGTTTAAAGACGGACCCAGGAGAATAAAATAATTTCCACATAATAACTTCTATTTTGGTGCAAAGATAAAGTGTATTGAAGTTCTTAAAGCACTCAAACGGGGAAGCTATGGTTGAGCTTATCTATATTAAACGAAACATAATAAGTTATATCGACATACTTATCGTAAAGTAAGCTGTACGAAAAAATGAATAGTAATAGTAATACTCTTTATTTGTGTAAAACATGGTATAAATGTTGTTAACATGTAAGAACGAGCGCTCATGTTTGCTTATTTTACATGGCATAGAAATATTTTTAAACAATATCAGATATTTCCTTCGCTATTTGGAATACAATAATTAGTCACGTTATTTAGTTAAAAATAAAATATAGAAATAGAGAAGTCATACTATAATTAATTAAATGTTAATTCTGAGCATCGTCAATTTCAATACCTAATAAAATTAAAGATATATTGTAACTATACTTTAACAATAATATTTAAATGAAAGTTTATATTATATATATTATCCGATACATAATCAAATTTTTACTATACAAGATTTTTTTTTACGCTATAGAAATTAATTTCATTGAGCCATTTGCACAATTTCCTTTTGAACAATGTAATTTTTAGGGTTTTAAATGAGTGAGAAAAAAGTTTAAAAAATGAAATGAATGAATTGAAGCACTGTCATGGAAGTGTGGAGTAGATAGGACAGGTGACGCCGAGGACCCATTAGTGTACTGAATAGGTATTTCTCATACGTATCTTTCGGATCACATACTATAACAACGACTTTATTTTTAACATCTCCTTACAACCAATCAGTTGTCAATCTAAATGATTGTTTGCTACATAATATCAAAAAAAGTTTTAAAGGATGTTTTCCTTTTTTTTCAGCTCTCTATTTCTTCTTTAGCTCACGCCGGCACTGTTCACAATCTGCGTCACTTTCTTTCAATATATCACTTAAATATTCATCGTTAGTCTTTCTCTTTCTTTGTCTTTGTTACATTTGTTCAGAGGATAAGCTGTCTTGAGATCTAGATGGTACGGATTCGGTGTTAGTAAGGTGTTTAGTATCCTTCAGCGTCACAGTATTTTGAACTCCCATTGTCGTCATAGTCATAATATCTTGGATTTCATTTCCGTTACCAGCTTCCATTTACTTACCTTTTTGTCGTATTATTCTGGCTTTCATTTTCGTTACCAGTCCTTGGGCGGTTTTCGTATAAGTCAATAAAAATTCAAGTAGACTGGGATATTACCAATCGTTTGCTGACGGTGTAGCCTAGCTACTTGTGCAGTTTTTCATTCTTTTAGTGATTCTCGATGACTATTCTGTAATTTTTTCCATTCGTTTTTCGCACTTTTTACTGAAACAATAGTGACAATATCACGTTTCACATGTTTTTGGCAACAGGTGATTCATTCAAAACAATTGCGTATAATTATAGAGTGGGCTACAGAACAGTAGAGCCGTAGTAGCTCAGTGGTTAACGCTCGCTGTAAATATAACAGAACGCGAGTGGTTTGATCCCCGCCGGCACCAATAAAATTTTTAATTGCTATTTTAAATGCTGATTTACCAAGTGCTCGGTGGTGAAGGAAAACATCGTGAGGACCCTGCATGTCTGAGTAATAAGAAAAAATATATTTCGAAGACTAGATTCCTTGCCCTAAAAACCCTTTTAGAAATGAAGGGAGGCCTGTGCCCAGTAGCAGTGGGACGTGTATAAGCTGTAACTTTACAGAACAGTTACTAGGATTATGAAAACCGTCTGCCACGCAATTTGGATTTATTTGCAACCAATTTATATGTGTGTGCCAACAGAAAGAGAATGAAAAAAAATTGAAGAAATGTTTAATGTATAAATGGCAACTTCCAAACTGTCTTGAAGCAGTTAATGGCAAGCATATCTCAATAAAATGCCCACCTAATTCAGGCTCTCAATTTTTTTATTATATACATTTTCATTCAATCGTATTACTAGCAGTTGTGGATGCGAACAAGAAGTTTATTATTACAGATGTTGACTCCATTGGCAGATTTAGAGATTTAGTGACAAAATAACCAACCACATTTAACTAGTGATCAGCCTTTACTAGAAGGTGATACTTTTTTTTTGCGTCCGAAGCAATTAAAGGGCTACCCTATACGTAGGGAGGCGGAAAATGCATTACGCATACCACGATAGCCGGTCTATCGTGGTTATGAGGGACTCACATCCTACCGGGGACCCTAAGTGATACCCTCTAAAAACCGCCTTTGGGGACAGGCAACTGGCTGATTAAGCTTTATTGTGCCTTATCGTGAGCGACCCTCTTTTGGGAAAAGAGGGCGCAGGCGGCTACGAGCCGCTGAGGGAGTGCCTACGAAGGCAAATTAATTATGAGTAAATAATTTAATTTAATTAGAGTTGGCCAGAGCCGCTAGGAGGCAGTTCAGGTCATTTGTTAGTTTATTAGGCGGGTCCGAGAGAGAGTTTCTCGGCCTGCGGACTCGATAGCGAGAGAGGGGTGGGGCTGCATAAGTAGCTGCCTCACGAATTAGATGGTTTGGGTGCAACTCTGAGGCTTTGAAGAAGTTCTTAGAGAGTTTTTCTTCTTTTAATACGTTGCTTCTATTGATAGAATTCTTCTAATATTTAATAACTTAGTTTTAATCAAATAATTGTGAAAACCTCAGAGTAATATGTATATAACTACAGTAAGGTTCAAACAAAAAATAAAAATAAAATATATATATATATAAATGGTTATATATATACATATATATATATATATATATATATATATATATATATATATATATATATATATATATAAAGGTTTAAAAGGCAATCTAAAACTACATAAGGAAAAGAAACCGATATATTATGTTTATCGCTTTATTTTTACTTGCTCAACACACACATTGACAAAATCATGATTGTGTGTAGATTTTCAGCTTTCATACAAAGATGGATCATCCTGCCTTGCACTAAAGAAACAACACTAGCGAAAGGCGCCAGAGGGGTAAGGTGAAGGGGTGAGAGGCGCCTAGCTTAGTTCGCATAGCTTCGGATCAGCCTACACAACTAAGTTTGTTTGACTTAGTTTGGCTATTTTAAAAAGTGGCTCAGCTATGCGAGCTAGGACAAACTAAGTTAGTTTAATTTGCGGTGGACGTAAGGATTCAATGCTACAGTTTATGTTTAATTCTAATCAAAAGAATTCAGTAAAAACTAATTTTCAGCATTAATAACTTTACTGACATAATTTAAAAGTTCAGTCAGGAGCTAACTTTCAATCTTAAAATGTCGGGCTCCTGGAAAACTTCCGCCCCGAAGCCACGCCACTGAATTTTGTATTCCTAGCAACGTGAAAAATTTAAAAATTAAAATTGCTTGTAATTTGACATATTTAAACGTCAGAAAATGTAAACGTCATAGACAAACTCGTTTGGTTTTTAAATAATCAAACCAATTAACAATTGCATCATATATAGTCCGATTTCCTAAATCGACCACAACCCGGCCCAAGCAATTAGTTTATTATCGAATCTTTACTCGGCGATTGATAACCATTATCTCATCACGTGTACTGTTATTTTCGATAATGCTGTGGTAGAAAACATTGTATATTGTGCTTTAGCGAGGGACGTCGAAAAAAATGGATTACATTATGCTATTCGCCCCATTTTTGTTGTTAATATTCATTTACTTGGTGACTTGTGTGTGTTTGCAATGCTGTCAGTTATTAGGTAAGTGGTTTGACATTTATTGATTTTTTTCGATTAATGAACTAAGTTCTTTTTAATAATGGCGTCCATAAATTATTAATCGTCTTATATCCATATGTTAAACAGTTTATTTCATTTTATGACGAGATACAGACAAAATAACCTTAAAACTTGATTGATCTTCATAAATATTTTAAAAACCTTCTGATTTGAAAAACTTCTTACAAATCACCTGTAGATGATGAAAATAACGTATATATATATATATATATATATATATATATATATATATATATATATATATATATATATATATATATATATATATATACATACATATATATATATACATATCTTATTTTCTAATTTGAATCTGTCAGAAAACCAACAAAAGTAAACTACCTATGATGAATCAATGACTCTGATTACAGATTTCTAATAAAGATGGTAGTATTCCTTTCTAAATCCGTGAATTTCGGAAATCCGTAAATTTCGGAAATACGTATGAGTTGGTACCATCTCTTACCGATTTCTACCGCTAGGAAAAAAGGATTACAGCCGCCGTAATTGTTTTGAAGGTAAAACGAACCAGTACAAAATTCTATTGATTGTGGGAACTGTTCTGTCAGGCTGCAACTCATTAATTATCTTTAGCTATCAATAATGAAATAAAAAAACTGCGGTTGACAAACCCACCTGACAAGTACGGCAACCACAGAAATCAACATCAGACACTAGAAGTGGCGTAGACGCGTGACCTTGTCGCCGCTATGATGTGTTGACGAACATCATTCATCATTATATGATTTAGTTGCGCTAGGATCGTCGTAGGTGAATTTGTGTTAATATAAATGTATAATGGTGAACTGCAGCATAGTCAGTTGTAAAAACTCATCAAGGATGTGTAATTCAAATAATGAAGTCATAACATTTCATTGGTAAGATGATTATTTATTAATTATCATTGTTTTAACTAATTTACATCTGGATGAATACTTTACTATGATATTTACCTCTGTAAACTTGAGGGCAAACGAGCATACGGTTCACCTGATGTCAAGTGACCGCCACCCATGAACATCCGCAACACAAGGGGAGTTGCAGTTGCGTTGCCAACCCTTTAGAAAGGAGTAAGCTCGTTTCTTGAAGGTTCCCAGCTCGTATCGGTCCGGAAAAATCGCCGGTGGTAAACTATTCCACAGAGAGATCGTACGCGGAATAAAACTCCTAGTGAAACGTACAGTGGTGGACCGCCAAGTATCCAGATAATGTGGATGGTATCGGGAGGTTTTCCGCGTAGTGCGTTCATGAAATTTGACGGCTGAGATTAATCCAAACAATTCCTCAGAGCACTCCCGTGATAGATGCGATAAAATACGCAAAGAGATGCAACATCTCTTCGCAATGCCAGTGAATCAAGCCGACCGGAAAACACTCGGTCGTCGACGATTCGAGCCGCTCTGCACTGGATGTAGTCAAGCCCAGAGATTAGAATAGTATTCCATGTACGGCCGAACCTGCGCCTTGTAAAGTTGCAGGCGGTGTGCCGGCATAGAATACTGTCCCGCTCTGCTGAGCACGCTTGGCTTTCTCCTCTTGTCTACTAAAGTAAACATTGTTCGCCCCAATTCGTTTTAGTACGATAACCCAACATCTACATTTTCGTCACCAAAAATATGGCTCCTCTAGATTCATCTTAGGAGTTCAAAAGAAATTCAAAGCTCTTCACATAAATTTCTAGCATATTGTAGAGAGTCGTTCACAAATTTCTCTCATTTTTCTCTTAATACCTAACTTCAGCGGAGCTTCTAAATCCCGATGAAAAACCGGTAAATGAAATCCTTCAGACGCTCTTTAATTCTGTTCTCCATGGTGGCAACACTCTGGAGGCGAGCAGAAGTGCGTTGCTCTTGTTCTTCAAGAAAGGCGAAAATACTCTCTTGAAGAACTGCAAACCGATTTCCCTTCAGAGCCTTGTCTACGGGCTGTTTTTGAGAGTCATTACGAATAATCTCACATGCAGACGTAACAACTTTCAGCCTCCCGAACAAGCCATTTTCCGAAAAGGCTTTAGCACCCTAGACCACATACATACCCTTCGAAAAAAGTGTAACTAAGTCAAACTTCAAAACAGTTTTGAGGAAATATTATTATTTTTTATTTAAATGTTATTCTTCTTTCGTTGTATATATAGTCATGAATGTTTGTTCGTATTTAATTGTAGGTATATAAAATTTCTAGACTTTTTTTTTCACAGTTTAATTACATTTAATTATATATACGTGTGTGTGCGTGTACAATATTGTTCGATAGCCTATTGCCATCTTGTAGGTAGTGAAATACATTATGAAATACATTATACAGTCTGTGGAGCTTGACTACCCTTCGACCATGATCTTTTTAACATATTCGTCGTAGGTGATCTATTTTTCGTTACCAGTCTCAATCTTTTCAAAAATTGTTACGTTTCAATAGAGAATCGAAAATGAGGACACGATTCATTAAAATTCTATTTCTTGTGAGCTAGTGTGATACTCGAATATCAAGCTTTATTGTATAGCCAGACTTTTTCAAATCGATCAAAAATGTGTTATGTTTAATCCTCGATTCCTCGACTATGTTGTAACTACTAATGTCCGTATGAGGGCGACCAGATCGAGCTGCATCTTTGAAATCAAATTTCCCGGACTGAAAACGCTGGAACCACTACTTACCAACACTGCTTTAGGTCTATAAACGTTACATATGTTTTTCGTGGCTTGAGTTGAATTTTCCCTTTTTTGTAACAAAACCACAGAATTTATAGAATTTCTTCGTCATATTCACTCATTTTGGTTAACAGAAAAAAACAATTGAATAATGTTGTTGTTGTTGTTGTTTTTATTATTCGCTCGAGAGAGCAGGCAAAGGAACTAAGCCTTGTCTTTTTTTTAATTTGAATGTATAGAATTTTGAAGTGTAAAAGCCAGAAGCCAGCCAAGCCAAGTCTTATTCTCTTTAATTCTTCATATTTTCAAAAACCACAAAGGCTAAAACAAAATCTTCTTTATATTATAATTTTTATATGTTTCAATCCATATAGATTTATCAGTCCAGTTTCAAGGTTCCCGCGCTTTTTTTTTTCTTTTCTTCACAATATGCTGATGCGTCACATTGCGAAGCTCTTGGGAGATTTTGACGACAGCTCAACCACAGATTAATAAATAGGCTCAACCCAGCAGACAGTTGATGACGACAGCCACTCAAGTTCATAAGCTGCCTAAGCGATCAAAATAACTTGAGGTTTATATCGACATCAAAGCACTTGTTTCGTCGTTTTCTCTAATAATTCACACACGCAGACAATTAATTCACAAAATTACATCACTTTTACGAATTAAAACCCACTTCAAACCATTATTCAAGCGACAAAACGGGAGCGACAGTCCGTCGTCGGCCAAGTTCCCGCCAAAAACTGCAATTGAATAATGGCGAGAAAGTGTTTTATTTTATTGATCTGTTTCTTAATATCGTTTATGTATTGATATTAAAACCAGCCAGACATAAACTGTACCAGATATAAACTGTACCAAAGGTATTTTTTTTAAATTTATAAATAAATTTATACAAACAAAATTCAAAGAAACTTTTTCCTTGACCTACTAGATAAGCAGAAATTTAACTTTTTATAAGTGCCATAATGTCTATATCCATTAAAGAGTGTGAAAAGTTAAACTGTTTTGTTGTCGATACTACCTTATAGTTTGGCGAAATTAAAAATGACGAAAGGAACACTATAAGAATAAATAACAAATTGTAAATTATGCTTTAAAAAAAGTCCCTCCGTGTTTATTATCGGTTCTTTTTGTAGTAGTAGTAGTAGGTTCTTTTTTTCTGAGCCAGTGGTAAAGAATGACTTTCAATAAGAATTACATGTAATCATCGTCAATATGGAATAAAATGATTCTATTATAAATATATACTTTATTATATTGATTCATAATACATAATATGAAGTAATATGAAGTAAAGTAATTAAAATTAATGTTTGTTTGTTCAAGTTTATGCGCAGCCATACCGTTCATCAGATTGCGGTAAAACTTTGTCAACTTATCTTATCGTACCGACAAATTTATTTGTATGATATATATCATTCACTTTCAATGATCATTATCATTCTTAATTAAATAACATAACACATGGAAAAAGTTTTTGTATGACCTACAAATAAATGTTATACGGGTTTGAATGTTTGTCCTTCTGCAATTTATTATTAATTTATAAATTGCGTAGCGCCTGCGACGATTAAGAACGCTTAGAAATTGTCAGAATCTTAAAATATTTTAAAAAATATTGATTTAAGTAAGTAATCAAAATAATGAGCAAGTAAATTATAAATATTGATGTTATGAATATATTTGAGTTATTCCCAAGCATATGGAAAGATATCAAAATTCCACTTTCGTTAGTGGTGTCATAGTCATATACTATTCGATGAAAGGTGCATTTTTTCGCGGTATCGCCTTAATAAATAAATAAAAAATATCATAGCACTGTAATTCGATCACTACAGTTCTGAATCAACTTACCTGCGGCTTGTATTGCGGGTTGTGTTATTATTTTAACATGTATTATTTGATATCCTATTCTAATTAAATATAACGGTTCGACCACAAACCAGTGAAAACATATTTCTCAATATTATCTATGGCAGTTTGCGGGAATTCGGGTAGCGATGTGAACAAACAGATGATCTGTACTCTCGGTACATTAATCACACAAATAGTATTCTGTGATATTTATACAATATGTAACAAAAACCCGGTGGTTCCCGTTAAGTGTGTTATCAGAATCAGTATCCAAGCGTATAGAAATAACTTTTTTAAAAAAATAATATTTAAAAAAAATAATTTTAATGAAAAGGATTTAACTTGCCAATTGTACGTGGTTTTATTTCTTCTAACTCACACGAGTGTCGGTAATGCGGGGTCTTTGACAATCCTCTTAGTCCTCGGCCAATGCAGAGATAATAAAACCACATACAATTTGCAAATTAATTTTTTTTCATCAAAATTTTTTTTTGTTGAAAAAAAATATCTCTATATGCTTGGATACAGATTCTGATCACGCAGTTAACGGGAACCAAATGGTTTTTGTTACATGTTGTACATATTACGTAGCGTTCAGCTATGACGCTATTTTGACGATTTTTTTTCTAGATATGGATGTTTGTCAGTTCTACACAGGAAAATAATTTAACACGTGGTAGAGCCACGCTGCAGCTATATTATGGTTGTAGCACCAAAGAGTCGGCCCGACCGGGGAAGGACCATGCTCTCACAGAATACCATCATAAAATAGCAGCTTGATATTGCTGTTTTTCGTATGGTGAGTGTAGAGATCCAGAGACCCTTTTTTCACTGGAAACGAGGCATTCCGTCTTAATTTTCAGGTGTGACATCGCATTTTTTTTTATTTTGATTCTTAATCGGGGATAAATGCAGATGTCTATGAGCCTCAGCATCCACTTACCATCAGGTGGACTGCGTGCTCGTTTGTCACCCTTATTCTAGAAGAAAGATAGAATTCTAAGAAAAATCCTAGTGTGGGTGTTTAAAAATAAAACATATGGAATGTGTTCTAAATCGAATTTCAGTCTCAACTGCCAGTTACAAAAAATAAAACATATGGAATGTCTTCTAAATCGAATTTCAGTCTCAACTGCCAGTTACAAAAAATAAAACATATGGAATGTCTTCTAAATCGAATTTCAGTCTCAACTGCCCGTTACAAAAAAGACTAGGGCTGAGATCTATAAACCGTACTTTGACTTTGCTCAGACTTCGCTTACGAAAATCTTAGCTGAGTATATGCTTAGCATAATCTTTGATTCCAAATTTATAGTTGTATCGGGCTGAGATTAAGCTAAGCATATGCTAATGCTCAGACTGTCAAAAAGTTTATGGATGCTTCATTCCACGCATTATGTTATTGATTTTACTGTACAAAGTAAAATAAAATATATATTTAAAGATCAAAAACAGTCCAAATTGTACTTCATAAATATGTTACTAATACATGAAATAGAAAAAGAGCGTGTTTAAAGAGAGATACAAGTACATTTAACTAATTTTAGTTTGAAAATATGAGAAAGAAGCGGAACGTTTGATTTGCTGTCAAACACGCTGTCAAATCACAATTTCAAGTGTGCTGTCTGCGCAGTACAGGATTATAGTACACGAGTGCATGTGTAGCACAGGTGTACTCTCTTTTCTATCATTCTCATAATCCGATGAGACGGCAAACCACATGACCGAAACGAGATCAGACGCAGGACCAACTCCTTAACGTGCTTTCCAAGGCACTGGAGTGAAACATCGCTTACTTTTTTTATAGAATTAGAGTGGCAAATGAGCACACACTCCACCCGATGGTAAGTGGATGCTGGCCCATAGACATCTACATCAATCCTAGTTTGCGAATCAAAATGCAAATGCGTTGTCAGCCTTGAGGACTAAGTTGGAATGCCTCGTTTCCAGTAATAATGATCTCCGATTTTCTACACTCACCATACGAAACACAGCAGCATTGCGCTGTTATTTTACACTAGTATTCTTTGAGAGTGTGATCCTTCCCCGGTCGAGCCGATTCGTGCTACAACCATATAATAGCTGCAGCATAAACCTACTTCCCGATTCCAGGCTGCTACTGAGAAATGATTGATATAAATAACCCGGGATTTAAACCCGGTGCCTCACGCTTATTACTAGACTATTTGTTCAGTCAAAATATCTACGTAATGTAATTATTACATAATACCTAAATCTGACACATAGGTACAATGGTGTCGTATAAAGACGAATCAGATAATGCCTGAGGAATCTTATTGGTTCAGATAGGTGATGATATAACCATATCGTTTCCGCTAGGCGTAAAAAGCTTAGGCAGGGAGAGATAGCAGCAGTCCAACGTACAAACCGTTTGATGCTGCGATCGTTAACTCTGCTATCAAGAGTAGCGATATAGCAATATTCCCTTTCGGGAATTCAAGAGAGTTTCACATCAATTGACTTTAATGATTAAGTAAAGTGTCACGCTGCGGCTATACTATTGCTGTTGCACGAATTGAACAGCTCGACCGTGACCACGCTCTCACAGAATACCAGCGTTAAATATCATCTAAACGCTGCTGTGTTTCCTATATTGAGTGTAGGAAAACCTATAGTCTGTGCATTTTTAACTAATTTCAAAAATCACAGACAAACTAGGTCTCATTTGATTAGAAACACGATCTATTTGAACATCATTAGTTGTTTGTGCCATTAGTATATAATTAAGTTTCTAAACCCGTTTATTTTTGAACGTGGTAGAGCCACGTTGCAGATAAGCCAGCTATACATCTACACCACGAATGGGTCGGACCGAGTTAGGAACACGCTCTCACATATTAGCAGCGTGAAACAGCAGGACATTACTGCTGTGTTTCGTATGGTGTAGAGTACCGGAGACCCTTTGTACTGGTAACGGCGCATCCCATCTTAGTCCTCGGGGGTGTGAAATGTGAGCTCTTTTGTCACCCTTCTATAAAAAACATAATCATCTCCGACTACTACACTATGAGTGAATAAATAATTTGAAATATTAAATAGATACCTACTTCAATTTCTTAAATACTTTTTTTTTCAAACAGTTTATGTTAAAGATGTTGTCATGTATTTCTAATCTAAAGAAGATAAATAAATATATGTAATAATTTAACGAAAATTTTACACAGTATGAAGGATTTTATTGACTTGAGAACAAAAACTCTATGGGATTTGGTTTCTTAATGATTTCTTATACTTACGCGAACACTACACATTGAAATAATACTAGTTTTTACGGAATTTATCGCGTATATTTAACTTTTTAAATACCCGACGTTTCGAACGCTTTACAGCACTCATGGTCACGGGCGGGACTGAGATGTTCAACGTCCATATGTCATAGTTAAACCGCGGTTACAATCCATCTCCATAGAAAAAAGCGCCATCTTTCCAGTATTATGATAAATGATGCGGTATATCTTTTATATACCGTCCTAATGCTTTCGTGATTTTTCAACAGATGGCGCTAAAGTTATTTTATTGATTAATTCATAATATGACTATCAACAGGTGGCATGACGATAAATTCTGCAAAGGAATGAACTATTAATGTATATTATTGGTATGAATTGAAGATATGTCATACCGGTTACAGATAAATAATAAAATACGTTTTAAGTTGCAATTACTTAATCTCATATTTGATTAGTACATATATCTTGATCATCTATTGATTAGTAATATTCCTCAACAAGATGCAGGTGTGTACAAGCTAGACTGTGAATGTGGTCTCTCTTACATAGGTCAAACAAAGAGATCTATAAAAACCCGCGTGAAGGAACATATAGCTGATGTGAAGCACCGACGCTCCGGGAAGTCTGCAGTCTGCGAACATGTACAAGATCGCCCCCGTCACTACATCAGATTTGATAGACCACAAATCCTCGCTAAAGAACACCGATTCCTTCCAAGGATGATTCGCGAGGCTATTGAAATCAAAAAACATCCTAATTTCAATAGAGAAGATGGCTGGGTGCTACCATCTGCTTGGGATCCTATAATAAATAAAATTAAATCCCAACCCAAGCATACAACTGCAAGACTCCATGATACCATAAGCTCATAATGTGTAGATCGGAACAAAAGTTAAAATTTTAATCTATGGTAACCGCGGTTAACTATGACAGCTGGACGTTGAACATCTCAGTCCCCCCCGTGACCATGGGCGCTATAAAGCACCCGAAACGTCGGGATAATAATAAAAATAAATTAAAGTAATTAAACGCGATAAAATCCGTAAATAATAGTTTTATTCAATAGTACATATATCATTATTTTGGGAAAAGTTCATTCATTCTCGTGGATAAATAAAGCGTGTACCGACTTAAAATTAATTTTTAAACGGCAAATCATAGCTGCTACGTGGCTCTGCCACGATAATAATGAAACTAATCGAAATTATTTGATGGCTCAACGAAAGCACTCACAATTCACATAAACAAATAAAGATTTTAAGAGATTTGAGAGATATTCTTAGATATAATTATAAGTCTAGTGATTTTTGTAACTTAACTAGAATAACAGTTCAATCATGCATAGACTGGATGATGACGAGGCGAATTATAACAGACATTTTTTAAGCCTACGTACAATACACGAATGAGTCGGCTCGGCTGGAAAAGGACCACAAGGTCACAGAATACTATTGGGTGTGGTTTAGTGGTAAGATGTGTGTAGAGAACCGAAGACGATTTCTACTGCAGCATTTCCCTAAGTAAAAAATGTCATTGGCTTTAGTCGCATTAGCAATGGCCATCCAAGCCGCACCCCACTGTCGCTAACGTAAGTAGATTTGTGATTTCGTATTTTGACATTTTTATTCACGGTATATAATGTAAAACTTTATATATTTAATTGCATAGTTCCGGACATATTGAAGGAAACAATATTAGCGACAGTAGGCTGTATGTCCCAATTCTTTGCTTATTTCGCACATGCGTTCCTATACCATTCATCCGAGAAGACATTCAAAATTAGAGTTTTTGTCCGCGCCTCTGCGTTTTTGTGTATAATTTATTAATATTTATACATACCTTATGTATAAATAATGGAAATGAGTACCATTTAGGAATTGCATATTTCCGGTTTAATCCTGATTTTAAGAAATAATACCACCGACAATAGGTTTAATCCGTTTCTTTGTTTATACCGGATGCGTTCTGTTGTTTTTTTCTATGTAAGAATGTACGGGCTGCGTCCCCCATCGAACGGAACGGAAACCAGTGCAGTGTCACAGTGTAACTACGAGTGCAATTATAGTTATTCTATTTTACGATGAAGGCCAACACATTGTGTTGGTGTGCGTAGGCCTCGGGAACGCTCAGTCGCGAACGCGATTCGAATTTCGAACGAATCGCAGTAACACACACAAACGCGTATGTCGGTACATGTAGCATCGTAAACGGAGCGGAGTAAAAATCTAAAGTCATAACTATCTTTATTTCAACAAAAGATTCAATCAAATGGCGTGACATTGGTGTATATATTCTTTGACATTGTGCAGATGTAAATTAATCAGCTCATCTAATAAATTAGCGAATTGATAGTAAAAGAAAAATAAAATTCAAATTCAGATTTTTTTTCTTTACAAACCTTGTCTGCAATGAACTACAAATATTGCCGAAAAATATGTAAATTGGCTTACGGGTTACGTAGGAGATATATTTCAAAGAAAATTTCTTGCGCCATGGGAGCTCCGCTCCAATTAGCTTGTCTAATTGATCTACTCCCCTCGTCGCTTCTTAAGTGTATCAATATTCAATATCCTATACCATTCATCCGACTAAAAAGGAAATTTTGGTGTTTGCGCGCCTGTGACGCGTGGGCACGGTTATTATATCACAGTAATATAAGTTCCTAAAACTATTATTTTTTATGCTCGTTTTTCTTATGCTCATGACACAATAAACGAGGCATTACATCTGTTCTCAGGGATGACCTCTCCATTTTGATTTTTAATCGAGAATGGATTGCAGGTGTCTATGGACCACAGCATTCATTTATCATCAGGTGGACTGAGTGCTCGTTTGTCACCCATAATCTATAAAAAAACACAAACTTCAAGCACTGTACATAGTGCTACTTCGTTAAAAACTTATTTTAGTTAGCGAGGAAAATAAAGGAGGAACTTATACTGTTTAGAAATTACTCACCTCTGCAGTACTGATGATGAAACATTAAAATATTTTACAATATTTTTTATCATTGCAAGTAGGTACTTATGGATTTCATAACCTTATAAGTATAATTACATTTTTGTTTATAACAAAGGTATAAAATATCAACCGAAAAAGAAAAAAAATATCAACTTGGAACGTGGTGGAGCCATGCTGCAGTTATATTAGAATTATAGTTGTAACACGAATGGGTCGGCTTGACCGGGTAAGGACCACGCTCTCACAGAATACCAGCGTGAAACAGTAGCTTAATGCTGCTGTATTTCGTATGGTGAGTGTAGAGCACCGGAGACCCTTTTTACTGGAAACGAGTCATTCTATCTTAGTTCTCACGGGTGACAACCCATCTGCATTTTGATTCGTGGTCGAGGATAGATGTAGATGTCTATGGGCCACAGCAATCACTTACCATCAGGTGGACTGTGTGCTCATTTTTCACCCTATCCTATAAAAAAGACCATGTAATAGCTGTGTAAGAATATCCATTACCCCACGTTCGAGGGGCGTTCAATGCATTCTCAGTATGTTAGAAAAAAAGATAAAATTATGAAATATTTTTTATTTTTTAATATAGTCTCCGATGACATCAATACATTTACTTGTTCGTGATAAAAGCTTTTCTATTCCCTTGCATAAAATATTCTTCGTCTTGGCCTGAAAAATGCTTATTTACAGCGGACTTGACCTCATAATTATTATTAATTGGATCGGCACGACCGGGGAACTCTCACAGAATACCAGCGTGAAATAGTGGCTTAATGCTGCTGTGTTTCGTATGGTCAGTGTAGAGAACTGAAGACCCTTTTTACTGGAAACGAGGGTTTCCATCCTAGACCCCATGGGTAACAACGCATCTGCATTTTGATTTGTAATCGAGGATAGATGTAGATGTCTATGGGCCGCAGCAACCACTTACCATCAGGTGGACCGTGTGCTCGTTCGTCACCCTAACCTATAAAAAAATCCTCAAGAAGTCGCTTTCCCCAAATGTCTCTTTTAAGTTTGGGAAGAAAAAGTTGTCACTAGGGACTAGATCTGGGCTGTATGGTGGGTGGTTAATTTCCTCAATCCCACAGTGTCATACAGCCTTAGAGAGCTGCAATGTATGAACCGGTGCGCTGCCATGAAGAAGCATCGCTCCCTGGGTCAGTTATCCTGTTCTCTTTTCTTTCATTGCTTCTTTCATATGCTGTAAAATGGCCGCGTATTTGTCTGCGTTGAAGGTATCACCTTTTTTTTGTGAGCTCGATCAATAGCATTCCTTTAGAATCACGAAACACTGCGGTCATGACTTTACCGGCTGATGCAGTGACTTTTACTTTTAACTTCTTGGGACGGGGGGGGGGGCATAGACTCTTATTTACTCTCGGGGTCATAGAAGTGAATCATTTCCTTTAACTATCCTATCGAAAACACTTGTTGGGTCGTAACCACACAGCTCTAAAACCTACCTACAACAGTCAACCCGCGCCTGCTTTTGAAGTGCACCCATCTTGCACTGGTTTTTGTGAGGTTGAGATAGTCGTGCAATAATGTATACCTAACAAAACTTAATAACTTGTTTTTCGCCCACACCGGAGTTCGAGAACTCAAGACATCGTGTTCAGGTCACGCTCACGACCATTAGACCAACGAGGCGGTCAAAAGTTAGGTTATGTACAGCCTTGTGTTTCCCAACACTAGGCGCAGGCCTCTTGTTTCTTGTTAGCCCGCGCTGCTCCAATACGCATTTTTTTCCTTAAGGTTATCCTCACAATGTTTTCCTTCACTGCCGAGCACGTGCCTGCTGTGATCGAGCTAAGGTTGCTCGCGTACCACGAAATTTACAGCGAGCACTTAGCCCCGCAGTTGTCACGGATGAGAAAGTATATTCATACTATAATATGGTTCTATTGCACTCAGTTTTCTTATTCTTTTACATAATTTTTTTTATTTTATAGCGACCGTAGCCTAATGGCAGGGCGCGGACCGTGATCTCAAAAGTTCTTGGGTTCGAATCCACCATTCGACTACTGTCGTGAATCAGTCGTAACACAAGCAATTTAAGCTTACCACGAGTGGTTAAGGGTAATATTAGTAATGTTTGTAGCATTGTTAATATTCTTTTTTTTTTAATTAGATCGATGTGTAAATGAGGGCTGATAAAGTTTTTCGTTAAACAATGTCGTATAATGGAAAAGTTGCGTTTAAAAAAATATCGGTTTCTAGAGTACCTATTAGATAATACACAAAAAAATGTCTCATTGGTTAGTTCCGTAATGGTTTCCACACTTTTTTTAATCTTTCTGCTTTTAGGAATATCAGTTTTAATATATTTATATTATAAGTACCATAGAATACTATAATACATACATAATAGAACGGGGGAGTGGGCGGAACCCGTGTAGCCACTAACATGTCAATTCACACCCATAAATGTCAAAACAATCAATCGTTTTCAATTTTCGTGTCAAGAGTCGCGGCATGCAAATTATTTAAAAAATGGCAAATTGTGCATTAATTACGTGTCGAAAGAACAGCAGGAAATGGGATTCAAATAAAGGAGACATATTCTACAACCAGTAAGTCGAAACTATTTATATTTTGTGAATATAAGAAACAAAAATAAAGAAATATTTATGTGTCAAAAACGTTAATAAAAGTCTAAAATGTGTTTGTAGTGGTGATAACTAATAATACGACGTAATTGCTTGTACGTGTGCTCCCGGCGACGCCGATCCTCGTACAAAATAAGGTTGACAGCCATTCTATTATGTATTATAGTATTCTATGATATGTACATTTGTATGATATATGTATAGAATATCTTTTATATTTTTACCTTTTATATTTTTTTTCTACCTTCGTTAACTTTTTTCTCATCATTATTTTTACTGCACTACTTCCCATATGTTTATCTCTACTTAGCCTAATGGTTGACAGGGAGAGAATGCCTTATGGCATTAAGTCCACTATATGTACAATTTTATTTTTTGTGCATAAAAGCTTAAATAAATAAATAACATTTCGAAAAATCTACTTAAAAAAATTAATTACACTACACTATACAAAAATCGACTAAAACATTAACTAATTAAATTAAAAAAATTAAAATAGATTAAAACAAAAAAATGTAATAATTTCGATTTTTACAAAGATATCTCTTGCGCACGTCTATAAGAAAAATGTATACGTCAATTAATACGTACGCCATAGACTCATTATACTACTGCGTACCTTACGCAATATGTTAATATCCTTAATTAGCAGAATCAGGTGTTACCTTGCGGAAATGCTTTGAATTAAAAATGTTAAAATTAATTAGTTAAGATCCGCGATAAATTAAGAACAAGGTAAGACACATTATTTTTATTTTTATGCAGTTCTCGGCTGTGTAATTTTATTATTTTTATTTAGTTTTTTAGTTTTTTTATTTTTTTTGTTTTACTAATTCCAGCCGCACAGTTTCACCATCGCACATCGCAACAAAACTCGCGATACCATCCATACCATCCGGGTGACTGGCGGTCCACCGCGCGATTTGAAAACAGTTTTCTTCCTCGCACAACTTCCTTGTGGAATCAACTACCACCAGAGATTTTTCCGGACCGATACGACTTTGGGACCTTTAATAAAAGAGCCTGTTCCTTTTTAAAAGGCCGGCAACGCATCTGCAATCCCCCTGGTGTTGCAGCTGTTCATGGGCGACGGTAGTCACTTACCATCAGGTGAGCCGTATGCTCGTTTGCCCCCACTCCTATAAAAAATAGTAAATATGCTGTGTAGCAGAGCCATGTGTAGCAGTGATTTTATTTATTTGACTTGGCTGCAGCTTTCCATAGTAGCAACTATGTATTTATCGTGGAACAATCGACTGGGGTAGGCCACGCTCTCACAGAATACCGGCGTAAAATAGTAGCTTAACGCTTTTGTGTTTTGTGTTTATATTTTTTACTAGAAACAAGGCATTCCATCTCAGTTCTCAGGGGTGACACCGCATCTGCATTTTAATTCTTAATCGAGGATAAATGTCTAAGGGTCACAGCGTCTACTTAACATCGGGTGGACTGTCTACTGGTACGTACTACTACTATTTATTTTGTGCTACTGACTTGTCATCCTCAGTAATCCTTATTCAATAAACAATAAAACTATGGAGTGTAGAGGTAAGGAGTGCAGACTCTGTATAAAAGAGTGTCCGTAGTAAATCACTAAATAAGGGTGGCGCCACTGTAGCTACAGTCTAAATTTTAAAGAAATTTTTATAATTTTTTTACTGCGCAGACTTTCACCACAATTCTTTTTACAATAATTATTTTAATGATTTCAAAATTTTTATTTTCAAAATCACTCTCAATGTATTTTACGGCGATTTACCATTCCCTGTAGCTACTCGGCGGCTGTTGTGGAGAGTGTGTTGAACTGTTACTGCTTACAGATGGACACATTTTCAACTATTCTCCTACGGGAGATTTTCCTCCTTACCTCTATACTCCATGAATAAAACTTTAACTGTAAGTTCCATTGTCACTTGATTTTATATAAAATATAGTTTCTAAGGTTATGAAACGCGTGCTTCCAACGAACGATAAAAGTTTATTAAACTTCTAATGTTTCATCACATAACAGTTCAAAACAACTTCACAACAATAATTTTCCTTTTCACTTTCCACGCTATGATCAGTGAACGTAAATGATAACGTGCTTTGTTTGCAAAGCGCAACAAATTGAATACAGATAAAAAATTATGTGTCAGATTATAAAGATATTAACCCAAGATAAACACCATCTTAGCGGAAGAATAATTCGGTATACATTTTGTATTGCCAGTTATATATTTTTTTTATTTGACGAAATGACTATTACGGCGTGGAATAAAATAAAATTTGCCTCGCGCCTTACTTATCACTAGGGGTACTCAATTTAATAACGAATTTACTCGGGCAGTCCTAAATTATATATATATATATATATATATATATATATATATATATATATATATATATATATATATATATCTTTATCTATTACACCCTATTTATTTTAAGACGATAAAAATCAACCTGTATATTACCTCTATATTGTCCTTGACCTCGTTAGTCTTGGGTCTTGCATTGATATATTTGTGGGCACTACACTATTACTGTAACAACTGCTGAATGTAAGTTTTTTGGTCCATTTGTATAAGAACTCAATCGTTATTTCTGTCACTCGGGAATGACTTTAAAGGGAGGATGCTGACAGCTGCATGCATCATACTTTTGCTAGTGGTGCTGCTAAAGGGAGCAAGACTACTAGGATCTGACGTGTGACTACGAACTCCAAAATTTGAATATCTAGCTTTTTAGTATGGAATCATTGAATTTTTTCTTTAAATATTAAAAAGAATTATTTTCCTATTTTTATATGAATATAAAATAAACAATAGGTGTGTTCCTATTGTTTTATCTGGCAATGAAAAGGTGACAAAATATAAGACCCATGTAATTTCTTTACATTGTTTTTTCTTCAATGAAGACTACTGGAAAATAACGCGTATCGAACGAAATGTTTATTTCTTACGTCGACAAAATATAGATATCATTTCAAAAAATAGGCTGTTTTAGATAACAATTCTTCAATACAATTCCTTCCTTCAATTGAGTTTATCATAAATATTGTATCCTTTACGTGAATATTGATTTTTTATGAATAATAAGTATATATATAAATATATATATATATATATATATATAAATAACTTTATATGAATAATGATTAATTTCTAAGTTAAACCTTTCGGTGTAATATATTTAACATAAAATATGTCCTGTAAAGTCCTGTATTTTGAATAAAAATACTCACCCTACATGTCTGAATCACAGTGGCTCTTCAAATTGTATAGATCCATTCATAAAACACGTTGTTAAGGAAAACAGCCTTTAAGATAACACAGTAACGTTATTTATTATTTATCATTAACTGTTGTACGCGTAAGCTGGAAACAAAATATTACAGCAGTCATCGAATCGCATTCGACGAGTTCAGTTTTGAAAGTTCCAATTTTAAAAAGTGTTATTAAAAAAATAAAAAAGGAGGATTTTGTATTAAACCTTTAATTTCCGTTTTAGAGTGACCACAAAAAATAAAGTTATATATTTTTTAAATTTCTTTTCATATTATGGAGAGGTTAGAACCGGACACAGTTACAGAGGTTACTGTTGAAATAAGAAAAGGGAACCAAATGGATGCAGTTTCGGGAAATATTTTAGGACTATTACCAGTATTTGTTTTGCTATTAATCGTAATCGTTAGGATAATATTTGTGCTGTATAAAAATACTGGTGAGTATTTTTTTATTGTGGATTTATGATTATTGACGAATATACTACAATATTGTTAAGATCTGTTATATAGATTTTTAGATATACTAGATGTCGTTATTATATTTTTGTCGTTATTTTATTTCATAGTGATTTTTAAAATTTTACATTAGATACATCATTTGCCAATACAACTTCAGTTTAAAACAACACCATAGCTGTTATATTAATAAAATAATAAATTAACGCTAAAGATAAAATAATTTTATTTTAATTCGGTGATCCTACGCGAAGCTGATGAAAGCGTGTTTAAAACTACATATAATGTCTCTCACATTTGACTGTCATTCTTACCAAATAATTTCCTAGTTATTTAGGTTCGTTTTTTGTTCAGATGTCTGTTGGGGCTGGTATCACCTATTATATTCATTATTGTGTTTCGATTTGAAGTATAAAATAACTGTGTTACGGTTAAAAGTGATAGAGAGTCGGTATAATTTTAGACTATCACACATTTCATCATAGACGGCAGGGGTAATAATTCTTTGTTTAGTTGGTTTTAGGTGTCCATGGGCTACAGAACCCACTTCCTATCAAGTTTGTTGTTTTTCAAGTCAAATTTGTTGAAAAAACAAATGGGTTTACGAATTTATTACCTACTCAAATTTAATAAAAATTATTAATAGTAAATAAACCTTTTATTAATTTTATATTTCTCATAAATAGATATTTTGAATTCTACCACACTCACTTCCCATGGATTTCATAGGAAAACTGAGGTAGAGTCCGAGCAAAAAAACCTTCCCTGGGTAGGTGTCTCCAAGTAGCATTGCTTGCACTGCTGTGTTCCAGTTTGAAGGGGATAGAAAGCCAGTATACTTACAAGCTGTGAGGTTTTCCATCTTAATCCTCAGGGGTGACAACGCATCTGCGTTTTGATTCTTAATCGAGGATAAATGTTAGTATCCACGGCCCACAGCATCCACTCACCATCAGATGGACCGTGTGCTAGTCTGTCACCCTTATTCCATAAAAGAAAGGTTTTCTTAAAAAAAAACGTATATATTATCTTTCTTAAAACTTTTTTATTTAATATAGATTATAAATAATACTGTTACGAGCTTGAGGTTCGTGACAATAAAACTGCTGATTGAATTACCAAAATTAACTCCTTAATTCACTTTACACTAACTAAAACTTAGAACACTAATAATAAATCACACTGATTCACTTTATTTCGCTCCGAAGCTTCGCTTGTCTCACCGAATTCAATACTTCCCCGATCGCATTTTGCAGTGCCTATAAATACAAATTAGCACCGAAACATCCAGAATATTCAAGTAAACATGCGCAAGGCGTCGAGAATTCGAGTGTCAGCTTTTAGAAGCTTAGTTCTTCGTTTCGAGACTAGATGGCGCTGTCGGTTGAAAGATTAGTGATGTCATTTTCTGGAAAGCTCCCCTCGCTCTCGTCCCTGACACTAGATGGCGCTAGTGCCGGGAACATGACGTCGACTTAGGCGCGTAACAATACTTATTGAAAGTTACTTTTTTACTTAATTTACCACTAGTGCGAAAGAAAAAACCTCTATTCTGCGAAGAACCAGCAAGAAACCCTGCGGGACTATTTTTTTTTAAAATAAGACCTTATAATCATGCATGTTACAATCAACAACACAAAACAAATTGGAAATAGCTTGGTAGCGATCACACTTCCCATGTGTTATTATCATCCACAAATTCCTTAATATAATAATAACCCTTTTTACAAAAACTTAGTTTAAACTACAACAGAAACTACAAGCGTAGTTTGGATGGCAGAATCAACTTTGTCCATAATATTATAGGCTGGCGCGCGTGTTTACATAAAAATTTATTTTATTTGTTTATTTGTTCACCAAAAAAATCACACTGATGCAAAATTCTAAGATAGAAATATAAACTAAGTGCATATTTAATAATAGACAAACACCGCATTGCTCACAGCGTATCTTTTTGATCATTAAAAATATACTAAACGAAACTAATTCTTGGCACCATACCGCGGGAACAGAACTTTCTTTTTATAGTATGTATATGCGTGGCAAACGAGAACACAGTCCACGTGATGGTAAGTGAATGCTGCGGCCCACATTCATCTACATCTATCCTCGATTAAGAATCAAAACGCAGATGCGTTGTCACCCCTGAGGACTAAGGTGGAATGCCTCGTTACCAGTAAAATATGGTCTCCGGATCTCTACACACTGTATGATAATTTTAGTTTTTTTGTTTTAGTATGTTTATATAGGTTGTTTTAATATTGTATATGTTTTTGACGTGCTAAAACGATATGTCGGTAAAAAACGGTTTTCAACGTAGCTGTTTGCAGAAACTAGATAAATATGTTTAGATATTCAATTTGTTTGAAGAAAACTGTCAAAAAATTTGCAAGCAAGTATGATAATTCAGGTTAGATAACCCAGATTTCCAAAACTTTGAACAGGCGATTTCTGTGAGCAAATATCATTTTTTTAGTGAGTCTTACACAATTAGTTTTGATAAATCATAACCTAACCAATGTGCTGTGTTCATTAGGTTATCCGGATTTCCAGACATAAAAAGACAATTTATGCTATCAAATATATATTTTATATACATAAAAAGACTTTCAATAAGTACGAGTACTCGTATTATTTACGTTTATTGAATAATAAGTTTTTGTTTCTGTTTCTATTCATGAACCACAGTCTTTTATTAATTTCATTTGTCATCAGGAAGTTTAAGAAATCAGAAGAAGAATAATGTGTAAGAATGTTCACTACCCTTATATCATTCCGTAAGTGTCGTAAGAGGTTAAATTTAAAGTTAAAGTTTCAGCCTATACGTCCCACTGCTGGGCACAGGCCTCCTCTCATTTCTGACAGGGTTTTAGGCCAAGGAAAGCCCTATGCGTGTTGACGAGCTTCACAATGTGTCTCTCTCTCTGTCTTCGAAATATTCTTATTCCTCAGACATACAGGTTTCCTAACAATGTTTACCTTCACCGTCGAGCATGTGTTAAATCAGAAGTTAAAATTGTAATTTACAATTACATTGGTGCCGGCGGGGATCGAACCCCGATTGCTCGCGTACTGTGAAATTTACAGCGAGCGCTAACCATCTGAGCTGCCACGGTTCCGACAGAGGGAAACCGAAACAGATGTTGGGCAGTAGCATCCTCCTGATAATAGCTCAACATAATAAAAAAATTGCGTTTGCCAAGCGTGGCAACTATGGCAAAATCCCTCGTACGAGGCAATATATGGGGGAAGCCTACGTCCAACAGTGGGCTTTTATAGGCTGTAACGGATGGATGAGTGGTACAGGAAGATGCCTATATCCTGTTTCGGTTTCTCTCTGTCGTCCGTTACGAAACCCACAGGATGATATGTTCCGGTAGATATTCTTACACTGCCGCTTTATAGCAAAATATAAAATTTGGACAACTGTTATAAACGTCTCACTTTTTAATTCGGTGTCCACATACATCACAAAAAAAGGAACACACCGTTATAAAATGAAAGAAGAAAGGGAAGAAAGTAATCTTTATTTTTTACTTATACCGCAGAATAAATAAAATTACATGAACAACAGTTTTAAGAGACGAAATCTTAGACAAATAAAATTTACATTATACACGCTACGAGCAGAACATATATTACATTACAGCTAAAATAAAAGTTAAAACTATAACGGACAAATTTAAAATAGTAAATCTACAGTTCATATTATACTCCTTTCATTTCTCAGAAAGTTTTAGGGCAAGGAAATATCTGCCGCGCCAATGCGTGTTGTTGAACTTCACACGTCTGGAAAAAAGGGTGTAGTATGTGAAGGGAGTAAAAGCTTAAAGCACTGATATTTACTAAAATCAAAACAAAAATTTTGAATAAAATAAATAAATTAATTAACCTCAATCGAAATTTAAATCATATTCACCCTACTTTACGAAAGCCAATAAAACAATAAATTTAGCAGGCACCTTTGACCTTGTCACTTCGCAGGGTCAATGGCTCAAGGGCAAAGGGCAAAGTAACTGTTCAAAAAAAATTTAAGCGTTTAATTCAATTTTTTGTTTTATTTTTTGTAAAATATCAATGCCATAGACTTTTACTCCGTTCACATGTTTCACCCTATTTTTTTCCAGACGGTTAAAAAGGTCATCCAGTATTTTCTAATTTCTCAGACATGCAGGTTACCTCGCGATGTTTTCATTTACGAGGACGTGTTAAATTGGCACTTATAATCCCAACGCCAGCATATAATTATTGAGTAAAGTGATTATCATAGCATACGTTGTAGTAAACCAACAAAAAAGTCTACGCTGTTTAAAAGCTGCGGCCACCAACAACTACGAGTATATATTATTAGAAACAACCACTCAGCATTTAATCTTTTTAAGGAAACGTTGCATTACCAGCGTGTTATCTATGCATACAAATAAAATTTGAAGTGTCTGTCTTTAGTACAATCATCATCACCATCATCATTACAGCCCTTCACAAGTCCACTGCCGAGTTGTCGAGTCGTTGTAGGTGGCAACCGAACCTCCACCGGAAATTCTTTGCACCCCCTGCTCCGCCGTTAGCATAGTCGCCACCGTAGCCAGGAATAGCGGGGCCGTCGGGGACTGGGAGCCGTTTGTTCGTAGCTCTCATCATGAGGGGTATATTGCCATAATTGCCACGCTTGGCGAGTGGGTTGGCAACCGCACTTTTTTTTGTACGGTTTCTGCTATCAGAATGATGCTGCCGCCCGTCTCCCGCCTGTTTCACTCTGTCACCTTTTACGACACCCACGGGAAGATATGGGGTAGTGGATACTCGTATTCTTAACCGCCACTACACGGCAAGTACAATAAATAACCAATATATAATAACAAAATAAAATAACAAGTACAATAAATAATAATTAAATTTTTTGTCGGTTTGTCGGTCCGTCTGTTTTAATTTTCGGAATGATTGAACCGTTTGTAATTAACTTCACGGACCAGAAATAGAGAGCAATGCTAGGAGTAGGAGTAGGATATATTAAAATGTTTAATCCTTTTATTTGCAATTTATACAAAAAAGGTTTTAGTTATATTTTATCTCTTATAGATTTAATATTTGACGTCTTCGTGGCTTAGTGGCTTAGCAATAAGTAACTGCACTGAAGGTCGTGGGTTCGAATTCCGCACGGAACATGTATTTGTGTATGTTTGTCCTTGTGCAATTTATTTGCAAATTGCTTCTACTATACAGGAGATTATCCGGTACAACTTTCCATTGACGTCCGTCGAATTAGAGGTGGGAGGGGGGTGGTGGGAGGGCGGAGGGAGGTGTACTACTCCCCCTTAAAAGGAAAAGTTGCGGAGCCCCCCCCTTTTTGAGTTTGTTGAATTTTAATTCTGAGGAAATTTTATTTTTTATGGATAAATATTAAGTGTAAAAAACCATGGGGACCTCTTGGGGGGAAGGGGGGAAAAGGGGGGATGGGGGGAAGGGGGGGGTGCGTTTCCGCACGTTGAAATTTTGCGTGTGTGTTTACAATAGTGTAACCTTTCTGTAAAAAAAATATCATACAATCTGAGATAGGGATTGACATAAATATTGCAAAAATAATTGATTTTCAATAATTTATTTCTCAAAAAGTACGCTTTTCCGCATGTTGAAACTTTACGTGTGTGCTTATATTAATGTAACCTTTCTGTAAAAAATATCAACCCCCAACTCGACGGACGTCAATGGAAAGCTTAGCCGATTATCCTAGTGTAGTGGTGTTTACTATTTTTTTAGAAAAAATAATACATAATCGATTTTTAACGTTGTATTTATTTCAAGATTATTTAAAACCAAACTAAGAGAACACACGGCTAAGGCTACACTGTTTTTAAGGAAAATTAATTGATTTTCAATAATTATTATAATAATTTTCCCATATCGTACATATTTTTCTAGATAGTAACAAAAAACTGAGATATGTAGGTTTTACATTTGAGCTCTAAACGAAGTCCTGTGTAAAAGACAAAACTAATCCTTGTTTTGTAAGGAATTTTTAGTATTAGTACTGTTAATAGGCTTAAACACATCAACGTAAAGACAATAATTTGGACTATGGTTTATCCTTATTAACGTTCAGTAATTGAAATTAAAGAAATGTTATTGTCATTGAGCAATATAAGTGACTTACACAGTCACGTAGTGTGTACCAAGTGGCGCTTAGTACTATTCAGAATTAAATTGATCCCACCATTTATTCTTTTAATACTAAAGATCCGCCCCGGCTTCGCTTGGGTAGTTTCTGGATCTCCACATCAGCGCCACCTACCAGGTTCAATTATGAATCTACGCCCCAGGATCTCAGGCACATATAAAAATATTCATCAAAATCGGTCAAACCGTTTGGGAGTTCGGTGATAAATACACGTACAGAAGAATTATATATAGCCATCATCATCATCATCATTACAGCCCTTCACAAGTCCACTGCTGAACATAGGCCTCACCCAAGGAGTGCCATAAAGCACAGTCCTGAGGCACCTGCATCCATCGACTTCCTGCATGTTATACGTGATAGAGCCATGCTGCAGTTATATTAGAAGTATAGTTGTAGCACGAATGGGTCGGCTCGACCGGGGAAGGACCACGTTCTCACAGAATACCAGCGTAAAATAATAATAATAATAATAATAATAATAATAAATATGGCGTAGGGAAGTGACGACCCCATCGCCCGCTGACGTAACGGCTATGTGACAAAACCACTACGTCAGCGCAGTCAGTCAGCACCTTGCCAAGAGGTGTTAGTGCCGTGCCTCGGCAAAAATTAAAGGCGCAAAGGCCCGCTTGTGCACATGGCCCCACCATTAAACGGCGCCGGGTCTGGGCGTCTCCCGTTAAAGGACGCCCACTTTTATGGATGATGGAATATGTAAAAACGCGCAAAGGGCCGCTGCCTGGAGGTCGCCAGGGCGCGTCTGGTGCTGGCGCTGGACGCGACAGCATGCGAACCGCCAGCCGAGCGAGAGGTGCTGCACGACCACCCATCAGCCCCTCGCATCCATCATCCCCACCAGCTGGCTTGGTGTCGGCAGGGTCTTCGCAGGCCCAGCAATCGGCACCCGCCACTGGTGGAGTACGCCGCATGCGATGGACAACCGAAATGAATACTAACGCATTGCGGGCGTATTTTAGGGCGAAGGGGGGAGAAGTTGGAGGTTTGGCGTATCGGGCTAGGATGCATCGTCTTTTTGCTGAGCTGGAGCCATCTTTAACCGTCTCAGAGCAAAACCTGGCAGACCGGGTTCGGTATATCTTGCGCTCAAATATATTTGATGTCGCCGAACTCGAACGACTACGACGTGAGGCTGTTCCCTCATCGGATGAAAATGCTACGGCTGAGGATGCGGCACCACAAATTGCAGAGCAACCCGCAAATGTGAATGCCGCCGTGAATACCCCAGTTGTGGTTGATTCAAACGATGATGGAACAGTCGCCCAGGAACTGGAATTAGAGCATATGAGGAGTACATTGGAAGAGGCGATTGTGGAAACGCGCAGTACGCCTCTCGAAAATCGACCGCGACTTCCCCGCATAGCCCTAAGCAAGCGGAATCGGGCTGTCGTGAGGGCTCTGAACCCAATGCTGGTGACCTATTTGGAAGCCAGCCGGGACCTTTGCGAGACGGACTCAATTCTTTTTGGCGCCGCACTGGCAGTGTGCCGTATTATAGGCACCAAACTTTCCACGGCTGGACGCGCTACTGGACAAAGTAGCGCTATCCCAGCCTGGAGAATAAGAATTGAAGAACGTATCGCAAAGGCTAGGGCCCTCATCGGCAGACTGATATGCTTCAGGTCAGGCAACAACAGGCCAAGGATTGTGCGCACCGTCAGGATGGCATTTGCTGGGACAAATGTTAGATTGTCCCAGCCGGATATAATACAAAAACTGACGGAGCGCATAGACGACCTGAAGCAGAGAATCGCTGCTTGGGGAAAGCGGATTCGGCGATATACCGAGAGGTCGAAACGGTTTAACCAGAATTGTCTCTTCCAGAGTGATCAGAAGAGGCTCTATAAATCGTTGGAGCGACCAATGGTAAGTGGAACGGGCCCAGCACCGAATCAGGCCGACACTGTAGCATTCTGGCGCGGCCTGTGGTCAGAGCCCATAAACCACAGCGAGGGCCCTTGGACGGAAGTTGTGGCGAGTCAGTGTGCGAGTATAACGCCCATGGACCCCGTCATTATAACGCCGGATGACGTAGCTGAGGCGGTCCGTAGGGCCCCGAACTGGAAAAGTCCGGGACTCGACGGGCTGCATCACTACTGGCTGAAGGGGTTTGTGGTGTGTCACACTGTGCTCGCCCGACAGTTCCAAGAGGCTCTCAACCAGAAGTCGCTCCCGAGCCTCTTCACTACTGGGATCACTCATTTGGTTCCTAAAGACCAGGTTACCACAGACCCGAGCAAATACCGCCCCATCACGTGTCTGCCGACCATATACAAGACACTAACATCCATTTTGAGCGCGAGAATCACTCGTCACCTGGAATCAAATCAGGTGATGTCGCGCGCTCAAAATGGATGTCGGGGCGGCGGCCGTGGAACCAAGAAACCACTCCTCATTGACGCGGTCATTGACAAAGTGGTGAAACGCAACCGTCGGAACTTCTCCGCCGCCTGGATAGACTACAGAAAGGCATTTGACTCGGTGCCCCATACATGGCTAAAGAGGATCCTCGAGCTGTACAAGATTGACCGTACAGTTCGAGACTTCCTCGAGCGGTGTATGGGGCAGTGGAGTACGATCCTCTGTCATCTAGGCGAGCGGATGACGGATGCGGAAAGCCGCATAAGGATAAGAAGGGGTATATTCCAGGGCGACTGTCTGAGTCCAATCTGGTTCTGCCTCTCTTTGAACCCTCTCAGTACTTTACTGGAGGGTTCCGGGAGGGTATTTCAGCTTCGGAAAGGAGGTACAAAAGTGACCCACCTCTTCTATATGGATGACCTCAAATTATTCGCCTCCAGTCGCTCCCATCTTATGGAATTGCTAAACATCACTTGTGAATTTAGCAATTCTATTGGAATGGAGCTGGGGACGGATAAGTGTGCGGTCCTCCATGTTGAGAGGGGTAGGGTTGCTAACTCTGAGGGCATAGACTTATCTATGCCCGTCAACTTAAGGACCCTTTCCGAGGCTGAAACATACCGATATCTGGGTATGTCACAGAACATGGGTATCGATGAGGCTGGTATGAAACAGTCAGTTTGCGACACGTTTTATGCACGCTTGACCAAAGTGCTTAACAGCCTTTTGTCCGGTGTGAATAAGGCACACGCATATAACGGCTGGGTCATGCCTGTCCTAATGTATACCTTTGGCATACTCAGGTGGACTCAGACCGAACTTAACGCCCTGGATAGAAAAGTCCGCACTACCATGACGTCCCATAGGATGCATCATCCGAGATCGTCGGTAATGAGGCTGTACTTGCCGCGAAAGCATGGTGGGCGTGGCTTCCTGAGCGCGCTCACCACGCATAATCGCGAAGTGTGCAGCCTCCGTAATTACTTCCTGGCGAGATCGGATGATCCATTCTATAATGACGTCATTGCTAGTGATAAAGGACTTACCCCTCTATCCTTAGCCAACGAGCAATGGCAGGACCCGGCAATACTAAGCATTTCCGACCGGGAGACCGTATGGAAGGAGAAGGAGCTCCACGGGAGGTACTACAGGGTTCTACATGAGCCCTTCGTAGATACAGTTGCCTCCCTCAACTGGCTACGTTTCGGTGACCTCTTCGGGGAAACCGAGGGTTTTGTCTGTGCAATACAGGATCAGGTTATTAAGACCAACAACTATCGGAGATACATCCTAAAGGATGGCACCGTCGACGTCTGTCGAGCTTGTCGCCATCCCGGTGAGTCACTTAGGCATGTCATCTCCGGTTGTTCGGCGCTTTCTAACTCTGAGTACTTGCACAGGCACAACCTAGTAGCCAGAATTCTACACCAGGAGCTCGCTCTGAAATACGGTCTCGTGGGCCGGAAAGTGCCGTATTACAAGTACTTGCCGGAAGCCGTGCTCGAAAATGACCGCGCCAGGCTCTACTGGGACCGGGCCATCATCACAGACAGGACTATTCTTGCGAATAAGCCTGATATTGTGCTGATGGACCGGGCACAGTCAAGGATATTTTTGGTCGACATTACCATTCCATATGACGAGAACCTCGTGAAAGCCGAAACAGATAAACGAACAAAATATCTGGACCTGGCTCACGAGGTGACCGATATGTGGGGTGGTCTGCCGGCCGAAATTATTCCTGTAGTCGTCTCTGCGAATGGGCTAATCCCAGTCAGCCTCTCGGGTCATCTGAGGCGACTGGGACTCCGCGACGGACCGCTCCAGGCTCAAATGCAGAAGGCGGTGCTCCTCGATACCGCCCGCATCGTCCGCCGGTTTCTTTCCCTTTCCTCCTAACCCTCGGCCGTTTGGTCTCCCCTGCCGAGGGCTTCCATCTGGTTGGGCTTTTATTTATTTATGTATTTTTATATTTATTTTATGTTATTAATATTTATGTATATTTATCGTTTCATTTTAATTTATAATTATATATTTATATAACCCAACCAGATGAGAAAACTATATAGATACCCCAAATAATAATAATAAGTCACTTAGGCATGTCATCTCCGGTTGTTCGGCGCTTTCTAACTCTGAGTACTTGCACAGGCACAACCTAGTAGCCAGAATTCTTCACCAGGAGCTCGCTCTGAAATACGGTCTCGTGGATCGGAAATTGCCGTATTACAAGTACTTGCCGGAAGCCGTGCTCGAAAATGATCGCGCCAGGCTCTATTGGGACCGAGCCATCATCACAGACAGGACTATTCTTGCGAATAAGCCTGATATTGTGCTGATGGACCGGGCACAGTCAAGGATATTTTTGGTCGACATTACCATTCCGTATGACGAGAACCTCGTGAAAGCCGAAACAGACAAGCAAACAAAATATCTGGACCTGGCTCACGAGGTGACCGACATGTGGCGTGGTCTGCCGACTGAAATTATTCCTGTAGTCGTCTCTGCAAACGGGCTAATCCCAGTCAGCCTCTCGGGTCATCTGAGGCGACTGGGACTACGTGGCGGACCGCTCCGGGCTCAAATGCAGAAGGCGGTGCTCATCGATACCGCCCGCATCGTCCGCCGGTTTCTTTCCCTTTCCCCCTAACCATCGGCCGTTTGGTCTCCCCTGCCGAGGGCCTCCATCTGGTTGGGCTTTTATTTATTTAAGTATTTTTATATTTATTTTATGTTATTGATATTTATGTATATTTATCTTTTCATTTTCATTTATAATTATATATTTATAGAACCCAACCAGATGAGAAAACTATATAGATACCCCATAATAATAATAATATTCCACAACTATCACACAACGCCATCTAGTCCCAAGCTAAGCAGAGCTTGTGTTATGGGTACTAGACAACTGATAAACATACTTATATATTTCTAAATACATAAATATTATAGATAAATTACACCCAGACACAGAACAAATGATCGTGCTCATCACACAAACATTTGTCCTGGGTGGGAATCGAACCCACGACCTCCGGCATAGCAGTCAGGGTCACTAACCACTAGACCAACAGGCCAGTCATCAAAATAGCTTAACGCTGCTGTTTTCCGTATGGTGAGTGTAGAGAACCGGAGACCCTTATTACCGGAAACGAGGCATTCCATCTTATTCCTCACGGGTGACAACGCATCTGCATATAGATCTATAATCAAGGATGGATGTAGATGTCTATTGGCCGCAGCAATCACTTACCATCAGGTAGACTGTGTGCTCGTGTGTCACCCTATCCTATTAAAAAATGTCTTGACAGGTTGTCAGTCCATCTAGTTTGAGGACGCCAACATGTCATTAAAATAGCTGAATAGAAATGAAAGCTAAATATAAAATACCGAAGTAAAAGAGTAGAATAATGCTGCTAAGTGAACATGGTGACAAAAACCGGAGATCCTTTTCACTGGTGAAGAGACACTGCGTCGTGTTCGTTGGGGGTGATAACTGATAACGCATCTGCATTTTGATTCTTGATTGGCGATAGATGTAGAGTCTCTGTGGTTTACATAATCCACTTGCGAGGAAGTGGACTCTGTGTACGTCGGCCATTGTTAGTTGTATAAAAAAATTATGTGTCCCTTCCGTTTGTCCTGCTACAGCAATTTCATTGTATTTCTTGCATTTCAGACATTAAATATATTATTAAAAAATACAAAATATTGAATATAGAACGTGAGTAACTCTCACCGGTCTATCCTCACTATGGTCATCCGGTTAATATGAAAACTTTCTAACTAACTATTAACTGCCTCGTTGATCTAGTGGTTGTAGTAGTGCGACTGCTGATCATGAGGTCCTGAGTTCGAATCCCGGATCGGGCCAAAAAATCAATTATTGAATTTTTCCGTCAAGAAATTCTCAGTAGTTGCCCGGAGTCAGGAAGTTGGCGGTGTCACACCCCCGTGCCTCGGAAAGCACGTAAAGCCGTTGGTCTTGCGCCTGATCTCTCTCCGGTCGTGTCGGTTTACCGTCCCATCGGATTATGAAAGTGAGGTAATAGAGAGTGCACCTGTGCTTGCGCATACACTTGGGCACTATAATCCTGTCTTGCGCCGATGGCTAGCCTTCGTTGAGGCTGGCCGCCGTGGCCGAAATTCGGTCTGGAAGACATTGTTATTTATATTATGGTCATTTTCTTATAACTCAAAAACTACCGCTTTATTTGCATAAATGACTCTAGGACACGATAGATCTTCATCAGTTAATCCAAAATTTAGGGTTCAAAAAGGTGCTGCCTCATCGACGCCATTTTGACAGTAGACATTAGAGTGAATATTTGAGTTTTAGTCAATTTCAGTATTGTGTAGTGTTGTTAGTGTTTTAGGTTGATTTTTCGAAGTGTTCCTAATGATTGCCAGAGCTTATATGCTTTTTTTAAAATATATTAGTTATAGTATACGACTTTGTGTTTTTATCTCTGTCCTCCTCATGTTACCCTCACGAACCTTTGAATAATTTTCAACTCAGTACAAGATTATAAATAATTTGTATTTAAAGTCATTTTCTACATTTAACATATGTTCGAATAAAAAGATCTATCCTGGAAAAAATTAGAAAACCCAACTTTTTTTTACCTTAACATAATACAGTAAAACTTACATTTAAAACGTAAACCTATCTCAGTATTTAGGTATTTCGTAATTACTGTAGTTATCAGTAATCAAATATTACTGTTGCTTATATAATATCACAAATATTTACAATGATGTTCACATTTAATTATATAACGGAAATAACAGCCAGTTGAGTTTTTATCGTAAATAAAACTCGTGCAAAATATATTGCAACGTTATGAGTACGAATTGTGTGACTAAAAATCTGTGGGTTTCAGTCTGTCATTCGAATACTGGCATAAATCGCATGCAGCACAAGCTTTAATTTTATAATAGAATAAGGGTGACAAAAAACACATAGTCTACCTGATGGCATGTGGGTGCTGTGGCCCACAGACATCTACATCTATCCTCAATTAAGAATCAAAACGCAGATGCGTAAGACGTAACGCCGCGTTATCAGCAAAAAGTGTTTCCAGTGCATACATTCACCATATAAAACACAACAGTATTAAGCCGCTATTTTACGTTGGTATTCTGTGAGAGCGTGGCCCTTCTCTGATCGAATGGGTTGGCCATTCGTGCTGCAAGTATAAGATTGCTGCAGCATAGCTCTACCACGCATTATACTGGCAGTTATTAACGGATCAAGATAGGATTCGGTAGAATAAGAGTTGCAAAAGATCACACAGTCCACGTCATGGTAAGTGGATGCTGTGACCCATAGACATTTATATCGATTCACAATTGAGAACCAAATTGCAGATGCGTTGTCAATGCAATGCAGGTGTGTCAAAAAATGTCTCCGGTTCTCTGCATTCACCATAAGAAACACAACAGCATTAAGCTGCTATTGTGCGCTGGTATTCTGTGAAAGCGTGGTCCTACCTCGGTAATAATAATAATGTCCTCCAGACCGAATCTCAGCCACGGGGGCCTGCCCCAACGAAGGCTAGCCATCGGCGCAGGACAGGATTATAGTGCCCAAGTGCATGCGCAAGGTGCACTCTCTATTCCCACACGCTCATAAACCGATGGGAAGGTAAACCGATACGACCGGAGAGAACTCAGGCGCAGGACCAACGGCTTTACGTGCTTTCCGAAGCACGGGGGTCAGACACCACCAACTTCCTGACTCCGGGCAAATACTGAGAATTTCTTGACGGAAAAACTCAATAATTATTTTTTTTTTGCCCGACCCGGGAATCGAACCCAGGACCTCATGATCAGCAGTCGCACTAGTACAACCACTAGACCAACGAGGTAGTCACCTCCTCAGTAATATAGCTGCAGCGTAGCTCTATCACGTAATTTATAAAAAAATAATCCAGATTAATAATCTTTACTCTTTTTTTATTGCCTTTATTGCTTTAGCATCTGCTGAATGAATGCCTCGTCCACAGATTACTAAAATGCATAATGCATAGGTATGCATCATCTGATCTTCAATCCATATTTTGGGTTGTTGTCTTATAATATGATGTACGGTTCCTGTCACTCGAGAACCTTTCTTCTCCATCAGTTGTCGGTTAAATTAAGACATTATATAGCCGGTTAGATGACCGGATGGATTTTTGATAATACTGCTTCTGATTATCATAATAAGATTATTTGAAAACGATAACATTTATTTTTAGAATAAAGATCAAAGGATATTGCGAAATCAAATCTGTTATAGACATTATTCATCATGATTTCAACACGTGGTGTGACAAATGGTTTGAGTGATAATTTTGACACAAATACTTAAGAGGGATCGGACTTCTAGATCATATATTTATAGATAGATTCAAGATTTGTGGTTATTTTTTTTGCGATTTGTCCATTTTATCTGTTATGTGTAACTTTTTTTTAATATTTTATCTTTTTAGTGGTTTTTTGTTGTCAGTTATATACTTGTTTGAGTTACATAATATTTATTTTTGATCATCCCTTCCTGAGCCTCCATAAAGAAAATGCCTGGAAAACGTTGAAGTAAGATAGGATTTTTTATTACAGCCCCATAGGGAGCGTATTTGCTACATATATTGGTTGCCACGCTTGGTGTGCGGGTTACTCGTAGCAATCACAGTTTCTTATTAAGATGTTATCAGTAATATGGTGCTGTTGGCACTATTGCAAAGCAATGTTGCCTGAAACAAAATATTTTTACTCTACTAAAATTTGGGCTTAACATATATAAAAAGAATTGTTGAATTAATTTGCTATAGAATTAAACTTTTCTTACGTAATTTTTCATGTCACCCTTGTGGTTGAAAATTATCGTTATCTTAAATGTATAATTTGCCGTGAAATATTTTATTTTATTTCATATTTTATTTCATCAAATGTTTTTTTTAAACCGGAGTGACAAATAGTAAGTGGTAGTGTAAGTTGAATACCAACGTAAAATAGCGTCTTAATGCTGCTGTGTTTCGTGTGGTGAGTGTACCGAACCGGAGACCCTTTTTACAGGAAAGGAGGTATTCCATCTTAGTACTCAGGGGTTAAAACTCATCTACATTTTGATTCTTAATCGAGGATAAATGTAGATGTCTTTGGGCCACAGCGTCCACTTACCATCAGGGACTGTGTATCACTCTTATTTTATAAAAAAAAATGCCAACTGCAGACCGGAACGCAAGTAATGACGGCAAATAATGATAAATACTGACTAATTTCCACCAGATCGTCTAACAATGTCTGTCACCGTATACCTAGATTCAACAGATAATAAATTAATTCGGAACATGCGACTTTAACGCCTAAAACAAGATACTTACACGATAAAATAAATTCGCAAGCAAAAAATATGTGTCACAGCAATGATTCTATTAACTGACTTAAAAACAAGAGGGATGTTTTAAAGAGGGATGTTTTAAATTCGTAGGATTTTATTTGAGTTCAGTGATAATTCCTTACCACGTGCAATTTCGATGGTTCCGTGTGGTCCCGTACTAATTTGCTCAACATCTGATTATTCGATTTTGATTGGTCAATATTTGATTTCGTTGCGTAATTTTTTATGTCCCATTTTAATTTTCATTTAATAAACTTTAATTATTAAATAGATATTACCCAATTAAAGATATGGACCATGAGTATTATTTTATATAGGATATTAAACAAAAAGAAATATCTGTTTAAGTTCAAAGCTGGGCGATCGATAAGTATTTTATACTACGCAAGAAACTCGAGTTCTAATACTACGGGCACCATGGAAATTATATTGGGTCGAAATTATATAAAATAAATAATTTTGTAAAACATAGGGAGCCTGCATAATACTGTCTACGGCACATCTCACGTGGGGTATAGAACACATATTTAAAAAAAATACTCGCTCGTATAAAATTGACAGTTGAACATGTTTGGGGCCAGCAGAAAATCAGCGCTGCAATCTCGCGGCTTATACTGAGACGGTATATTTCATCTCTTCATCATAGCACACGATTTTCGTTTAAAATATGTATTTGTATACACTTATAATCAAAGCACTTCGTTTCTTTATTATATTTCCTAGTTTTCCTTGTTTGTTTGTTTATACGTCACTTGTTTTATTTTTAATTGTAATCAGTCATGCGTGTAGATGTGTTGGAATAAATGTCTTTATGTCATCTGGATGCTTGATCCAGTTCACCATTGTGCGTTTTACTACAAGTTTTTTTTTTACGTGGTAGACCCATGATGCACTTATATTACTAGTGTAGTTGTAGCACGAATGGGTTGGTTCGAACGGGGAAGGACCACGCTCTTAAAGAATACCAGCTTAAAACGGTAGCTTAATGCTGCTGTGTTTCGTATGGTGAGTGTAAAGAACCCGAGACCCTTTTTACTTGAAAGAGGCATTCCATCTTAGTCCTCATGGGTGACAAGTGACAACGCATCTGCATTTTGATTCGCAATCGAGGATAGATGTAGATGTCTACGGGCTGCAGCAATCACTTATCATCAGGTGGACTATGTGCTTGTTTCGTTCCTATCCTATAAAAAAAGTTTTCTTCCGATTTCTTGACGACTTGTTTGTGGAATTGTTTACTACCGCTGGTTTTTCCGGACGGATTTGAATTAAGGACCTTCAAGAAACGAGCTTACTCCATTTTAAAAGGCCGGCAACACATCAGAAATTCCCCTGGTGTTGCAGTAATTCATGGGCGGCGCTCGACACTTGTCATCAGGTGAGCCGCGTCATATTCATGCATGACTCTTTGAGTAATTTAAATACTCTGTAAAATCGAATACATGGTGTTACTATCTTTTTTTTTTAAACTAAAGTAACAAACTAAACTACAGCCCACCTGATGCTAAGTGGCTTCTGCAGTCCACGTACACTTGCAACTAACTTCTTCAACAAAGGCTACAGGTACCTGCAATTATACTGTATCTATACCCTTGGTAACTTATTTGTTCCTAGTGTTTACAAGTTCCTAAACTTGTTTTTATTTTACTCGTGGGCTCACTAAGTCACCTTTATTCGGACATATACAAAGTAAAAGCCGATTTAAGGTTGATGACAGTATCTTCTCACGAACAAAAACATATCGATTTCAGATGAACAATCAGGATTAAAGGTTGTAGATATAAAAGTATTTTATAAATAATAACACACTTTACTCTGATGCTGCTTCAATACTTAATCCCTTTCACGTGACAGTTTCATTTTTTAACTAGTATTTTTGATTCGCTTTTCCTGTTATTTTGTTTTGTGTTACGTAAAAAAACACATATTATAATGTAATAATATGTTTTCATTGACATATATTAAAAACAAAGAAGGACCGAGTATAGTTTCAGGTAAACCATAGTCAACTTTTTTTATAGGATAGGGTGACAAACGAGCACACAATCCACCTGATGGTAAGTGGTTGCTGCGGCCCATTGACATCTACATCTATCCTCAATTACAAATCAAAATGCAGACGCGTTGTCACCCATGAGGACTAAGATGGAATGCCTTGTTTCCGGTAAAAAGGGTCTCCGGTTCTCTACACTCACCATACGAAACACAGGAGCATTAAGCTACTATTTTATGCTGGTATGCTGTGAGAGCGTAGTCCTACTCCGGTTTAGCCGACCCATTTGTGCTACAACTATACTACTAATATAACTGCAGTATGGCTTTACCACGTATAAAAATTTTTCAAGCTCTAACTTAACCGTTAATAGTTGTAGTATTAATATTATATTGTTACGAGCTTGAGGTTCGTGACAATAAAAATTGCCGATAAAATTACCTAAATTAACACTTTAATTTACTTTACACAAATTAAAACTAAAAACACTAATAATTAAACACACTAATTCACTTAATTCCGCTCCGAAGTTTCGCTTGTGTCGCTGAGTTCAACTCTGTGCCGATCGCATCTTGCGCCACCTATTTATTTCATCATTCATCATCATTACAGCCCTTCACAAGTCCACTGCTGAACATAGGCCTCCCCCAAGTAATGCCACAAAGCACGGTCCTGAGCCACCTGCATCCATCGACTTCCTGCATATCTTACCAGGTCGTCACTCCATCTAGTGGGGGGTCGCCCTACACTACGCCTACCGGTACGAGGCTGCCACTCGAGAACCTTTCTTCCCCATCGGTTATCGGTTCTTCGAGCTATATGGCCGGCCCATTGCCACTTCAGCTTACTAATCCGTTGGGCTATGTCGGTCACTCTGGTTTTACTGCGGATATCCTCATTTCTGAGTCTATCACGCAGAGAAACTCCGAGCATAGCCCTCTCCATAGCTCGCTGAGCGACCTTGAGCGTCCTCATACGGCCAGCAGTGAAGGACCACGTCTCAGATCCGTAAGTCATCACTGGCAACACGCACTGGTTGTACAATCTAGTTTTTAGAGATTGAGGTATACCTGACGAGAAGATATGTCGTAATTTCCCGAACGCTGCCCAGCCGAGTTGAATCCGTCGATTGACCTCTCGGTCGAAGTTGGACTTACCTAGTCGGACTATTTGTCCCAGGTAAACGTACTCGTCAACAACTTCGAGCATAGTGCTCCCAACAACTACCGGCATAGGTGTGACATGGACATTAAACATGATCTTTGTTTTGTCCATGTTCATCTTAAGACCTATCCGTTGGGAGGCACTATTGAGGTCATTGAGCATAGTGCTTAAGTCCTCCAGCGATTCTGCCATAAGGACTATATCGTCGGCAAATCGAAGGTGAGTGATGTACTCGCCATTGATGTTAATACCGTATCCTTTCCAGTCCAGTAGCTTGAAAACGTCTTCCAAAGCAGCGGTGAAGAGTTTCGGGGATATAACGTCACCCTGTCTTACACCTCTCTGCAGTTGGATAGGTTTCGAGCTCTGGTTCTGTACTCGGATAGCCATCGTAGCCCTACTGTACAAACACTTCAGCACTTCGATATACCGACAGTCAACTTGGCACCGCTGAAGGGACTGCAGCACCGCCCAAATTTCGACGGAATCAAAGGCTTTCTCATAGTCCACATACGCCAGGCAAAGTGGCAAATTGTACTCTTCAGTCTTCTGTACAATCTGCCGCAGGGTATGTATGTGGTCTATGGTACTGAAGCCTTTTCGGAAACCGGCTTGTTCGGGAGGCTGGAAGTCGTCGAGTCTGCGTGCGAGACGATTCGTAATGACTCTCGAAAACAGCACGTAGACGCGGCTCAGAAGGGAAATCGGTCTGTAGTTCTTCAAGAGAGCGGTGTCGCCTTTCTTAAAGAACAAGACCACCGCACTTCTGCTCCACGCCTCTGGAGTAGTGCCACCATGGAGGACGGAATTGAAGAGCCTCTGAAGGACTTCAAGTACCGGTGTTCCACCCGCTTTCAGAAGCTCCGCTGTAATTCCATCCTCGCCTGGGGCCCTCCCGTTTTTAAGGTGCTGGAGAGCCATTCTAATCTCGCTTAGACTGACGTCCGGGATATCATCGGAATAGTATAATCTTATCCGACACTATTCCGATGATTCCGATGACCTATTTATTTAAATTAGCAAAATATCCGGAATGTTCAAGTAAACACGCGCAAGGTACCGAGAGCTCGAGTATAGATTTTCTAGAAACTTAGTTCTTCGGGTGGCGCTGTCGGTCGAAAGATCTGTGATGTCATTCTTTACACGCACTACTCGCTCTCGTTCCTGACACTAGATGGCGCTAGTATATCGTCGATTGGAGCGCGTAACACTGCCCCCTCCTAAGACATGCTCGTCCCGAGCATTATCGGTCCCATGATAACGCGCCAAGCGATCCACATGGACGATCTTAGGAGTCCCTCTTACGCCTTTCTGTAACGGCTCCGCAATGTCAAGGGCTGTCCTATCCCGTGGTGCACCAATATTGTACAATTTCGGTGCTCCTCTACTACGTGTCTGAGATCCCCGCACGGCCGCACAACTTGTACATGTACGACACCAATCCTCGACATCGTCACGATAATGGACCCAGTAAAACTGTTCTCGGACCTTCAGCAGAGTTCGTTTAACTCCCAGATGGACTCTTGAACGACCATTATGGCACAGCTGTAGAACATTCGGCACTTTAGCTTTAGGGACAACCAATTGCAAACGGCAGCTGTCTCTTCGACCATTGTCCCATTTACGGCACAGGACTCCATCCTGAAGCAGCAAGCTGTCCCATTGGGCCCAATAGCTTTTCGTGGTTGAACTCATCGCTGAGACGTCCCTCCACTTAGGCTTGGTAGCACGGGCCTTCATCCATCCCAGAATCGGCTTGATGTCTGGATCTTCCTGCTGTGCACGTCGTAGGCTGTCCTTCCACCCGTTGCTGAGGTGGTCTGTCCTGAGCATCCTCACGGATACCACTTCCTTACTCTCTTGCCTACTATAATGGTTGCAATCTTCCGGACAAGGTCTTCTTGACAATGTATCAGCGTTGCCGTGAGATTTCCCGCTGCAGTGTCTGATAGTAAAGTCGTATTCCTGCTGCTGCTGGGCGGTGCTGTTAGCCGCACTTCCTTCCTGAGACCGTTCGCCTTCCCTTCCTAGGGTGTGCTTAGGGCAGCTGGACCGAAGATGGCCCCTTTCCCCACAGCCATAGCACCTCGGGCTGTATTTTTTATTGTGGTCGCGAACCGTAACTGCTGTAACCTCCCTAGCGTGAGGTGAACGATGATCCTGTCGCCGCCAGGCAGTGCCGTTAGCTGCACTACCCTCTCGAGGTCGATCAACTCTCCTTTCCACGTTTCGCTTAGGGCAGCTGGATCGAAGATGGCCCTTTTCCCCACAGCCATAGCACCTAGGGCTGTATCCTCTGTTGCGGTCACGAACTGTAGCTGCTGCAACCTCCCTGACGCGATGGGAACGATGATCCTGCCGCACAGCTTCTACCTCCAGTGCATGGGCCAAGGCGTCCTTAAGCGTCTCGTGGTGCCCGAGCCTCACAGCAGCTCTGACTTCCAGGTCGCGGATGCCGTCGATGAATGTTTGCACCAGGTTCCCTCCAATGAGCGCAGGTACAGACCGGTATGCTTTTCGCACCAGCTTCTCCACCTCTAGAGCCCACTGCTGCAGGTTTTCGTTGATGCGCTGCACACGATCTTTAAGCTGCGCACGAAAGGCGTGTTCCAGGTGAGCGTCGCCATACCTCGCCTCCAATGCCTCAAGGAGTTGCTCATAAGTCACTTCCTCACCGAGAGCTTCCAGAACTGTTAAGGCCTGGTCGCGCAGGCCTAGTGTGAGAGCAGTCATGACCTGGCTTTTATTCCAGCCGTTCGCCTTCATAACAGCCTCGAACTGGATCTTGTAGGCTGACCAGGAAGAGGTACCGTCGAACGGCGGCACTTTGAATCCACGTAGCGAAGGTGTTGTAACTACTACGGGAGCTGTTGTTCCATCCCCAAGTTTGAGGTCGTCCAGCGTTTTCTTCACGTCAGCCATTACGTTGTCAACCCGATTGTTTACTTGGTCGATTCGGGTTTCGGCCTCCGACAGGCGGTTGTCATGTTGAGCAACCTTATCCTTCACCTCCCGTATCTCTTTTCCGAAAATAGCGTGAAGGTCCTTCATGAAGAGCATCTGCTCTTCCTTATCGCGTTGGAGTTGCTCTTCTAAACGACGGGCCTGTTCCTCCTGCCGGCGGGCCTGTTCCTCCTGTCCGCCCCGCAGCTGCTCTTCCAATCGGCGTGCCTGTTCCGCCTGCTGGCGAGCCTGTTCCTCCTGCTGGCGAGCCTGTTCCTCCTGTCGGCGAGCCTGTTCCTCCTGCTGCTCTTTCAACCAACGGGCCTGTTCCTCCTGTCGGCGGGCCTGTTCCTCCTGCTGCTCTTTCAACCAACGGGCCTGTTCCTCCTGTCGGCGGGCCTGTTCCTGCAACATCACCATCAGAGCACCTAAGTCGGGTGCTGCAGGTGTAGGAACTACTGACGGGCCTGCAGCCGGTGGCTGGCCTTCCGACGTCTGTGGCGTTGCACCACCAAATCTTCGTTGGTCCGTCTCCTGCTGGCGTTGACTTCGGGTACGGACACCCTCCGTTTCCTCCTTAGGTAAAATCGGCATTATTTTATCCCACTTCTGACACCAATTGTTACGAGCTTGAGGTTCGTGACAATAAAAATTGCCGATAAAATTACCTAAATTAACACTTTAATTTACTTTACACAAATTAAAACTAAAAACACTAATAATTAAACACACTATTTATTTATTTATTTATTTATTTATTTATATTTCCTACTTACATTTACCATTACAGGGAAAACCTAAATCGATAAATGTAGCATCTCAATTACAACACAATAATTAATTTAAATAACAATACATAATAATTAATTTCAATGACAATACATTACAATCAATTGTATACTACAATTTAAGAATAACATATTGTAAATAATGTCACTTTTGCGAATTCACTCCGTGAACACGAAAATAAGTCCAACTTCTCAGCTACCAAATTTAGTATGTGTATCGTTCGCGTGAGGGGGGTATTGCGAACCAGTTTAGTCCTGCCGCGTGGCATCGCAAGCAAGCTCGGCCGTCGTCGCCGCTGTACATACCTATCAGGCACGCATAAGCCTATCCACTGCAGCACACCCGGGTTGCTGATGTAACCACGGAACACCCTTAAAATGTAGATTACCAGCGCTAGATCTCTTCTAGTTTCCAACTTGTAACTAATTCACTTAATTCCGCTCCGAAGCTTCGCTTGTGTCGCTGAGTTCAACTCTGTGCCGATCGCATCTTGCGCCACCTATTTATTTAAATTAGCAAAATATCCGGAATGTTCAAGTAAACACGCGCAAGGTACCGAGAGCTCGAGTATAGATTTTCTAGAAACTTAGTTCTTCGGGTGGCGCTGTCGGTCGAAAGATCTGTGATGTCATTCTTTACACGCTCTACTCGCTCTCGTTCCTGACACTAGATGGCGCTAGTATATCGTCGATTGGAGCGCGTAACAATATGTATGCAAAATGGTACCTTGATATCGATAATTAAGGTATGATTTAAATAGTTTTGGGGCGATTCCGCGAATGTCAATATTTTCGAATTGTTTCAGTAAAATTTCATAACTAATTAAAACTAAATAAAAGTTTTCATTGTTTGACGTTGTCTGCAGCTGTCCTTAGACTCCAGTAGCAACTAGGCGTTTGTCGTGGAAGCGTCACGCTACAAATATAATATAGTTGTAGCACGAACGTTTCCGCTCGACTTGGGTAGGGCCACCCTCTCACTGAATACCGGCGTAAAGTAGCAGCTTAACACTGCTATGTTTCGTGTTTATATTTTTACTGGAAACAAGGCATTCCATCTCAGTCCTCAGGGGCGACACCGCATCTTCATTTTAATTCTTAGTCAAGGATAAATGACAATGGGCCACAGCATCTACTTAACATCAGGTGGATTGTCCTTTGGTTTGTCACCCTTATTCAATAAATAATAAAACGTTAACTGTAAGTTCCGTTGTCACTTGAGATTATTTAAACATATAGTTTATAAGGTTATGAAACGTGTGCTTCTAACGAACGATAAAAAGTTTGTTGAACTTCTAATGTTTCATCACATAATAGTTCAAAATAACTTCACAAGAATAATTTTTCCACTTTCCTCACTATGATCAGTGAACGTAAATGATAACGTGCTTTGTTTGCAAAGCGCAACAAATTAACTACAGATAAAAAATGATGTGTCAGATTATAAAGATATTATAGTAAAGATACCCAAGATAATACCATGCTAGCGGAAGAATAATTCTGCATGCATTTTTTGTTGCCAGTTATATTTTTTTTTATTTGACATAAAATCGTGCGAAGATAAGTAACGAAATGACTATTACGGCGTGACAATATAATTTAATGTTGACTCGCGCCTTACTTATAGTTAGGGGTACTCAATTTACGATTTATTCGGACATTCCTAAATTAAATAATTTCTGATAAAATAATCCGCAATATATATATATATATATATATATATATATATATATATATATATATACTGGATGACCTTTTTACCGTCTGGAAAAAATAGTATGTAACATGTGAACGGAGTAGAAGCCTGATAATTTACAAAAAGAAATTGAACTAAATAAATAAATTAATTAAAATCTATCGAAATTAAAATAATTTCCACCCTACTTTACCAACGGCAATAAAACAATAAATTTAGTAGGCACATTTAACCTTGTCACTTTGCAGAGTGACAGGCGCAAGGGCAAAAGGCAAAGTAAATAATCAAAAAAAAAAAAACTTTCCAAACGTTTTTGTTCAACATTTTTGTTTTTATCTTTTGCAAAATATCAGTTCCTAGACCTTCTTCACTTATTAGTATACAATATATTGATTAATTTTTAAGATATCAATCACCCTTTCGGTGTAATATATTTAACATAAAATATGTAAAACAGTAGATTGGTAATTTAAATCTTGTATTTATTACTAAAGTCCCGTATTTTGAATAAAAATATTCACCCACGTGTCTGAATTAAAGTATCTTCTCCAATTGTATAGATCCATTCATAAAACAGGTTGTTAGGGAAAACAGCCTTTAAGATAACACAGTAACGTTATTTTTTATTTATCAATAATAGTTGTAAGCGTAAGCTGGTGAGAAAATATTACACGAAGCAGTCATCGCATCGCATTCGCCGCGTTCAGTTTTGAAAGTTCCAATTTTAAAAAGTGTCATTAATAAAACAAATCAAAGGAGTATTTTATATTGAATCTTTGAAAACATTTCCAGTGTGATCACAAAAAATAAATTTCTATTTTTTTTTTTAATTTCTTTCCGTGTCATGGAGAGGTTAGAACCGGACACAGTTACGGAGGTTAATGTTGAAATAAGACAAGGGAACCAAATAGATCCAGTTACGGGAAAAATTTTAGGACTTTTACCAATATTTGTTTTGCTATTAATCGTAATCGTTAGGATAATATTTGTACTGTATAAAAATACTGGTGAGTATTTTTTTATTTAAGATTTATTATTATTGACGAATATACTACAATATGTATAAGATTTACTGCATAGATTTTTAGTTATACTAGATGTCGTTATTATATTTTTGTCGTTATTTTATTTCATAGTGTTTTTTAAATTTTTTTAATAGACACAAAATATATTTTCCAAAAAATGTCCTGTTCAAAAAACTTCATAACCGCTGTACTAATAAAATAATCAATTAACACTAAAGGGAAAGTTATTTTATTCCAGTCGGGGATCCTAATCAGGAAATAACGTATATGATCAGGATACGGGGATAAAATTAATAAATTATAGAATTGTCTTCGGTCCTTGATACGAGTGCAAATTTTCATGTCAATCGGCCGTCTGGAAGTTGGTGAAAAGTACATTAAAAGAAACCGTTACATAAATAGGCAGATAGATACATTCGAAACTAATAAAAGCGTGTTAACAACTATACACCATGTTACTGCTCTTTATTATATATTGTTGAATAATATAGTTTAATGACTTAAATACAATATTAAAATACTATTAGAAAAAAAACTTAAATTATAATACAGTTCTACTCCCCGTAGTATCGTGCCAAGAACGCTGGCTGCGTTTCCTCGCTTAATGGCTACACTTAGCCTTTGAGCGAGAAAAGAACCTTAGAACACTAAAACTTGGTTTAAGTTTTAGTGTTCTGAGGTTCTTTATTATAGTTCTTGCAATTCACGATTGCGGTCGACTTTTGGATGTGGTTAGACATGTACATGGACAGCGTGCGTGTACACGTCGAATCACATCCAAAGGTCGACCGCACTCGTGAATTACAAGAACTATAGATAGAGTTCTATTCAAATTTCACGATAATAGCTCCCACTTTTAATTTCCATCTTTACCAAGTTATTTCCTAACTATTAAGGCTCGTTTTCTGTTAAGATGTCTGACGGGATTCGTATCACCTGATGTATTATGTTTCGATTTAAAGTACAAAATAACCGTGTTACGGTCAAAAGTAATACATGTCAGTATAATTACAAACTGTGACACATTTCATCTTAGACGGCATGCATAACAACTCTTTGTTTAATTGGCTGCAGGTTTCCATAGGCTGCAGTAACTACTTCCCAGGTGGACTGTTAGTTTATTTGTCACATTAAATTCACAAACAAATCATCATCATCATTACAACCCTTCACAAGTCCACTGCTGAACATAGGCCTTCCCCAAGTAGTGCCACAAAGCACAGTCCTGAACCACCTGCATCCATCGACTTCCTGAATGTCTTACCAGGTCGTCACTCCATCTAGTGGGGGGTCGCCCTACACTACGCCTACCGGTACGAGGCTGCCACTCGAGAACCTTTCTTCCCCATCAGTTATCGGTTCTTCGAGCCCATTCGGCCCAGTGCCACTTCAGCTTACTAATCCGTTGGGCTATGTCGGTCATTCTATGCTATCTATGATATGCTCATTTCTGATTCTATCACGCAGAGAAACTCTGAGCATAGCCCTCTCCATAGCTCGCTGAGCGACCTTGAGCGTCCTCATACGGCCAGCAGTGAAGGAACAGGTCTCAGATCCGTAAATCATCACTAGCAACGCGCACTGGTTACAAATAAATAGGTTTACGAATTTTTTACTTACTCAAATTTAATTCAAATTAGTTACAGGAAATAACACTTTTATTTATTTTCTAATTCCCATAAAATAAATATTTTATAAATAGACGTGGGGTTAACCGATTTCCGTGTAACTAATGGCCGAATTATATTACACTCTCTTCCCATGGATTTCATAGGAAAACTGAGAAAGATCCGAGAATACAACCTATCCTAGGCAGGTGTCTCCAAATAGCATTGCTTGCACTCCCGTAATCCAGTTTGAAGGGGATAGAAAGCTAGTATACTTACAAGCTGTGAGGTATTCCATCTTAGTCCTTAGATTTGACAACGTATCTGTAGCTTTATTCTTAGTTTTATAAAAAAAGTTTATACTATTATCTGATAGACGACTTTCTATCAGACCAAAATATTCAGGTCTTTGGACGGCAGCATCAACTTTGTCCATACTATTATAGGCTGTCACGCGAGTTTTAATACAAATTAATTTAATTTATTTATTGGATTCACCAAAAATGACACATGCTGAATTCTAAGACATCAATGCGGACAGTTGTCACTAATAGTACGAGTTCTTCCGAGTCGATAGTACAAAAAGGCGTGCCTCAGGGCCCAATTCTTGGCACCTTTTTGTTTCTTGTATATATTCATGACTTACCTTACATAATAAGGGATAACCATAATATAGTATTTTTGCTGATGACACTTCATTAATTTTCAAATTTAAACGACAGTTACTAAATTATGACGAACTAAATAATGCTATATCTGAATTAGTAAATTGGTTTATTATTAATAATTTGCATTTAACTGGCACTAAAATACAAACTAAGTGCATCCTATCCTATACCTTTAAACGAGCAATTCTTGTATATATATATATATATATATATATATATATATATATATATATATATATATATATATATATATATAGGCTGTTTTAGTCAACGGTTTTCGACGTAGCTGTTTGCAAAAACGTGATAAATATGTTAAGATATTCAATTTGTTTGAGGAAAACTGTCAAAAATTTGCAAGTAAGTGTGATAATTCAAGTTAGATAACCTAGTTTTACAAACTTAGAAGAGGCAATTTCTGCGAGCATACATCATATATTTTTAGTGAGTCATACACAATTCGTTAATTAACAAAAAAAAATCATAACCAATGTGCTGTGGTCAGTAGGTATTCCGGGTTTCTTAACTTTATTATAGGTTATTTCTGCCATTAAATATATATTTTATATAAAGTGACTTTCAATAACTATTATTTATCTATATTGAATACAATGTTAGTGTTTCGGTTTCTATTAACTAACCACAGTCTCTTATTATTTAAATTGGCCATCATGAAGTTTAAGAAATCAGAAAAAGAATAATGTGTAAGAATATCCATTACCCTATATCGTTCCGTTGGCGTCGTAAGAGACGACAGAGGTGACGAACTGAAACAGGTTACGGGCAGCAGCATCTTCCTGATATCAGCTCAAAATAATAAAAAAAACTGCGGTTAACAACCCCCCCGCCAACCGTGTCAACTACGGCAAAATCCTTCCGATGAGGCAGTCTATGGGGGAGGCCTTTGTCCAGCAGTGTTCTTTTATAGGCTGTAATGAATTGATGGCTGGAACAGGAAGATGCCCGTAGCTTCAGTTTCCCTCTGTCGTCCCTTACGAAACCCACAGGATGATATGTTGTAATAGATATTCTTACGCCGCCATTTCATAACAAAATATAAATGTTGGGCAGCTATACTAAACGTCTTACTTTTTACTTCTTGTCCACATACATCACAAAAAGGAAACAAACTCCTTTCTTTGTGACATTAAAATCGTTATAAAATGAATGAAGAAAAGACAAAAAGCTTTGCTTTTTAGCTTTATTTGTTCCTTATACCACAGAATAAATAATAGTTCAAGAACGTATACAAAGAACAGTTGTAAGAGACGAAACATTAGACAAATAAAATTTTCATTCTACAGGCTACGGTCAGAATACATTAAATTATAACTAAAATAAAAGTTAAAGCTATAACGGACAAAAGAAAAAAGTAAAGTTACAGTTCATATTATACTTCTTTCATTACGTAAGGTTTTAAGGCTAGGAATTCTGTCGTGCGAATGCGTGTTCAACCAACTTTAATGTCTGGAAAATAATAGGGTGTAACATTTGAACGGAGTAGAAACTTATAGCACCGATAATTTAAAAAAAGGTTTGAATTAAATAAATAAATTGTTTAAAATCTATCGAAATTCAAATCCTATCCACCCTACTTTACGAACGCCAGTAAAATAATTTTAGTAGGCACATTTGACCTCGTCACTTCGGAGGGTCACAACAAAAAAGTTTTCAAACGTGTAATTCAAATATTTTGTTTTTATTTTTTGTAAAATGTACTATATGTAGTACCATAGACTTTTACTCCGTTTGCATGTTACACCCTATTTTTTCCAGACGGTAAAAAGGTCATCCAGTATTTTCTTATTTCTCAGACATTCAGATTACCTCGCGATATTTTCGTTTACGAGGACGTGGTAAATTAGCACTTAAAATCTCAACGCCAGCATATAATTATTGAGTAAAGTAATTATCATAGCATACGTTATAGTAAAACAGCAAAAGAGTCTACGCTCTATAAAAGTTGCCACCACCAACAACTATGAGTATATATTATTAGAAAGAACCGCCCAGAATTTAATATTTATAGGGAAACGTTTCATTACCAGCGTGTTATCTATACATACAAATAAAAAAGGTTTTAGTTATCTTTTAGATTTAATATTTGACGTCTTCGTGGCATAGTGGTTTTGCAATAAGTAACAGCACTGAAGGTCGTGGGATCGAATCCCGCACAAAACATGTATCTGTGTATACATTGTGGTACAGCCGCGCTGCAGCTGTATTATGACTGTAGCTCGAATAGCTTGGCTCGACCGAGGAAGTACCACGCTCTCACAAAATACCAGAGTCAAATGGCAGCTTAATACTGCTGTGTTTCGTATGGTGAGTGTAGAGATACGGATTCCCTTTTTTAATGGAATTGAGGCATTCCATCTCAGTCCTCATGGGTGACAACGCATTTAGCTTTTGATACCTGATCGCGGATAAATGTAGTAGTAAATCTATGGACCGCAACATCCACTTACGAGCAGGTGGACTGTATGCTCATTTTTCATCTTATATCTATAAAAAAATGTTTGGTTTTGTGCAATTTATATGTAAATTGCCTCTAATATAATGAAGGTTATCCTAGTGTAGAGGGGACAACGTTTTTGTTTTGTTTTTAGGAAAAAGGGTACCATATCGATTTTTAACATTGTTTTTATTTCAATATAATTAAAAAAATATTAAGAGTATATAAGGTTACAGTTATACCGTGTTTACGAAAAATTAATTGATCTACAGTAACTATTTTCATAATTTTCCCACATCGCACATAGTTTTCAAGATTGTAACAAAAAAAAAATGAATTTAAAATGGTTTTTGATAAGTGAACTATGAGAAGTATGAGTCCTACTTCGATAATATTACCGAGGTAGGTATAACTGCAGCGTGGCTCCACCATATAATTTAAAAAAAATAACCTAGATTAATTACCTTACATTTACTCTTTTGATTGCTTTAGCATCTGCTGGATGTATGCCTCTTCCACATATAACTATTATGCACAGTGCATAGGTATGCATCATCTGATCTTCAATCTAAGTACAGTATCATCGAAAAGTATGTAATAAAGCCAAGAGGGGGAGCCAGGAGACCCATAGCATAGGGTAACCTAGTTTGGACTCCTGTCTCCCACAGCTACTCAAAAACTCTTTAACTATTTATGAAACTCTTATAACTATGTAAAAAGTGGTAGAAATAAATGTTTATTATTATTATTATTATTAATCCATGTTTTAGATTGTTGTCTTATAATATGCTTTACGGTTCCTGTCACTCGAGAACCTTTCTTCCCCATCAGTTGTCGGTTAAATTAAGACATTGTACAGCCGGTTAGATGGCTGGATGGATTTTTTGATAATACTGCTTCTGATTATCATAATAAAATTATTTGAAAACGATAACATTTATTTTTAGTATAAAGATCAAACGATATTGCGAAATCAAATCTGTATGATATATAAATAGACATTATTCATCATGATTTCAACACTTGGTGTGACAAACAATTTGAGTGATAATATATTTTGACATAAATACTTAAGAGGGATCGGATTTCTAGATCATATATTTTTATATATAGATTTAAGATTAAAAAAAATCATTCATTAGTCGTTATTTTTTTGCGATTTGTCCATTTTATCTGTTTTTTTTTTTAATTTATATATGTATATATATATATATATATATATATATATATATATATATATATATATATATATATATATATATATATATATATATTATTTTTGTGTGTGTGTTTCTTTTACTTATTCAAATTAATTTTTATTTATTTACATAGTCTTTTCCAATATTTTCTTAATTTTTTTCAATTGTTTTCGTGTGTACTTAATAATCACTCCCATTTCTATAAACATTATGTTAAAATTTTTGCATGATAACCGAAAACGCACAAACACCATAATCCAATCACTGTTACACCGAATTATTCTAATCATCTAATGACGCTCGCGCCTGCGACCTGTTCAAAGTGACGTAGCTTTTCGTTACTATAGAGATAAATATTTACACGTCTAATTTGTTAGCTGACCATTACTAATGTATTAGCACACAGGGACACTATACGTGGTAGAGCAACGCTGCAGCTATATTGTGCTTGTAGCACGAATGGGCCGGCACGCTCTCACAGAATACCAGCGTAAAAATAGCAGCTTAATACTGCTGTGTTTCACATAGTGAGTGTAGAGATCCGAAAACCCTTTTTACTAGAAAAAACCGGCCAAGAGCGTGTCGGGCCACGCTCAGTGTAGGGTTCCGTAGTTTCCCGTCCGTCACAATAAGTGTTCCCACTTATGAGTTTAAAGGTGGGTATCCATTATGTTCGCGCTCCAGCAGCCCTCCGCGCTCCTGCAACTGCTCCCGGTGCACGTGCGCGAACATGGAGTGCAACATTGCACGCTCCGCGGCAGGCGCTCCGACTTTCCGTCCAAATTCAAAATGATTTTCCTGGAAAGTACTTATAAAGTTCTACTTTTCAGATTTTTTTCATATTTTCTAAACTTATGGTTCAAAAGTTACAGGGGGGGGGGACACATTGTTTTTTAATTTTGGAGCGATTATTTCCGAAATTATTGACATTATCGAAAAATGATCTTAGTAAACCCCTATTCATTTTTAAATACCTTTCCAACAATATATCGCACGTTAGGGTTGAAATTAAAAAAAAATCACTTCCCACTTTACATTATAGGGGAGCTACCCTAATAAAACATTTTTTTCCAATTTTTATTTTACCACTTTGTCGGCGTGATTTATATACATATTGGTACCAAATTTCAGCTTTCTAGTGCTAACGGACACAGAGATTAAGCGAGGACGGACAGACGGACAGACAGACATGGCGAAACTATAAGGGTTCCTAGTTGACTACGGAACCCTAACGAGGCATTCCATTAGTTTTGACTCTTAATCGAGGATAAATGTAGATGTGTATGGGCCACCGCATCCACTTACCATCAGGTGAACTGAGTGCTCGTTTAATTTATAAAAAAGTGGGAACTGCAGACCATGGACACATACATCTTACTTCGAACAAATAAGACTGCAAACACTTGGCTCTATAGCCTTCAGACCGGAACGCAAATAATGACGTCAAATAATGGTAAATACAAATCCTTGACTCATTTCCACAAAATCATCTAACAATATCTGTCACCATAAAGCCAGATTCAACAGATAATAAATTAATTCGGAACATGCGGATTTAACGGTTAACCGAGACACTTACACCATAAAACGAATTCGCAAACAAAAAAAAAATACGAGTCACAGCAATCTATATATATACTTATAATATATATACTATTAACCGACTTACAAACAAGAGGGATGTTTAATTTCGTAGGATTTTTGTTTTGTGTTCAGTGATAATTACTTACCACGTGCAATTTTGATGATTCATCTGAATATTCGATTTCGATTGGTAACACTTGATTTTGATGCGTATATTCCCTTTATTACTTCGAGGTCCTAGTTTTCCTTTTTATTAAAGTTTAATTATTAGATATTACTCGGTGTAATATATGGACCATACGTAATATTTTATATAGGTTATTAAACAAAGATAAATAGCCGTTTAAGTTCAAGGCGGGGCGTTCGACACGTATTTGATAATGTGCAAGTAACTCGAGTCGCTAGACTACAGATTTTCATTTGGCACGATCCAGACACACGTTTTTCACCTCATCCACATCCATATACCTACGCCGTCGCTCTTCGGTTAAGGGTACTCCTAATTTGGCCCATTTTCAATGTGTCGCCAATTTATTCGATAAACTTTTGCCAAAGAAATTCCTTTCCGACTCTGCCATTCAGTTCTGCAACATAAATTTGCTTTGTCACTCTTTCTTTATTCATTCTTTCCACATGACCAAACCACCGAAGCATTCCTTTCTTAATCCTGGTCACAATATTATTTTGCAAACCACACTCTTCTCCTATCATACAATTTCTCACCGTGTAATTCAGATTTAGCCCTAACAAACTCCTTAACGACCGCATTTCTACTGCGTTTATTCTACTCTCGTGCTTCTTCTGCCACACCCAACTTTCACTACCATACGTTAAAGTAGGGACTAACACAGCATTGTGAATTACCATACGTGCCTTTTTGACACATTCTGACTTTTCAAAATAGAATGTAGGGCCCCATTTACTCTATTTCCTGTCTTATATCTCCCATCCTTGCTAAATACGCATCCCAAATATATAAACTCATCCACTTGCTCAATCAACTCCCTTGCTATTCTTATTTCACTTATCGTTTTATTTTCTTTTCTTCCAAAAACTATAACTTTCGTCTTACTTGCGTCGACTTTCATACCAAGGGGGGTTCATACCAAGGGGGGTCTTTTAATGATCTGTTCATTAATGTTACCATCATTTGCAACTCGGCCACCGACAACGCAAAAATAATTTGATCATCGGCGTACAAAAGGCACTTGACGGTTAACTCACCCATTCTTAATTCGCATTCTTCAACTTTTAAATTTTCCAAACAGCTGTCTATAAATAAGTAGAACGGCCACGGGGAAGCCACACAGTCCTGCCTAATACCTAAATGGAAGTTAAACCAGCCCGAGTAGACCCCGTTGATCCACAAGCACTAGAGTCCCTATAAAGAGACTATTCTAAGTTGTTATCAGGATATACAGTTGTCCACTTCCTGTACATTTCCAAAAGGACCTTACGTTACCCACGGGATAACATGAAGTAGTAGGTTCTCTTAAGCCGCCTTTGATCTTGACTATTTTAAAGAAAAAAGGTAAAGTCAAAACCATACAAAATAAATAAAACTATACATTTTTACGGATTTTAAACACTTTACAGCACACACGGTCCCGGGTTAAGTTATTATAATATACTCCATTAAAAAAATTAAATTTAAACGCGATAAAATCAGGAAAATTAGTTTTATTACATGCGTAGTAGTCCCGTGAATATAAGAAATCACAGTATAAAATAAGTCACCTTTATTCTGACATATACCTACAAAGTAAAAGCCTATTTATGGTTGATGACAGTATCTTCTCACGAACAAAAACATATCGTTTTCAGATGAACAATCAGGATTAAAGGTTTTAGATATAAAAGTATTTTATAAATAATAACACAGTTCACTCTGATGCCGCTTCAATACTTAATCTTTTTTGCATGACAGTTTTATCTTAACTGGTGCTTTTTGGTTCGTTTTTCCTGTTATTTCGCTTTGTGTTACGTAATAAACGCAAATTATAATGTAATGTGCATTCATTAATATATTATTAGTATTTGATTGATATATATTAAAAACAAAGAAAAACCGAGTACAATTCCTTGAGGTAAACTATTGTTAACTTTTTTAAGCTCTGACTTAACTGTTTCAATAGTTGTAGGATTATTATTATATGTATTCAAAATAGTTGCTCGATATCGATCTTGAAATCTTGATTTAAATAGTTTTAGAGCAATTCCGCGAATGCCAATATTTGCGAATTGTTTCAGTAAATTTTTATGATTAACACAATCAAATGCTTTAGTCATATTTAAGAAAAGAGCAAAATATGGATTTTAGTTTGGCGTGTTGTTTTTACATTAGTATTTTAAAAAAGCCTACATTTTACTAAGTGAAAGGACTTTCTTTTCTCTAGGAATCCATCTGTGTCTATCAGGTCTATCCTACCTATTCCAGATAACAAAAAGCAGTGCTTCCGTTTCCGTGTTCCAATCTGTAAGGTTGGTACAGAGAGCCAGTATACATAATTATAGTTATTCTATTTCACAATGAATGTTTCGCCTTGATTGTAGTAGTGACGTGTACCAACAGGCGCGTTTGTGTGTGTAACTGCGATTCGTACGACTCGCGATCGCGACTGAGAGCTCCCGAGGCCTACGCACACTAACGCAATGTGTATGTGCACGGCTAACAACAACCGAAGTCAAACCTTCATCTTGAAAAAGAATAAATAAAAACTTTAAGGTCTCAGTTGTGATAACGCAACTGTAGCTTTCTTTATTTAAAACTGGGTGCAGGAGTCAATGGGCTGCAATACGTATTTACCATCAGGCTGTAAGGTTTGGTGTTCATTTCAGTTTTAAATAAAAACACTATCTATTTTAGAACACATGTTGTGTTATGTATTTTTAAATATATTTTTTTAAGAAACAAGCAAAATTATTGACATTATTACTAATACTTCCGTTAACCAGTCTAACTAAGCTTAAAGTGTTTGTTTTAAGAATTGTTCAACACAGTAATCGAATGGCGCATTTGAACTCACGTCTACTTTGAGTTTGCGGTCCGAATCTTACCAATAGCCTTTTTATAGCACTGGGTGACAAAGAGCACACAGTCCACCGGATGGTAAATGGATGCTGTGGCCCATAGACATCCACATTTATCCTCATAAATTGAAATGCAAATGCGTTGTCACCCCTGAGGAGAAGTTGAAATGCCTCGTTTCTAGTAAAAAGGGTCTTCGGTTCTCTACACTCACTATACGAAACACAGCAGCATTACACTACTATTTTACGATGGTATTCTGTGTGAGCGTGGTCCCACCACCACGTGGTGGTGGCTCCACCACGTAAAAAACGGCTACTGCCGCTTCTAAAATAAAAACGTAGGTAATATCATTTTAAGGGATGCTTGATAATTATATATATAAATAAATAACCACTTAATAATTAAGTAGCAATTCAGTAGCAGTAAAAAAGAAGTTTCAAAGATGTTCCAATTTTTTAAATGTATTTTTGTTAGAAAGGCTTTTCTATCTTTTAAGTCTGATGATGATAATCAATTTTCAAAAGGCTGCATGGGAAAATGACTTTTTTTATTTCTTTGCAGTCGATTTTGGATTTTAAAAGTTTGAAAAAAAAATATTTTTGCTTTTATCCGTGTAATAAAATCAAATTATGTGTCTTACCTAGTTTAAAGAGCACCTCCCTAAATTGCGTGAGCTATCCCTGTCACCACTAATCCCAGCACCACTACTTCCAACACCACTACACTAGGAAAGACACAATACTGTCGATAATATACATTTATTATTGTTATTATTATTAGTTAATACATTTTTGACCGCTAAGTGATCTTCACTTACGTCTCGTCTCTCATCCTCACTGATGGAAAGTCAGATGCAAGCAGCATATTCTACTCCTTTGCAGTAGATATGCATAACGAACAATAGAGCAAATTGTTTGCTTCGAATGCGTTGTAAGTCGACAATGAAAGGGTCGAGAATGGCCGAGCGTCTAGTTGTCCGATCATGGAAAAGAGAGGGAGGAATTAAGTTATACCATTTCTGTGCAAACTTTCCGAAATATATCCTGTAGAAAATTGAAAGGCTAGTACTTTGTGTCTGTGTTTGGTACTGATGAGATTGGTTTTAACCAGATTCGGAGCAAAAGCGTCTTAGCATGCCTTTTTATTGCACTCAAAGCTGCTAGGCTGCATTTTGAAGCACCAGCCCATAATAGCAGCAATGCTCCATCACCAAAAATATATTTTTAATGGTGTTATTATTGCGTCACCACTTTTCTGACAATGTTATTTCGTTAGAAATTTCGCCGGTTTAAGCGAAAGTGTGAGCTTTTAATAATATTTGCTCAATTACTCAACTATCGATATACAATAATTGGTCACTGATAAAAACTTTGATTGACAAGTGTAGCATAGGGATGTCATTTAAATGTATGGATAGATTTATTTTGTACATAATAAACTTTGCAATTAACAACATCGGTGTCAAAAACGGCTTAAGGTGGCCCTAGTCGATGGCACGAACTAAGTGGTGGGCGGGGTTAAAATGCATGCTATTTCAGGCGACATCACGTGCGAAAGCGAAAGGCGTGATGATTTACAACGAAACGAGCGCGCGAAATTTTATAAAAAGACCTTAGGGAATCCGGATATCATGAAAAACCTATTGAATGTATCTGTTCAAAATAAAATTATTTGCACTTATGAACACCTAATCTATCTGTATGGTAACTGTTTTGCAATTTTCATTCTTCTTATGGTATTTATTTCCGCCCAAAGATGTATTAAAATTAGTATTTATTACTGTTTTGTTCCATACAGGGTGTTGATGATGTAGGCCGCTGGTGTCGTCTGGGAGAAAAATATACAAAAAAAAAATTGGTGAGCGCGTGTACATCCGCGGGGAGGGAAACATAGGTGTCACCTCGTATGATGTTCTAGTGCAACTAACTCGAAACGCGGGATCATGTACTCAGCGGTGCAACACCGTTGTTGCAAATATACCTTCACCCTACTGATAAAAATCGCGGTAAGTGCCACCGTCCCCGTATGCACACGTACTTATTTATTATAGAAAAACAGCAAGTACATAAGGTAAGTAACAATGTTTTATGAGTATATTTTTTTACATATTTTATTTTTTATTGATTAATATTATTTATATTTCAGGTGTTCGAGAAGCAACGTGAGCGTCGTCAACATCCTCCCCCCAAGTGTCGGTTCGCCGACACTCATCATCAAGCTGGAGAAAGGCCACGCGAGCAGCTGATCGCTTCATCACTCCTGACTCAGTCCTAACGTCAACTACTCTGACTCTGCCGTCTGAACCTGGATAAACCTTTTCAATAATACCTATTGGCCAACAGTTTCGAAATAATGATGGATCGACTACTACAACAAGATCTCCTACTTTTAATTGCGGACCTTCCCTATCCCATTTACGACGAGAAATTAGCTCTGGCAAAAACACTTTTACCCATCTGCTCCAAAATAAGTCTGTCAACCGTTGGGCAATACGCCACTGTCGTCTAACATACATGTCGCCATCATCAAAGACCCCAGGTACAGGTAAGTTCGACGAAGATCCTAGTAAAAAATGATTTGGAGTTAATGCCTCTTTACTTTGAGGGTCCACCGAAACATGGGTAAGCGGTCTACTATTAATTATATTTTCGACTTCAGCGAGAAGCGTTAATAAAACTTCTTCTCGTGGAGCCCTCTCTCTAAGAACGACTTTCAGTGCCGTTTTCACACTTCTAATCAGACGCTCCCAAGCTCCCCCCATATGAGGACTGGCTGGTGGTATAAACTGCCAGGAAACTCCTTTGTTTAATGCTTCGGCTATAACTTGCTGCTGCTTAATTTCTTCAAAAGATTTTCGAAGTTCAGCATCAGCACCTCGCATGTTAGTTCCGTTGTCAGATATGACAGTATGAGGCCACCCACGGCGTGCAGCCATCCTCCTAAGTGCCATTATAAGTGAGTCTGCGGTAAGCGTCGACACTATTTCAATATGAACAGCTCGTATTGTTAAACATGTAAAAAGAACACCATATCTTTTGGGTCTCTGCCTGCCCACAGTTACTTCGATCGGACCGAATAAGTCTACACCACAAACGGTAAAAGGTCTTTGATGATGAACCAATCTTTGAGATGGCAAGTCCCCGAGGCGAGGCGGTCTTGGTGCTGCTTTTCGTATTCGGCAAACTAAACACTGTGAAGCTACGGAGCGAACTGTAGGTCTCAGATTTACAACCCAATATTTTTGTCGTAGCTCGTTTATTACAAGTTCATTATACGAATGAGCCGCACGTACGTGGAAGTCCAAAACCACCAGCCTTGCTATGCGATGTTTACCATCCAGAATCACCGGGTTTTTCATAGTTTCAGTGACGTTTGCAGCCGCGTTTATACGCCCTCCTACACGCAATAAGCCGTCTTTATCTAAAAATGGTGTCAATGAACGTAAACGACTATCACGATTAATTTCTTTATTTTGTTTCAGCAAATCAATTTCAGTCTGAAATGATTGTGATTGTGAATAGCGTAACAAAAGTACTTCGGCTCTATTCATTAACAAATTATTAATACGCCGAGTACCGGTTTTTCTACATTTTTCTATAAATAATAGTACAGATGCGGTGCAGCGAAGCAAGCGCAGCCACACGGAGAAACGGTTTGGATCCGGAATAGGTAAATCATAAATACTATTACAATTCTCCTTTGGTGATTTTATTACTACATATATTTTATCTAACAGCTCATTGTTGCTCTTTTCGTTATTTTCAGGCTCTCGAGGCCAATACTTTTCTTCCGTGTACAGAAAAGACGGACCCGTTAACCAAGAGGAGTCCTTGTTGAAGTCGTAATCATTATTTTTTGTAGCTAAATCCGCTATATTTAAATTTGTCGGCACATAATGCCACCCATCAATTTTACTTAACTCATCAATTTCACCTAACCTATTTGCAATAAAAACTTTGTAATTTCTATGCTCGTTACGTATCCAATAAATAACAATCATTGAATCAGTCCAATAAAAAACACGTGACGGTTTAATTCTATGCTCCTTTTTTATAGTCTCTGCCAAGCGACATGCTAATAGCGCGCCTTGAAGTTCGAGTTTAGGCATAGTTAACGGTTTTAACGGCGCAACGCGACTTTTACTCGCAATGAATGACACCTGCACGCCGTTGCTGTCTTGTTTACGCCAATAAGCAACACATGCGTATGCGCATGGTGATGCATCACAAAAAATATGCAATTGCAACGACGTCTCATCGTCGTTTACGGTGTGGCCGCTCTTCTCATTCACACCGACAGAATCGTTGCTATAGAAATACCACCGCGGGATTCGAACGTAACTCATTTCTTGTAACTGCGAAATCCAATCTTTAAATAAAACAAATAAACTATCTGTCATTTCCTGATCCCACTTTATACCTACATTCCATATTTCGCGCATTAAAATTTTGGATTTTATCGTAAAAGGTGCTAAAAAACCATGAATATTATATACAGACATTATAATACGAAGAACTTCACGCTTAGTCGGTTTTCGTGATAGTTGTAAAATATCACTCGGTATACGCTTTAACGAAAGATCGAACCCGAACATATCACTCGCGGGAAACACAATAGCCCAAGCGTTCGTTCCGGCTGGGATTCAACATTAAACCGTATCGCCATGTCATTTAAAGTCTCTTTTGGCATATCATTAAGAACATCTGACTTGTTACTTAACCAGTTACGCATCACAAAACCACCTTGCTGATTAATATATGAAACATCTTTTATCATTTTTGTAGCAGTAGCGACGTCTGGTAAACTATCGATAAAATCGTCCATATATTGATTTTTCCTAATTGCATTAACTGCATCCGGCATTTTATTCTGAAAGCGCAATGTGTTTTTATTTTGGTTAATATATTGTGCTATAAATGGGGAGCAGTTAGCGCCAAAAATTAATGACGTCATAACATATTTCTTAACAGGATGTTGTATAGGTAATTTTGAACCTTTGTTACTACTTCCGAAGCCTAATTGTTCATTTTCATTGCTTAAATAGATATCTTTCCACAAAAAACGCAAAGAATTAACATCTTCTTTTCGTACATTAATCCTTAAAAACATATCTTTTATGTCCCCTATGATACATACGCGGTTTTCTCTAAATCGTAACATTATTCCTAATAACGATTGTAACAAATCAGGGCCTTGTAAAAGAAAATCATTTAAAGAATAACCGTTCGACTTTGCTGCCGCGTCATAAACTAAACGCAGTTTTTTCTTATTTGGATTATCTACACCAAAGTGCGGCAAATACCATATTATACGTTTATTAGAGTTTTCATCGGTCTCATTAAGTTCTCTAGCATAACCATTAGAAAATAAGTATCTCATTCTTTCACAATAACGAGTTGCATACTCTTTGTTGAGCAAAAATTTTCTTTCTATTGACTTTAGACGATTAAAAGCGTTAGGGTAAGAGTCGGGTAAATGTAATTCATCGTATTTCCACGGTAAGCCGACATTCCATTGACCATTTACTAACTCTGCAGTGTCGTCTAAAATTTGTAAAGCGCGTATTTCGTCTGGGTTGCGGCGCGGCTTCGAACCTACACCAATAGACTCTAACGCGAAGGATCTACGAACCGCATCGTGCAACTGCGCGCAGGTGCATTCACCGTTATCGTTATCGAGAGAGAGATCGCTAGCAATAGATTCTACCGTGTGTAAGTGAAAGATACACTGCGACTGTCCCGCCTTTTCGGTGCAACTATTAATGAAAGAGACAAAGCGATCAGTGCAATTAACATCACTTACCATATATCCGTGCACACACCATCCAAGCGCAGTTTGAGTTATGTACGGCTCACGCTGCTTACCACGAACACAACGAATGGGAGAAATTAAATGATGGTTGTCCTGACCTATTAATAATTTTGGCTTAGCGTTACAATTACATAACATAAGATCTTCACTTAACAATCCATAATTATTAAAGTCCATATTCGGCACTTTTTGTGTTGGTAAATTTAATTCTTTAATTTTACGCGCACGGAAAGTAAACATTTCGTTATACGAATTGGTAACACTAACACTCACTACTTGAGATTCACACACAAGCTCGCCCGAGTCCCATGCGCTGCGCGCGCGCAATATCACGTTTGCACCGTATAATCCGAGCTCATCTGCGATATCAGAGGATATCACCGTCACGGTAGCTCCATCATCCAGTAGTGCATGCGTATGCAAACTGCCATTCGGTCCGTGAAGAGTGAGCGGCACCACTTTCAAAAGCACCTTGTGACAGTGGGATGCCACCGTATGAGTCACTGTTTCATTGGTGCTGGGATGCTCATCCTCACTTCGCTCCACAGTTTTTAAGCTTTCTTCCAATGGTTTTATCCAGTGCAGTAAACGATGATGCGGTTGATTGCAGCCGTCAATGTCGCAATTACTGCCAATACAAGACATACCATTCGTATGGCGGGGGGCAAGACATTTGAAGCAAAGTTTATTTACGCGTACAAATCGCCAGCGATCTTTGCGTAAGGCGCGCTTAAACCGTGAACAATCTGCGACACCATGAGCCCATTTTCGGCAAAATTTACACTTTTCCGCGTTTTGTAATTGATTACTATTTGTGTACAACAACGAGTGTGAACGGTGTTTACGTTCATCGGGCTTCTTTAAATTATATTGAGCGTGAATATGACTTACTCCTGATGCAGCTGTTTTAGTGGCTTCCTCATATAAAAAATCACTAAGCAATTCTAGCTTGGGTAAATTACACTCTCGCTGTTCATAAACGTAGTCGGTCCATTTTGCGACAAGCAAAGCTGGAAGCTTAGATACGACAATCGATACTAACTCCGGGCTGCGAAGATAATCACTTTGTTGCATTGCTTTGGCAGCAGCCACATAGTTCTTTATTTTTATTGCAAAATTAATGATATCATTATGATAAGTTAACGGCAACGGACATACTTTTTTAAGCTGTAAAACTATTTTACTCATAATTGTTTCTGGTTTCCCAAATCGAAGTTCTAAGGTGTCAATTATTAAATCGGGTGTAGTTCCACCAATCAAGAGTGAAGTCACTGCTTCTTTAGCATCGCCACGAAGACACTTACGTAGCCGCCATAAATTCTCTGTGTCACTATATTTGCATAATTGGGTAGATTCTTGGTACGCCTGTTTAAACTGCAACCACTCCATTGGATCTCCAAAAAATAAAGGCAGGTCTTTAGACGTTGCTAATCTTGTTAAGAGCTCCTGGTTCTGTATTTTATATGATGAGGCAGCCACTGCATCATTCAAGGCATGTGCCAGCTTTTCTAGGCCGATTTTTTCACAAGAGTACTCTTCTCGGTTCTCCTCATGCTGGTTTCCTGGAGCATTCAGCCAATTTTCAACTTTGCTGGTCGAAGATTTCATAGCCGACTTGTGGGAAGAGCGTGAATGAGACTCCAATTCTGCCATCTCAGCTGCAAGCTGTTTGTTTAGCAGCTTCGACTGAATATTTGCCTTAAGCTTGGCAGCTTCTGCCTGAGCACTCTTAACTTTGGCTTCTGCTTCAGCTGTTTGCACTTCAGCTTCCGCTGCTTGTATTTCCACGAGAGCCATAGCTTTAGCGGTTTCGTATTCCAATTGCCGTTTGCGTACCGTACTTGACGACGTGCCTGCGGTCTTTGGTGACTTTTTACTCTTACTAGAGGCACTTAGCGCATTTCCAGGTTTTTCCAGCACTTCATCCTTTAAGCTGAACGATGGTAACACATCTTGGTTGTTCTTGCACTCCGATTTTGCAGCGGTGCCACGTGGTCGTCGCTTTTTTTGCGGCTTAGCCGGCGCGTGGAACATAACTGGTACTTATTATTATTATATTTTTGCAGACGACGTAAGGATTCGGCCGAAGGGCCACTATGTTGATGATGTAGGCCGCTGGTGTCGTCTGGGAGAAAAATATACAAAAAAAATTTGGTGAGCGCGTGTACATCCGCGGGGAGGGAGACATAGGTGTCACCTCGTATGATGTTCTAGTGCAACTAACTCGAAACGCGGGATCATGTACTCAGCGGTGCAACACCGTTGTTGCAAATATACCTTCACCCTACTGATAAAAATCGCGGTAAGTGCCACCATCCCCGTATGCACACGTACTTATTTATTACAGAAAAACAGCAAGTACATAAGGTAAGTAACAATGTTTTATGAGTATATTTTTTTACATATTTTATTTTTTATTGATTAATATTATTTATATTTCAGGTGTTCGAGAAGCAACGTGAGCGTCGTCAACATAGGGCTAGATAATGATGAGACAAATTGAAATCATTTTTTATTTTGAACGTACACCATCAAACAGTGGAGTAATCGTCAGACTACGTTTGTATGGAAGAATGGGCGACTAGTGTACCCTTAAGGGAATCTACTATCTCATATTATCGCGTGATAGTCGTAAGGGATGACAAGGGAGTGAAACAACATATGGGCAGTAGCATCTTTCTGAAAACAACTCGAAACAATAATTAAAAAGAAGAGCCATATGAAGCAATTTATGGGGGAGGTTCATGTTTATGTATTCACCGGTGTTGGACGAAGTTCGTCAGGCTGTGTAATTTTATATTTTGATAAATATTTTTATATTTGCATTAGATTTAAGGAATTTTATTTGTACGTCACACAAAATTGTGTGACGTACAAATAAACCATCGTGAACCGGAGTAGCTAAAATCTTCATGCAGCATCTTCATCAGTATCAATGAAATTGTTGATTGGAAATTTAAATGCTGATTTAATCCGTGTACGACGATGAAGAAAAACTCTGGGCAAAAATCCTCTGAAACGGTTTAACGTAACAGATTTTTGACCAAAGCCGCATCTACATAATAAATAAATAATGTTTTTGGAAGATACACAATCTGCAAATTTGGAGCAATTTTACCTTTTACGATTGCAAATTCATTTTTGAACTTTTTGCTATTTACACATAATACACAAAGAATATACTATAATCACTTAGTTTTAAAAATATAAGTAGATGTTTTTAAAACTTAGTGATTTCGTATTAAAAATAAGGAAAAAAACAAAAAAGCTAGTTAGTATAATTATTTAATCTACTTAATATTTTAATATCGTTTTAAATATAAACTCAAAACTAAACGTAGGTAAAAGTTATAGTTACATCCCATATAAGTCACACTGCTGGGCACAGGCCTCCTCTAATTTCTGAAAAGGTTTAAGGGCAAGGAAGTGTCCGCCACGCTGCCACAATACGCAATGGCGAATTTCACATGTCTTTCAAAATATTTTTTTTTCTTATTCCTCAGACATGCAAGATTCAAGATGTTTTCCTTCATCGCCGAGCACGTGGTATAATCAGCATTTAAATCGCAGTTAACAATTTAATATTTCTTTTTAATCATTAGAAAGTATTTCTTATGTAAAAACATCGAAACATTTGCTCAAACTGTCACTTATAACTATGTTATGAATATGACCATTTACCGTCGATGGATTTTTTATTTAATTTCCATCCAGCTTCCCAATGTTTAGATGAATAATATATTGTAAACTAATGTTTAAAAAAAGTCCAGCTGGGTTTTTCGCTGGTTCTTCCCAGGACAGAGGTTTTTGCCAAACCAGTGGTACAGCTTAAATGACCTTTAATTAGTATTCTTGAAATCCATCTAATATTAAATTAATTTATACTATTCTATTTTGTTTATTATCTATTAAAGGCTATAAAAGTTCATTGTTGAAACATAGCTCTAACCACTGATTGCTTCATACGGATGGATTTTACCATTGTTGCAGGAAGCACCGCAGTTTCTTTGTAGTTGTTACCAGAAAAGGACTGCTGCACTTTTTTATAGAATAAGGGTGGCAAACGAGCACACAGTCCACCTGATGGTAAGTGGTTGCCGTGGCCCATAGACATCTACATATATCCTCGATTAAGAATCAAAACGCAGTTGCGGTGTCACCCCTGAGGACTAACAGGGAATTTCAGTAAAACTGGTCTCCGGTTCTCTACACTCACCATACGAAACACATCAGCATTAAGCCGCTATTTAACGCTGGTATTCTGTGAGAGCGTCCTTCCCCGGTCGAGCTAACCCATTCCTGTTACAACCATAATATAGCTGCACCGTGGCTCTACCACGTATGAAAACAATTTCATTTCATAATAAAATCTCATGTTTCAGTTTCCCTAGCCTCTAACGTCACTCACTGAATGATATGGGATAGTGATGTATAAATGATAGACACGCGCCACCAGCAAAAAAAAATAGTTTTAATTTACTTATACATAAATTTACCAAATTAGATAATTATCGATATTAACACAACAACCCTATTTATAACATAACATTGATCTATAGATATGACAGTACAGCACTATTTATAGAGTTAAAAAGCTGTAGCACCGCGCATTCTAGTGCATTAACTGTAATTATATTATGTTCTCGTATATAAACAAAAAATATAAAATGTTCAAAGAAGAAGTAGAAGAGGAAATTGCAAAGTCTGTTTGGTTACGAATGGTTCTTGTGCCTCTGGGTATATTTTTCATATTATTAATTTACTTATTATGGAAGTGCTACAAGAGTAATAAAGACATGTGAGTATTAAATAATTATCATTGAATTTGTTATAATGTAGTAATTTTATCGACAAGTGTTTTTTTAAAGCTTTTAAAAAGTTGTGAAATTTAAAATAGAAATACATAACACGCGTTATAACTACTTTTTAGTTTTATTTTTTTTATTATTATAAAAATTGTAGACTATAATCAGGTCCCGCTGGGTTTCTTGTTGGTTCTTCCCAAGACATAGGTTTTTTCCGTACCAATAGTGAAGCGAAAATACGACTTTCAATAAGTACTCTTTTACTCTATATTGTAAAAATAAATTAATAAAGTAGAAAATGATTTAATTCTATTTTATTATGTTTTATTTAAAATTTCTTTAGAAGAGATTGTATTATATGGTAATATTAGATTATTAAATATGTTGTTTTCTAGTAACATTTTTATTCTATTATTTCGTTTTTTAACAATTAAAGCTGACAAACGCATACACATTATACAGTATACTCGATGGTTGTCGGCCGGCAGACACTTCATCATGCTCCTAACGACTAAGCCTTCTTACCCGTAAAAGGGATCCCCAGTTTCCGTCACACACTCACCATACGAGGCAGAAGTATATAGTAATAACATTTATTATTAAACGTTATTGCAGTATAAAGAATTACGTTGTGCGTTGGTAGGTTAAAGTTAGTATTACGTTTATGATGTAACTGCAAACTACGAAAACGTAGAGCTAGTGTTATGTAACTATTTCGTAAGAAACTGAAACAAATTGCCTAGAAACTGTCACAGTATTTAAAAGTAAACAATAAAGTACTGAAATATCTAGTTTTTAGAATCAGTGACGAATATCGTCACTATTACGTTTCGCGAAAATCACGTAACGACCCCAATTTATTTAGTGAAATCAAATCGAGGGCATGTAATTGTATATGCTACGGCTAATCTTGGCAATCGACTGGCAACTTTAACCTAACTTACTTAGCTTACCATATATAAACTGGCAACCCTACACCCAGTTTTCGAATAGTTTTACCAAGTAGTGTGTAGTTTTAGTTATTATTTATTAAATACAATTCATTCTTTTATTACAATTCTACAAAGTCCATAGTTGTGTTGAACATTGGCCTCCCTATACAATATGTAACGTAATTAACGCACACTCTCAGACACCCCAATTAGTATATTATGTTATAATCATAATACATACACTGAATTTTTAGTTAAACGTTTTTATGTACCGATTATTTATCAATTAGTTATACTAATTCCGGAAAAATGTTGTGGTCACAGTACATATCCACGAACGCAAAAACTTTAACGTGCTTAAAATAAAGTTCATTTTTCTTTATTTTTATTGAATGACAGAATTAGTAATAATACACATAAAACTGCACTCTTAAAAGTCTTATTGCCTTAAGTTACGGTCCATTTCAGTTTGTTTTGACTGTACAGATTTAGTGTGACTGTAATTTACGTAGTTTTAATTATATTTGGGATAAAAAATTACCTATATTAAAAATGATAGAAATCGATTCAGTAAACAATTCTGAACAAACTACTTTCTCAAAGTGCGTTAATTATGTTACATGTTGTATATTGCCGTGTAAAAAAAATATTTGCCATAGATTGCACGCTTGGCATTGGCATGTGATGATGTGGGGTAACGAATATCCTAACACCGCCAATTCACAGTAAATAAAATTAAGTATAAATAAAATTAATTATCTTTATACGAGGGTGGATTGAAAAGTACTCGGCCTAACACAGATCCATTCAATTCTAAAAATCAAATCTACCCACATTATTTAGTTCAGTTCAGACTAGTTCATTGTGTGAAGTTCGAAACGTGTGCGATAATTAGTTGTGATTTTATAAATTTATTAACAAAGTAATCGGACATAATTTCCGCGAATGGAGCAAATCGAGCAGCGTGCCGTCATTAAGTACCTCCATAAGAAGGGGCTATCATCAAAAGCCATCCATGATGACATGGTCAGTACATTAGGCGATTGTGCTCTGTCATATTTATCTGTCAAAAAATGGATAGCAGAATTTAAGCGTGGTAGAGAGAGTGTGAAAGATGGACCCCGCTCTGGAAGGCCTTCGACGTCAACTACTGACGAAAATATTAAAAAAGTACTTGATTTAATAATGGGAGACCGCAGATTAAAAATTAGAGAGATAGCCGAGATTAAACTCGTTGACAATGATGTTTTGAGTTCGTTCATAAGAGATGCCTATAATCCGGCTAGACCGGGGAAGGACCACGCTCTTACAGAATACCAGCTTGAAATAGCAGCTTAACGCTGAAATAATACTAGTTTTTTAACGGTATTTATCGCATATATTTAACTATTTAAATACCCGACGTTTCGAACGCTTTACAACACTCATGGTCACCGGCGGGACTGAGATGTTCAACGTCCAGATGTCGTAGTTAACCGCGGTTACCATAGATTAAAATTTTAACTTTTGTTCCGATCTACACAGTACGAACTTATGGTATCTTGAAGTCTTGCAGTTGTATGCTTGGGTTGGGATTTAATTTTATTTATTATAGGATCCCAAGCAGATGATAGCACCCAGCCATCTTCTCTATTGAAATTAGGATGTTTTTTGATTTCAATAGCCTCGCAAATCATCCTTGGGAAGAATCGGTGTTCTTTAGCGAGGATTTGTGGTCTATCAAATCTGATGTAGTGACGGGGGCGATCCTGTACGTGTTCATAGACTGCAGACTTCCCGGAGCGTCGATTCTTCACATCAGCTATATGTTCTTTTTTTTTCTTTAAGCTTAACGCTGCTGTGTTTCTTATGGTGAGTGTAGAGAATCGGAGACAATTTTAACTGGAAAGGAGGGATTTTATCTTAGTCCTCACGGGTGACAACGCATCTGCATTTTGATTCGTGGTCGAGGATTGATGTAGAGGCCTATGGGCCGCAGCAACCAATTACCATCAGGTAGAATGTGTACTCGTTTGTCACTCTTATACTATAAAAAAATTTGAAATAGACTTTGTTTACCCTAAATAGAGAAGAGATTTATCGATACTACTCCATAAATGATACAACAGATTATCGATAACGAAAAAAGTGATATAATATTACATAATATTAAGTAATCACATGGCACTAGTGTGCTTCAATTTCTCTCTTATCTTTGGTCAGGTTTTTCAAGTTGTTTTCCTCCCTTTAAGGTTTTTTTTAAGCTTTTCATTAAATTTATAAAAAAAAATTATGTGACACATGAATCTACAGTCCACCTGATGGTGAAGTTGGCTACTGCAGTTCATGGGGAACGCCTTGCATCTCGAAATTACTATTAGTATGGCTCTGTATACCCTTCAGACTGGACTACAAAGGGGTGAAGATCCACTGACCACTTTTTCCGATGCTGGAAAATGGGAGGAAGGTATTAAAGCATAGAATCCCGCACGCAGTCTCCGAAATGCAGCCTATAGAGTGCCGAGAGGCTGGCTACTTACTACTAGCCAGCTACTACTACTACTACTACTGAATTTATTCCCGTATTTTAAGGCACGAATTATTATTCTTTTGTTTGTCGGTGTCAAAATAAAGTTTCCTTTTCTTCTTCTTTGAATGTGGTTATTTTAATATTTTTTTTATAGCATCAGGTGACAAGCGAGCACACAGTCCACCGGATGGAAAATGAATGCTTAGACATCCATCCACATGTGTCCTCAATTAAGAATCAAAATGCAAATGCATTGTCACCCTTGAGGACTAAGATGTATATGTAATACCTCGATTCCAGTAAAAAGGCTCTCCGGTTCTCTACACTCACCATACAAAACGCAGCAGCATTACGCTGGTATTCTGTGAGAGCGTGGTCCTGTCCGGTCTAGCCGACCCATTCGTGCTGCAACTATAATATAGTTGCAACGTGGCTCTACCACGTAATGTAATAGTATAATTTGTGCAATTCCAATTACATATTTAAAGAAAAATTTGGAATTTTACTACACCGCCTAATTACGGAAATCAGTTTATTAAACTTAGGTTTAAACCAGAATTTATTTCACGAAACCGCGGAAATATGTAAACTAAGATGTATGTAAAGTATGGATTTTGACAGCAAATGTCTTTTTAACAAAGAGTAATACCAGTATTACTCCGCGACTAAGGAACTTCCTTGAAAAAGACTCTACATAAACCATCATTATAAACCAAGTTTTTTTTTCATAGTATAAGGGTGACAACCAAGCATACAGTCCACCTGATGGTAAGTGGTTGCTATGGCCCATAGACATCTACATCTATCTTCGTTTGCGAATCAAAATGCAGATGCGTTTTCCGCAATGAGGACTAAGATGGAATGCCTCTTTTTCAGTAAAAAGCTTCTCCGGTTCTCTACACTCAAACGAAACACAGCGGTATTAACCTGCTATTTTACGCTGCTATTCTGTGAGACCATGGTCTTTCCGACATTCGATAGATAGTATATAGATATCTCCTCGTCTCGTGCAAAAAAAAAACAATTGCAAGGCGAGCGCGTACAACATTGGTTTAAACGCACGCGTTTGAATCCCCGCCAGTTTTCCACATAGCCGTGTTTAGTCACTAAACAAGACAAGGCGATATATTTTTTGTGCTTTTGTTAAAAGTAAAAGTTAAGTTACAGCCTATCCTATCTCTCTCCGGTCGTGACACCTGATGATATTTTGCTACTTCAGTCCATATTCTCTTACAACCAGCTTCAAACAAAGAAAGGTACGGATACGTTATCACCTCGGAAGACTAAGAACGCCACACAGCCTGTTATACTGACTCTCTGTACTAGTCAGGCCGGAATATAGCCTTGCGAGTACTGGTACTTAGATAATTGGACTCAACTGTTTTTAAACATGGATATAATTTTATATTCCATGATATATGTAAATAAAACGTAAAATTATTTTATACTTTATTAAAGCGCCATCTAGCGGACAGTAGCGTTACTACTACGTTACTTTGCTCTTCTTGTGTTTCACATTTCACAACCACACTACGCTACTTGAAAATTCTTTTGCTTCCTCTTACTCATGTTAAATCCATGGTGAAGTCCTAATTCAAAATAGTGACTTCAAAATGCACGATGTTCCTAATATTTTACCTACTTCATTATAGATTTTCTAGCAGTAAACAAGTCCTTTTCTGCTCAGTCAGTTCTTTCTTAGAGTCAGTTTTTAGGCCTATATTCAATAGTGAGGCTCTTATAGGCTGTAACGGTAATTTTTAACCTTTATATTAAGTTCGAATTTATCTATGATGAGCTTGCATACACTTTGCCGGTTGCCGATATTTAAAATGAGTTTAAGAGTCATGCAACAATAGACAACTTCAGAGTGCGAAATTATCTGTATGGCTTACATTCATAGAACATAACAATGACAATCAACACTCAATGGAGAGGTCAAGATAGTAATAACTTTTGTGTAACTTAATTATTAAACTTCCTATAAAATTATTACATTGTACGTAGGTAGGTTATATTGCGTAAGTGCTTCTGTATTTGCGCTTTATAGCACTGTAATAACTTTCTTATAACTCCGTGAAACATCGACCAAGCAGGTTTCAATAAAAGACGTAGGTACATATTTTCTCTAATGCGCACAATTGTCTAAAGATAATGATCATGATTCTCACAACGCCTCAAACATTTGACGTCACAAACCACTTCAGTTCCATCCAACCCTTTTACTGGTGTGTAGTTTAAGATAAGATATAACCCTGCTATCTATTATATTAAAGTGCTTTTTAATAATTGGCCCCTTTATTGGTATCAGTTTCTATATTAAGCTTTACTGGAATAACTGTGATCTACATAATAAAAAGGCATGTTACATAAAAAAATAAAATGTGACAATGAAATTTTTAATACTCATATTTACGTGATAGTTGTTATTTAATGTGATTTATAAAAAAGTGCTCAGTTTATGGGACTACCATTTTGCCGCCAAAATGGACTTCTCAATATTATTTCTCCTGCCGAGTATATTTATAGTTGTTTTGTTCGTTTGTGTTTGTTTTCGACACTGTGCAGTATTTTGTTTCGGTAGGTATCGTTAATTGAATGCTTAATAAAATTGTCTTATGTTATTAAATGAAACATACTTATTCGATTTCGACGTAAGAAAATAAATTTCTTATGTTTTGACACTATCACTTTGACATATAATTTTTTTAGTGTACTGAACCTGCTACCGTCTCTAAAGGAGATTCCTTTGACCTTAAAAAATCGACGCATTGACCTCAAAGAAAAGAAACACCGCAGCTGTCCTCCTTTTTGTCTTTTTTAAAGTTTATATTACACAGTATAGTATGTAGGTCGGAAAACAACTATAGATCTATTGCTTACTGAAGTATGTTGTATGATGTATTTTACTCAAAAAAAGACGATTAAAAATATACACAAGCATTACCCATGTAGTATTAAGCATTAATATCTCAAAGTCAAACCAAATTATTTGTAATATTTAAATTACTTTTAATTAAATCTAAGTATTTAAAGAGCAACATCGTGGTCAAATTAAATCTAGATGTATTTCCTTAATCTATTATCATACATTACTATTGCTTAATAGTGTTGTGTGAATAAGTCAACTAGCGCCATCTAGTGTCAGGAACGAGAGCGAGGGGAGCTTTGCAGAGAATGACATCACAGATCTGTCAACCGACAGCGCCACCCGAAGAACTAAGTTTCTAGAAAATCTATACTCGAATTCTCGGTACCTTGCGCGTGTTTACTTGAACATTCCGGATATTTTGCTAATTTAAATAAATAGGTGGCGCAAGATGCGATCGAGGCAGTTGAACTCGGCGACAAAGCGAAGCTTCGGAGCGGAATTAAGTGAATTAGTGTGTTTAATTATTAGTGTTTTTAACTTTAATTTGTATAAAGTAAATTAAAGTGTTAATTTAGGTAATTCTATCGGCAATTTTTATTGTCACGAACCTCAAGCTCGTAACAATTGGTGTCAGAAGTGGGATAAAATAATGCCGATTTTACCTAAGGAGGAAACGGAGGGTGTCCGTACCCGAAGTCAACGCCAGCAGGAGACGGACCAGAGGAGATTTGGTGGTGCAACGCCGCAGATGTCTGAGGGCCAGCCGCCGGCCACGGAAGCCGGTCCGTCAGCAGCTTCTACGTCTGTGGCACCTGACTTAGGTGCTCTGATGGTGATGCTGCAACAGCTGCGGGGCGGACAGGAGGAACAGGCCCGCCGATTGGAAGAGCAGCTGCGGGGTGGACAAGAGGAGCAGGCCCGCCGACAGGAGGAACAGGCCCGTCGGTCGGAAGAACAGATGCTCCTCATTAAGGACCTTCACGCTACCTTTGGGAAAGAGATAAAGGAGGTGAAGGATAGGGTTGCTCAACATGACAACCGCCTGTCGGAAGCTAAAACCCAAATCGACCAAGTGAACAATCGGGTTGATTGCGTGGTGGCTCATGTGAAGAAAACACTGGACGACCTCAAACTGGGTGATGGAGTAACAGCTCCCGTAGTAGTTACAACACCTTCGCTACGTGGATTCAAAGTGCCGCCGTTCGACGGTACCTCTTCCTGGTCAGCCTACAAGATCCAGTTCGAGGCTGTTATGAAGGCGAACGGCTGGAATAAAAGCCAGGCCATGACTGCTCTCACACTAGGCCTGCGCAACCAGGCCTTAACAGTTCTGGAAGCTCTCGGGGAGGAAGTGACTTATGAGCAACTCCTTGAGGCATTGGAGGCGAGATATGGCGACGCTCACCTGGAACATGTCTTACGTGCGCAGCTTAAAAATCGCGTGCAGCGCATCAACGAAAACCTGCAGCAGTGGGCTCTAGAGGTGGAGAAGCTGGTGCGGAAAGCATACCGGTCTGTACCTGCGCTCATTGAAGGGAACCAGGTGCAGACATTCATCGACGGCATCCGCGACCTGGAAGTCAGAGCTGCTGTGAGGCTCGAGCACCACGAGACGCTTAAGGACGCCTTGGCCCATGCACTGGAAGTGGAAGCCGTGCGGCAGGATCATCGTTCCAATCGCGTCAGGGAGGTTGCAGCAGCTGCAGTTCGCGACCGCAACAAAGGATACAGCCCAAAGTGCTATGGCTGTGGGGAAAAGGGCCACCTTCGATCCAGCTGCCCTAAGCGAACCGCAGAAAGGGAAAGTGAACGATATCAGGAGGGTAGTGCAGCTAAGCAGTAGTGCAGCTAACGGCACTGCCTGGCGGCGACAGGATCATCGTTCACCTCACGCTAGGGAGGTTGCAGCAGTTACGGTTCGCGACCACAATAAAGGATACAGCCCTAGGTGCTATGGCTGTGGGAAAAGGGGCCATCTTCGGTCCAGCTACCCTAAGCACACCCTAGGAAGGGAAGGTGAACGGTCTCAGAAAGGAAGTGCGGCTAACAGCACCGCCCAGCAGCAGCAGGAATACGACTTTGAGATCGAACATCGCAGCGAGAAATCTCATGGCAACGCAGATGCATTGTCAAGAAGACCTTGTCCTGAAGATGGCAACCATTGTAGTAGGCAAGGTAAGGAAGTGGTATCCGTGAGGATGCTCAGGACAGACCACCTCAGCAACGGGTGGAAGGACAGCTTACTACATGCACAGCAGGAGGATCCGGACATCAAGCCGATTCTGGAATGGATAAAGGCCAGTGCTCCCAAGCCCAAGTGGAGTGACGTCTCAGCGATGAGTTCGACCACTAAAAGCTATTCGGCCCAGTGGGACAGCTTGCTGCTTCGGGATGGAGTTCTGTGTCGTAAATGGGAAAACGTTCGGGGAGACAGCTGTCATTTGCAAATGGTTGTCCTTAAAGCTAAAGTACCAGATGTTCTACAGCTGTACCATAATGATTGTTCAGGAGGCCATCTGGGAGTTAAACGAACTCTACTGAAGATCCGAGAACGGTTTTACTGGGTCCACTGTCGAAACGATGTCGAGGACTGGTGTCGCAAATGTACAAGTTGTGCGGCTGTAAAGGGACCTCAGACTCGTAGTAGAGGTGCATTGAAGTTGTACAATGTGGGTGCACCATGGGAGAGAATAGCCATTGACGTGGCGGGGCCGTTTCCGGAGAGTGAAAGCGGTAACAAGTATTTCATGGTTGTGATGGATTACTTCACTAAGTGGCCAGAAGTCTTCGCCATTCCAAATCAAGAAGCTTTAACAGTTGCTGATAAACTAGTTCATGAAGTCTTCTGTCGTTTTGGTGTACCTTTAGAAATTCACAGCGATCAAGGAAGGAATTTTGAGTCTCAAATATTCCAGGAAACTTGCCGAGTTATGGGTACTCATAAAACAAGAACGACTTCTTATCACCCGCAATCTGATGGAATGGTGGAACGATTTAATCAGACATTGGAGAGGTACCTAGCAAAAGTTGTAGACAATCGGCAACGAGATCGAAGTTCTGTTCACGAAAGTACAGCAGTGACACCAGCTTTTGCAAACTTTGGAAGAGAATTACGGCTGCCTGCAGACCTGATCACTGGGATACCACCTGATGCCCCACGCAGTATAACCGATTATGCATATGACTTGCAGAACAAAATGAATGACATTTATGAGCACGTCAGACAATCGGGCCAGCAAATGTCTGAGAAAATGAAAACCCGGTATGACCGCAAAATGAACAATAAAGGGTTCAACGAAGGTTCATTAGTGTGGTTGCACAATCCAGTCCGCAGCAAAGGGAAATCTCCTAAGCTTCAAGCTAAATGGGACGGCCCGTACCGGATTGTAACCAGGATCAACGATGTGACCTACCGGATACAGAAAGGCGCAAGAGGGACTCCTAAGATCGTCCATGTGGATCGCTTGGCGCGTTATTATGGGACCGATAATGCTCGGGACGAGCATGTCTTCGGAGGGGGCAGTGTTGTGTGAATTAGTCAACTAGCGCCTCTAGTGTCAGGAACGAGAGCGAGGGGAGCTTTGCAGAGAATGACATCACAGATCTCTCAACCGACAGCGCCACCCGAAGAACTAAGTTTCTATAAAATCAATACTCGAATTCTCGGTACCTTGCGCGTGTTTACTTGAACATTCCGGATATTTTGCTAATTTAAATAAATAGGTGGCGCAAGATGCGATCGAGGCAGTTGAACTCGGCGACAAAGCGAAGCTTCGGAGCGGAATTAAGTGAATTAGTGTGTTTAATTATTAGTGTTTTTAACTTTAATTTGTATAAAGTAAATTAAAGTATTAATTTAGGTAATTCTATCGGCAATTTTTATTGTTACGAACCTCAAGCTCGTAACAATAGTAAGCAATATTGTGCGATATAGACATTGCTAGTTAAAAATTTGCAGGCGAGAAAAAAAATCTTTATTTAATAAAAATAAATTTATTTGGGTAAAAAGTAATTAAAGGTGCTAGTATTATCGGTGAAGTTTTTGTAGCGTGATTTAGTTCCGATTTTTATACAATGTCAATGTCCTTTATAATACTTACTAGAGATGTTTGATGATCGTCGATAATAACATTAGGCTATGATAATATGTATATCTATTAGATTAGGTTACATCAAATATCGTAACGATAAATTACTAAAAGTATAATGTGATGGTGAGTTACGAAGTTTTCGTAATTATACAATTACTGCAAAATCTGGCAACTTTGTTATTTTTGTAAGTACTTAAAAATCTAGGACCAATTTTCAAACAAAAAAGCTTGACTCGGACTGGTCGTCAATGATAAATGTAATATTATATTATTCATTGATTAGGTATTTATCACTTTCTGTGATTTAAACAAATACTAACAATAGACATGATACAAGATACTCAAAATAGAAAATGGCAAAGCTAACTCTCATGTTGCAAATTTATCGATAACTTGTTGTTATTAAATTTTCATCTTAAAATGACATATCTCGAATAACGTTACGTTGTCCGTGTTAATCGTAATCTTGCACCTCTTCATCCCTGATGGCAAAGTTAACTTTCATTCATTTCACTTTCAGTTGTTGCAAGTTGACAGATTTGACTGTGTACAAAACATAGAGAATATAACCACTAGATAGCGTGTAGGCAGATTTCTTCTAAACACACGACTCACTACTGCGGGCCGGGGGGCGAGGAAGAACGCGTGTCTGAGAATGGTCAAGTTGCGTTGTTATGGCTATCTTTAGGGTTGCTCTTCTTAATAAAGTAAAATATTCGTTATCGATAAAATGGATTTTATCATTATGAAAAATACTCAATTAAAATCACAGAAATAATATTTAATCAAAATCAATCAGTTACAACGAAAATATGTATTTATTTTATTACTATTGATTTTTGAAATGAATTAATTTGTTATATTTATTTCGAATTAAAGTTTAAGGGTCCTGATTGTTCTTTGTAAAAAAATATAAACAAGTGTCTACATATTTGTAAATTATGCATCTTGCTAATTCAATTAAATTATTTGTTGATTCTATTTCAAATTGATGAAAATGAATATACGGGAATCAATAATACCTAATCAGAGATTTTAAAACCGTTCTCATGAAATAATTAGTATTATATTTTGGAGACAGCACTTTTGAACCACTCTCATTGATCGCCCTCTTATTAAAAATTTTACAACGACGACAAATATCTATTATTGTAGTAGATCCGTACAATAACTTGTCTTTAGTGTCCTTTTGCAATTGTAAGCCGTTCTGATTTGGTACACCAATCTAACTAATTTAACAGTACAATACAATCCAATACTCTTTATTGTACACCAACAAAACATAAATATAACAAATAATGAACAAAAAATGAGGGAAAAACAAAAGGCGGTCTTATTGCTACATAGCAATCTCTTCCAGACAACCCAGAAGAGGAAATTAATAAAAATAAAAATAAGATTAACGGGTAGGGTGCACTAAATTTGATAAAAATACAACTTATATACTATAAAGTGACAACATACTTAAGGTATATTAGTGACCATAACTAAGAGGAGGAAGAGAGAGGAGTTAAAGAGACAAATAGTGTTCCTTAATTTGTTTCTTGAACACATTTAAAGATTGAGCATTTTTAATGGACTGGGGTAAGGAGTTCCAGAGTCTTACACCAAGAACAGCAAAAGATTTATCATAAAATGTCGAGGAGTGTACAGTAATATATTAACAATAATTTAACTAGGTAACTATAAACTTTAACTAGGAAAAAATACCGACAAATTGATAACATCCTCTTTTTTCTGAAGACGGTTAAAAGTAGATAAGTATTTTTACCGTGAGTGAACTGAATAATCTTTTTATTAATTTTAATTTTATTATTTTCGATATCGACTTTCAGCTATTAAAGGTAACTAACTAGTAAGTACTAATGTTTACGATAAACGTACAAAGGGAAAGAAAGAGATAGAAGCATTAGAATTGTCTAATAATAGAACGAGACTTTTCCAAAAGACATCAACGCGCGACTCAACAATGTCGTTATTTACCCAGCCACCGTTTTAGATAGACCCCTGCGGTGGCTCATAATCTGAATTAATCAACAATAATTTTCATATTTTAAAAAATATATAAGTAAACTTAGCAATGAAAAGTTACTCCATTCTTTTTGGAAACCTGTCCTGGAATGTTTCCCACACCACTTCACCGCGCATGAAGGCATTTTGATGCATTATAATTGCATAAAAGTTATAAAAGTTTGCATTAATTTAGCGTACACACAGGTCTAACACTTGGACAATACTAAAATGGTTAATAGTACCATAGGCGATGCATAGGCGACAAAATACTAATAGTTTTCGAGCGTCGGGGCACTGTATGCGCAGTCAAGTGGTTATATAGTCTTTGGTACAAAATATCAACGTTGGTCAATATCTAAGTTTCAATATCTAAGATGATGCTCTAGCATTGATAGAGAGCTATTGACATCAACATCAAAATACTTAGCATCGCCGATGCTGTTGTTGATATTATGCATCATCGATCAGCCTTGAATATAGATAAGATTATACGATATAAATGTTAATAACATTTATGTCGTATAATAGAAAACGGAGTTTGAAAAAGAGAAAAGACTTTTTACTTTTTACGTGGTAGAGCCACGCTGCAGCTATATTGTGGTTGCAGCACGAATGGGTCGGCTCGACCGGGGTAGGACCACACTCTCACAGAATACCAGTGTTAAACAGCAGCTTAATTCTGCTGTGTTTCGTATGGTGAGTGTAGAGAACCGGAGACCCTTTTACTGGAAACGAGGCATTCCATCTCAGTCCACAGGGCTGGCAACGCATCTGCATTTTGATTCTTAATTGATAAATGTAGATGCCTATGGGCCACAATATACTTATTTTATAAAAAAAGAAAATTGTTTGTATTTGGTAAGACTCCTTTTTTGCCTATAAGTCTGTCGGTGTATTTTCTCCATCAATCAGTAGCGCACCAATTTTTGGGTTCCTGTTTGAAGGGCAAGAGAGTCGAGTCACAATAGCGAAGCATGGGTTTGTTGCTACGCTACAAGCTGAGCTTTATTGGTATCAGTTTCTCTATAATGCGGGATGCCGAAAACTTTGACCCATACTAGATACATCACACATCACACACTTACCTATTTCTCATGTAATAACACACTTATATGTATACGGTATACAGAGCCACTATAATTATAAGCTGTGGGGCATTCCACCTCAGTCCTGGGAGATCACAATCATCTGTAGCTTTCTTAATATAAGTATGGTTGTAGATATCCACTTAGTCAGTTAACCCTGATGGCTAAGTCTTCTTTTACGGGCTCTTTACTCACAGTCAAGCTTGTACATTTCTGCATCTTATAAAGAAATATTTCACTTGGTTCGTTTCATTCATCATTTCACGGGTGGTAAGAATTGACTCATCTTCTTCGGCAGCTTGGAGGAGGTTTGAATGGAAGCTCGCTGCAAGATGTAGCCAAACTTGTCTGTGACTCCTCTGACATATGCTCAAAGCAGGCACACGCTTGACTGTGGCCGGCTTCACTCGGTCACTGTGTCGTAGACGAGGCACCCGAAGCTTGTTGTCTTGCAATATTTGTTTGACGTGCTGAAGCTCGGCGGCGCAAAATATCTGTGGTACAGAAATCACCAGTTAACCCAAGTAGTCACTTGCCATTAGGTCGACTGTAAGTGGGTCACTTTACTTTTATAAAAAAAAACCTTTTTGCACGACAATAAACATACGAAACATAGTTTTATATCAACTATTTGTTTACATATCTATGAAACTATGCAGCTAAGTAGTATTTTAATTTTATCGATATCTGAGCAGACCTTCACTATTAACATGCCATATCTAAACTTCATTACTTATGTAATGTAAATGTTTCGGGAAAGTACTGAACATTATAATGAAAATATACAAACTTACCTTTTACTAGTTTGCTATTTCAATAACATATTTATAATATTATACTCAGGCTGCAGTGTATTAATTTCTTAATCAAGGATTAATGTAGATGGATATGGGTCACAGCATCCATTTACCATATATGGTGATGACTGTCTGCACTGATTTTATAGAATGAGGGTGAAAAACAATAATGTAGTTAATCTATTGGTAAGTGGACGCTGTGACCCATAGACATCTACATCTATCCTCGATTTTGAATAAAAATGCAGATGCGTTGTCACCTCTCAAGACTAAGATGGAATGACCATACGAAATATGGCAATAATCAGGCTGCTATTTTACGCTGGTATTCTGTAAGAGCGTGGTGCTTCCTCGGTCGAGCCGACCCATTCGTGCTACAAACATAATAAAGCTGCATTGTGGTTAGGATTTTGTCACTCACCTGATGAGTTAGCTTGATCTATTAGGAAGGTATGGTTTCATCGTTTTATGCCCCATTTACATTCAGCCCTGTTGGGCAGGGAAGTGAGCAGGGCAGTGAGCAGGGCAGTATGTAAACGGGCTACTCGCGCTGACACTGCCCGAAATATCGGTTTTTCGTGCGGAAGTCAAAGGACGGGCAGCGCGAGCGGCAGTGAGTGTACACATTCAGCTCCATCGCTCACTTCGCGCCAAGCGCCTGGATGAACGGACGTGCGTGCCGTCCTGTTATTAAATAAATACGATCTACCAAAATGCCTTTCGAGTGGATTAATGAAAATACAATAAAGTTTTTAAAACTGCTGGAATCAGAAAAAACTATATGGGATTTCAACGATAAAAACCACAATTCATCATGTTCTACGAATACGAATTTTCTTTTTGAGTTAACATAGTACCTATGTACATAATTAATTATAAATTCGTCAAATTTATTATATTAATATAAAATTTAGTTTAAGGAATTAATGAACATTGACATTTTATTTCTAAAAACGATTAGTAACACATATTGATTGTTTATTAATTAAAATGTAAAATAAGTTAAAAGGTAATATTTGCATAATAGCCTGAGATTTTTAAATTATAATTTTATTGTAATTAAAATTACGAATTAGTTTATACTGTAGTGTAATTATTAAAATAATAATAGCTTGACTAATCTCATATAATATTTAATATTATTTATGTAACAATAATATAATAATACAATTAATAATTTATGAACAATTTACTGTATAAGAATTCAAATAGAGTGGATCTGTATAAGTATTTAATTGTACATAATATTTGAATTCAAAAAGAATGTTTGTACCTAACTTTTAAGCAATGCAATAATTTTAAAACGTAACATTGGGTTTGTGTAATTAGCTGTATTTCATATCATTTTTGCATGCCAATTATGGCAAAACATGTCAGTTCCACGTCATTGATCATCTTATGTACCATGTTTTTAAGCAAATAAATTTTCTATCTATCTATCTATCTTTTTTTGAACTTGATATCTTTTTAAATTATTAACATTATTTTGTATTGCAAGAAGACACAGCGCGGTCGCTGTAATTATTTCGACGTCCGCCATAGTCGAAAGCCGAAAGCGATGTGAGTGGTAGGGCAGAGTGTGAATACACACTTCCCGCGATCCTGCTACGGCAGTATTTAGGGAAGTATTGCCGGCAGCGCGAGGGGCAGTGGCAGTGGCTGAATGTAAATGGGGCTTTATTTTTGAGGGCTTGCTATTTGCAATGCCATACATTACTTATTATTATTATTATTTTGTTGTTTATTGCTCGAGATAAACCCGGTACTTTCCAAGCCCCCGCCCATGAACCTTAGGGAGAGGTAGGCTCAGGCTCATAACTAACAAATATAGAAGTACCTAAAACTTTGGACAATATTGTTACCGAATGAATTGCTGCTTGCTTCTGTATAACGTTTATGTTGATATGGGAGTCTAGCTTATTGCAATATTTATGTAGGCTTTTAGCGATCATTCCTGTGGCCCCAACCACTATAGGTATAACTTCAGTAGGTGTTTTCCAAAGCCTGGTTATTGCAGTTCTTAGTGCATGATATTTATTAAGTTTCTTTATTATTATTATTTTTTTGTTGTTTATTGCTCGAGATAAACCCGGTATTTTCCAAGCCCCCGCCCATGAACCTTAGGGAGAGGTAGGCTCAGGCTCATAACTAACAAATATAGAATTACCTAAAACTTTGGACAATATTGTTACCGAATGAATTGCTGCTTGCTTCTGTATAACGTTTATGTTGATATTGGAGTCTAGCTTATTGCAATATTTATGTAGGCTTTTAGCGATCATATCTGTGGCCCCAACCACTATAGGTATAACTTCAGTAGGTGTTTTCCAAAGCCTGGTTATTTCAGTTCTTAGTGCATGATATTTACTAAGTTTCTCTATTTCCTTCGCTCCTATATTGTAATCTGACGGTACAGTAATATCGATAAGGTAAGTTTTATTTTCAATTTTATTTATATAAATTATATCAGGCCGGTTATGCTTTATTGTAATATCTGTTTGAACCGGCATTTCCCACATTAGTTTGGCTGTATTATTTTCGTTTACTAGTGGTTGCGACATATGTTCTTTCCACCAAATTTTGCTTACGCTAAATCCGTGCTTTCTTGCTAAGGTCCAGAACACGTACTGTACAATATTATTGTGCCTCTTAGTATAGTAAGTGCCAGCCATTTTCTCACATCCTGATATAATATGTTGTACTGTTTCATCTTTCGTTAGACATAGTCGACACTTCCCATCTACAGGTTTCTGAAGTATGTCTCTCTCATATTGTCTTGTTACAATTGCCTGATCCTGAATAGCAAAAATAAATGACTCCAATCCTGGAGTTATTTTTTGTGTTTTAAACCATCTGAATGAAAACTTTACATCTATATTTTCTCTTTCAATCACATCCTTATAAAACTGACCATGAAGTGGTTTTGTTTTCCAAGCATTTACCTTTTTTCTAATAAATGCTTTTTTATTTCCTTTTCTGTATAATTTTCACCATCCCCTAGTCCTAATTCTCTTAAGTATTTCAGTCCTTCTTTAAATATTGAGTATTTATCTCTATTTTTATTTTATTTTTATTTGTTTTAATATTGCTCTTAAAATGTAATCATTACTTGATTCTAGATATTTTCTGTATTTTATTATCTGGGTTTTATAAAGCACTTCTATATTAGTCAGCCCCCGCCCCCCTCCTTCAATCGGTAAATAAAGTCTTTCAATTTCTGCTTTTGGATGGTGCGCCTTGTTCATAGCTAAAATTTTCCTCGTTTTTATATCAATTTTTCTTAAATCAGTATTTTTGTAGTTTATAACACCGAATGAATAAAGGAGTACTGGGACTGCGTATAAGTTTATTGCCTTAAGTAGATTTCTAGCGTTAAGATGAGATTTAGAAATACATTTTACTCTACGGAAGTATTCTTTTTGTAATTGTTGTCTAGCTTCTTTATGGTTTATTTTACCCACTTCATTCATACCTAAATATTTATATTGTTCTCCCGCTTTCAAGTATTCAAATTCGTTGCCGTTTAGTAATATATGACCCGACCCTTGATTTTCTCTTCTTTTACCTACTACCATATGCAAAATGTTACATTTACTTAATCCGAAGGTCATTCCTATGTCTCTTGTAAAAATTTCTATACTGTCTATTAACACTCTAAGATTGTTTTTATTATTAGCATATATTTTTAAATCATCCATATATAATAAATGGTTAATCGTAGTATTGCCTTTTAATTTGTATCCTTTAGATTCATATTTTTTGAGAATTTGAGAAACGGGATTAATAGCCATGCAAAATAAAATAGGTGACAGTGAATCTCCTTGGAATATTCCACGCTGAATGTATATGGGATCTGTAGTAACAGAGCCATTCGCACTAGAGGCTGTCATGATTACATTCCATTTGGGCATAACCATCTGGAGAAATCTTTTGATAGTTGGTGAGCATTTATAAATATCCAGTACTTTTAGTAACCACTCGTGTGGTATACTGTCAAATGCTTTCTGATAGTCTACCCATCCCATACATAAATTTTTCTGGTTCTGTTGTGCATCTTCCAGTATAGCCTTATTAATCATGAGATGATCTTTGCAACCTCTAACGTAACGCCTGCAACCTCTTTGTTGAGGAGATATAATATTGTTCAGGTCACAGTGCGTGTAAAGTTCGTTGGAAATTATGGACGTTAAAAGTTTATACATGTACATATTTTTTGGATCTAGGGTGTTCTCATTTTTAGGGATCAATATTACCACTCCAGTTGTAAACCATTGCTCAACAGATTCGATTCCTTTCAAAATTCTATCAAACAACTGAGCAATGTATTTATGTGTACTGGTAAGATATTTAAGAAAATAGTTATGTATTTTATCAATACCCGGCGTTTTCCAATTATGTAATCCGCTTATAGCATTTTTTACTTTATCTTCATTTATTTCGTTAAACGTGTGTTCTACTATTTTATCCATTGACTCTTCTATTTCCTTAATCCATCGAGCTTCAGTATTGTATGATACTGGTTTTCATAGAATGGATTCCCAAAAACGTTGTACATCATTTTTTAATGGAACTTGTATTGGAATTTGTTGCTGACCGTCAAGATTTCTAAAAAGTTTATGTTGATTTTCTTGAAACAGCTTATTTTGTAATTTTCTATTGTTTATATCATACCTCTTAAGTCGTCCAGCCAGTGCTTTTATTTTCTGTTTAACTAGTTCTACAGTGTAGTCTAAATCTTGATCATTTCGTATATTATATTTATTAGATAACCTATTTTTAAATCTTATCATGTTTCTGGTATAATAGTTTCCTCTCTGAATTTCTACTAGTCTGCCTAAATCTCTTCTAAAATCTTCTATTTTTTTCTGTAGTCTCAATTTCCACGGTACATTTTGTTTCAATTTTATTGCAGTCAGGCCAGTCGGCTTAAGTGTAATTGCTTTTTGATTATTTGCAGTGATAACTGTTTTAGCTGCTGCATAGATAATATTATTTATTTCCCTCAAGGATTATTATTATTATTATTATTATATAGTTTTCTCATCTGGTTGGGTTCTAATAATACATAATTATAAATGAAGATGAGAAGATAAATATACATAAATATCAATAACATAAAATAAATATAAAAATACATAAATAAATAAAAGCCCAACCAGATGGAGGCCCTCAGCAGGGGAGACCAAACGGCCGAGGGTTAGGGGGAAAGGGAAAGAAACCGGCGGACGATGCGGGCGGTATCGAGGAGCACCGCCTTCTGCATTTGAGCCTGGAGCGGTCCGCCACGTAGTCCCAGCCGCCTCAGATGACCCGAGAGGCTGACTGGGATTAGCCCGTTCGCAGAGACGACTACAGGAATAATTTCGGTCGGCAGACCACCCCACATGTCGGTCACCTCGTGAGCCAGGTCCAGATATTTTGTTTGCTTATCTGTTTCGGCTTTCACGAGGTTCTCGTCATACGGAATGGTAATGTCGACCAAAAATATCCTTGACTGTGCCCGGTCCATCAGCACAATATCAGTCTTATTCGCAAGAATAGTCCTGTCTGTGATGATGGCCCGGTCCCAATAGAGCCTGGCGCGATCATTTTCGAGCACGGCTTCCGGCAAGTACTTGTAATACGGCAATTTCCGAGACACGAGACCGTATTTCAGAGCGAGCTCCTGGTGAAGAATTCTGGCTACTAGGTTGTGCCTGTGCAAGTACTCAGAGTTAGAAAGCGCTGAACAACCGGAGATGACATGCCTAAGTGACTCACCGGGATGGCGACAAGCTCGACAGATGTCCACGGTGCCATCCTTTAGGATGTATCTCCGATAGTTGTTGGTCTTAATAACCTGATCCTGTATTGCACAGACAAAACCCTCGGTTTCCCCGAAGAGATCACCAAAGCGTAGCCAGTGGAGGGAGGCTACTGTGTCTACGAAAGGCTCATGTAGAGCCTTGTAGAACCTCCCGTGGAGCTCCTTCTCCTTCCACACGGTCTCCCGGTCGGAAATTGTCTGCACTGCCGGGTCTTGCCATTGCTCGTTGGCTAAGGATATAGGGGTAAGTCTTTTATCACAAGAAATGACGTCCTTATAGAATGGATCATCCGATCTCACCAGGAAGTAATTACGGAGGCTGCACACTTCGCGATTATGCATGGTGAGCGCGCTCAAGAAGCCACGCCCACCATGCTATCGCGGCAAGTACAGCCTCATTACCGACGATCTCGGATGATGCATCCTGTGGGACGTCATGGTAGTGCGGACTTTTCTATCCAGGGCGTTAAGTTCAGTCTGAGTCCACCTGAGTATGCCAAAGGTATACATGAGGACAGGCATGACCCAGCCGTTATATGCGTGTGTCTTATTCACACCGGACAAAAGGCTGTTAAGCACTTTGGTCAAGCGTGCATAAAACACGTCGCAAACTGACTGTTTCATACCAGCCTCATCGATACCGATGTTCTGTGACATACCCAGGTATCGGTATGTTTCAGCCTCGGAAAGGGTCCTTAAGTTGAAGGGCATAGATAAGTCTATGCCCTCAGAGTTAGCAACCCTTCCCCTTTCAACATGGAGGACCGCACACTTATCCGTTCCCAGCTCCATTCCAACAGAATTGCTAAATTCACGAGTGATGTTTAGCAATTCCATAAGATGGGAGCGACTGGAGGCGAATAACTTGAGGTCATCCATATAGAAAAGGTGGGTCACTTTTGTACCTCCTTTCCGAAGCTGAAATCCCCTCCCGGAGCCCTCCAGTAAAGTACTGAGAGGGTCCAGGGAGAGGCAGAACCAGATTGGACTCAGACAATCGCCCTGGAAGATACCCCTTCTTATCCTTATGTGGTTCTCCGCAGCCATCATCCGCTCACCCAGATGACAAAGGATCGTACTCCACTGCCCCATACACTGCTCGAGGAAGTCTCTCACTGTACAGTCTATCTTGTACAGCTCGAGGACTCTCTTTAGCCATGTATGGGGCACCGAGTCGAATGCCTTTCTGTAGTCTATCCAGGCGGCGGAGAAATTCCGACGGTTCCGTTTCACCACTTTGCCAATGACCGCGTCAATGAGGAGTGGTTCCTTAGTTCCACGACCACCGCCCCGACATCCATTTTGAGCGCGTGACATCACCTGATTTAGCTCCAGGTGACGAGTGATTCTCGCGCTCAAAATGGATGTCAGTGTCTTATATATGGTGGGTAGACACGTAATGGGGCGGTATTTGCTCGGGTCTGTGGTAACCAGGTCTTTAGGAACCAAATGAGTGATCCCAGTAGTGAAGAGGCTAGGGAGCGACTTCTGGTTGAGAGCCTCTTGAAACTGACGGGCGAGCACAGCGTGACACACCATGAACCCCTTCAGCCTGTAGTGATGCAGTCCGTCGAGTCCCGGGCTTTTCCAGTTCGGGGCTCTACGGACCGCCTCAGCTACGTCATCCGGCGTTATGATGACGGGGTCCATGGGCGTAATACTCGCACACTGACTCGCCACAACTTCCGTCCAAGGGCCCTCGCTGTGGTTTACGGGCTCTGACCACAGGCCACGCCAAAATGCGATAGTGTTAGCCTGATCCGGTCCTGGGCCCGCTCCACATACCTCTGGTCGCTCCAATGATTTGTAGAGCCTCTTCTGATCACTCTGAAAGAGACGATTCTGGTTGAACCGCCTTGACCTCTCGGTAAATCGGCGAATCCGCTTCCCCCAAGCAGCAATCTTTTGCTTCAGGTCGTCTATGCGCTCCGTTAGTTTCTGCGTGATATCCGGCTGGGACAAACTGATATTTGTCCCAGCAAACGCCATTCTAACGGTGCGTATTATTATTATGTGTGGAGTATCTATATAGTTTTCTCATCTGGTTGGGATGTATAAATATACAATTATAAACGAAAATGAAAAGATAAATATACATAAATATCAATAAAATAAAATAAATACAAAACTACATAAATAAATAAAAGCCCAACCTGATGGAAGCCCTCGGCAGGGGAGACCAAACGGCCAAGGGTTAGGGGGAAAGGGAAAGAAACCGGCGGACGATGCGGGCAGTATCAAGGAGCACCGCCTTCTGCATTTGAGCCCGGAGCGGTCCGTCACGGAGTCCCAGTCGCCTCAGATGACGAGAGAGGCTAACTGGGATTAGCCCATTCGCAGAGACGACTACGGGAATAATTTCGGCCGACAGACCACCCCACATGTCGGTCACCTCGCGAGCCAGGTCCAGATATTTTGATTGCTTATCCGTTTCGGCTCTCACGAGGTTCTCGTCATACGGGATGGTAATATCGATCAAAAATATCCTTGACTGTGCCCGGTCCATCAGCACAATATCAGGCTTATTCGCAAGAATAGTCCTGTCTGTGATGATGGCCCGGTCCCAGTAGAGCCTGGCGTGGTCATTTTCGAGCACGGCTTCCGGCAAGTACTTGTAATACGGTAATTTCCGGTCCACGAGACGATATTTCAGAGCGAGCTCCTGATGTAGAATTCTGGCTACTAGATTGTGCCTGTGCAAGTACTCAGAGTTAGAAAGCGCCGAACAACCGGAGATGACATGCCTGAGTGACTCCCCTGGATGGCGACAAGCTCGACAGACGTCGACGGTGCCATCCTTTAGGATGTATCTCCGATAGTTGTTGGTCTTAATAACCTGATCCTGTATTGCACAGACAAAACCCTCGGTTTCCCCGAAGAGGTCACCGAAACGTAGCCAGTTGATGGAGGCGACTGTATCTACGAAGGGCTCATGTAGATCCCTGTAGTACCTCCCGTGGAGCTCCTTCTCCTTCCATACGGTCTCCCGGTCGGAAATGCTAAGCACTGCTGGGTCCTGCCATTGCTCGTTGGCTAAGGATAGAGGGGTAAGCCCTTTATCACTAGAAATGACGTCATTATAGAATGGATCATCTGATCTCGCCAAGAAGTATTGACGGAGACTGCACACTTCGCGATTATGCATGGTTAGCGCGCTCAGAAAGCCACGCCCACCATACTTTCGCGGCAAGTACAGCCTCATTACCGACGATCTCGGATGATGCATCCTATGGGACGTCATGGTAGTGCGGACTTTTCTATCCAGGGCGTTAAGCTCAGTCTGAGTCCACCTGAGTATGCCAAAGGTATACATGAGGACAGGCATGACCCAGCAGTTATATGCGTGTGACTTATTCACACCGGACAAAAGGCTGTTAAGCACTTTGGTCAAGCGTGCATAAAACACGTCGCAAACTGACTGTTTCATACCAGCCTCATCGATACCGATGTTCTGTGACATACCCAGGTATCGGTATGTTTCAGCCTCGGAAAGGGTCCTTAAGTTGACGGGCATAGACAAGTCTATGCCCTCAGAGTTAGCAACCCTTCCCCTCTCCACATGGAGGACCGCACACTTATCCGTCCCCAGCTCCATTCCAATGGAACTGCTAAATTCACAAGTGATGTTTAGCAGTTCCATAAGATGGGGGCGACTGGAGGCGAATAACTTGAGGTCATCCATATAGAAAAGGTGGGTCACTTTTGTCCCTCCTTTCCTTAGCTGAAATCCCCTCCCGGAGCCCTCCAGTAAGGTACTGAGAGGGTTCAGAGAGAGGCAGAACCAGATTGGACTCAGACAATCGCCCTGGAAGATACCCCTTCTTATCCTTATGTGGTTCTCCGCAGCCGTCATCCGCTCGCCCAGATGACAAAGGATCGTACTCCACTGCCCCATACACTGCCCGAGGAAGTCTCTAACTGTACAGTCAATCTTGTACAGCTCGAGGACCCTCTTTAGCCATGTATGGGGCACCGAGTCGAACGCCTTTCTGTAGTCTTTCCAGGCGGCAGAGAAATTCCGACGGTTGCGTTTCACCACTTTGCCTATGACCGCGTCAATGAGGAGTGGTTCCTTAGTTCCGCGACCACCGCCCCGACATCCATTTTGAGCGTGTGACATCACCTGGTTTAGCTCCAGGTGACGAGTGATTCTCGCGCTCAAAATGGATGTCAGTGTCTTATATATGGTGGGTAGACACGTGATGGGGCGGTATTTGCTCGGGTCTGTGGTATCCTGATCTTTAGGAAGCAAGTGAGTGATCCCAGTAGTGAAGAGGCTCGGGAGTGACTTCTGGTCGAGAGCCTCTTGAAACTGTCGGGCGAGCACAGCGTGACACACTATGAACCCCTTCAGCCAGTAATGATGCAGCCCGTCGAGCCCCGGACTTTTCCAGTTCGGGGCCCTACGGACCGCCTCAGCCACGTCTTCTGGCGTTATGGTGATGGGGTCCATAGGCGCAACACTCGCACCCTGGCTCGCCACAACTTCCATCCAAGGGCCCTCGCTGTGGTTTACGGGCTCTGACCACAGGCCACGCCAGAATGCGATAGTGTCAGCCTGATCCGGTCCTTGGCCCGTTCCACATACCTTTGGTCGCTCCAATGATTTATAGAGCCTCTTCTGATCACTCTGGAAGAGACGATTCTGGTTGAACCGCCTTGACCCCTCGGAAAATCGTCGAATCCGCTTCCCCCAAGCAGCGACCTTTTGCTTCAGGTCGTCTATGCGCTCCGTTAGTTTCTGCGTGATATCCGGCTGGGACAAACTGATATTTGTCCCAGCAAACGCCATCCTAACGGTGCGCACAATCCTCGGTCTATTATTACCCGACCTGAAGCTTGTCAGTCTGCCGATAAGGGCCCTTGCCTTTGCGATACGGTCCTCGATTCTTTTTCTTCAGGCTGGGATGGCGCTACTTTGTGTAGTAGCGCGTCCAGCCATGGGAAGTTTGCGCCAATAATACGGCAAACTGCCACTGCGGCGCCAAAGAGAATCGAGTCCGTCTCACAAAGGTCCCGGCTGGCTTCCAAATAGGTCACCATAGTTGGGTTAAGAGCCCTCACGACAGCCCGATTTCGCTTGCTTAGGGGTATGCGGGGAAGTCGCGGTCGATTTTCGAGAGGGGTGCTGCGCGTTTCCGAAATCGCCTCTTCCAATATACTCCTCATTTGCTCTAGTTAGTGGGAGACTATTTCATCGTCGTTCGAATCAACCACAACTGGAAGATCCATGGCGGCTTCCACGTGTGGATGCTGGTCTGTCGAATGTGGAGCTGCATCTCCAGCCATAGCCGATTCATTCGACGACGGAATAGCCTCACGTCGTAGTCGTTCGAGTTCGGCATCATCAAATATTTTCGAGCGCATGATGTACCGAACTCGGTCTGCCAGGTTTTGTTCCGTGACGGGGATAGCCGGCTCCAGCTCAGCAAAAAAGCAATGCATCCGAGACCTATACGCTATTCCCACAGTTTCTTCCCCTTTCGCCCTATAGTACGCCCGCAATGCGTTTTCGTTCATGGATTTCGTCCAACGCATGCGACGTGCTCCACCAGCGGCGGGTGCCGCTTGCTGGGTCCGAGAAGACCCAGCCGACACCGAGCCTTCTGGTGGGGATGATGGATGCGAGAGGCTGCTAGGTGATCGTGCAGCTCCTCGCGCTCGGCTGGCGGCCCGCATGCTGCCGCGTCCAGCGCCAGCTCCAGACGCGCCCCGGCGACCCCCAGGCAGCGGCCCTATGCGCGTTCCTTTCCGTGTTTTTTCCATCATCCATTTTATGGGCGCCAAATAACGGGACACGCCCAAGCCCGGCACCGTTTCTTGGTTGGGTCATATGCACAAACGGACCTTTGCATCTACAATTTTGCCTAGGCACGGCGCTCACACCACTTGGCAGGATGCTGACTGACTGCGCCGACGTCGCAGTTTTGTCACATAACTGTTACGTCAGCGGGCGATGGGGTCGTCACCTCCCTACGCCTTATTATTATTTGGGGTATCTATATAGTTTTCTCATCTGGTTGGGCTATATAAATATATAATTATAAATTAAAATGAAACGATAAATATACATAAATATTAATAACATAAAATAAATACAAAAATACATAAATAAATAAAAGCCCAACCAGATGGAAGCCCTCGGCAGGGGAGACCAAACGGCCGAGGGTTAGGAGGAAAGGGAAAGAAACCGGCGGACGATGCGGGCGGTATCGAGGAGCACCGCCTTCTGCATTTGAGCCTGGAGCGGTCCGTCACGGAGTCCCAGTCGCCTCAGATGGCCCGAGAGGCTGACTGGGATTAGCCCATTCGCAGAGACGACTACAGGAATAATTTCGGCCGGCAGACCACCCCACATATCGGTCACCTCGTGAGCCCGGTCCAGATATTTTGTTCGTTTATCTGTTTCGGCTTTCACGAGGTTCTCGTCATATGGAATGGTAATGTCGACCAAAAATATCCTTGACTGTGCCCGGTCCATCAGCACAATATCAGGCTTATTCGCAAGAATAGTCCTGTCTGTGATGATGGCCCGGTCCCAGTAGAGCCTGGCGCGGTCATTTTCGAGCACGGCTTCCGGCAAGTACTTGTAATACGGCACTTTCCGGCCCACGAGACCGTATTTCAGAGCGAGCTCCTGGTGTAGAATTCTGGCTACTAGGTTGTGCCTGTGCAAGTACTCAGAGTTAGAAAGCGCCGAACAACCGGAGATGACATGCCTAAGTGACTCACCGGGATGGCGACAAGCTCGACAGACGTCGACGGTGCCATCCTTTAGGATGTATCTCCGATAGTTGTTGGTTATTATTATTATTATTATTATTATTACACATACGTGTGTAACGTAAAGATAAAAATACAATAAACGTGTAGTGGTGGTGTTTATACATTTGTTCAAACTTAATGGCGGCTCAGAACATCGTACGTTCCGATGCGCAGAACACAATTTTTGGGTATCAGCGGGATGTAGAGGGACGTGGTGGCGGGGCACATCCCCGCGCGCGCTGCCGCGCGCTCTCTGTCTCATACGCACTCACGCGACGCGTTTGCTTTTAGTGTTTGAGTTACGTGCACTCCTGCTTACGTACAGTTGAGCCCATAATTTGTTACTGTTTGTTAATTGTTTTGTTACGTTTTTTTTGTTTGTTTTTGTTCCGTTACGTTTTTATTGTTATTGACTGTTTTGTTTTCATCGGTGTGTTACACACATTAAGTTTTAGACTGTTGTTGGTTGTGGGAAAGTACTTTTATTATTTTGTTTAAATATGCGTCGCGGACGATACAAAGTGATCAAGATAGAGGAAGAGTACAAAAAAAGTGACGTTGTCGTTGATAGATTGACGGACGAATTTATAATCCATGTCAGCGACGATGAATCAGATACCGAGTCTGAGGAGGAATCAGATTCCAGAGAAGACGAAGGAAGTGATGTTTCCATGGAAGCTCCTTCCACAAGCAAAGACGTTTTTATGGAAGAGATACAGCCCTTAACTTAAAATGAAAATAAAAACTTTATATATTATTTATAAAATCTGTTTTATTTTTAACTGACTTCAAAAAAGGATGAGGTTCTTAATTCATCTGTATTTTTCTTCCTTGAACCCTCCTCATACTTGCTAACTGACATTTATGTACTATATGTACAGAACTTAAAACACAACACTTTCAGTTATTAAAATAATTAAATTGAGCCTAAATTTTTGTCAACTTGACTGTACCTGCGCGCACCTGCACTCGCAGCTAACTTCCGAACCGCCCTTAAGTTTGAATCGAATTATAACTACAAATCGACACGACAGAAAGTTTATAATGAGTTTATAAATAATGTATTTTTTGTTATTTTTTTTTTGTTTTTGACTGCCTCGTTGGTCTAGTGGTCGTAAATTGCTGATCATGAGGTCCCGGATTCGAATCCCAAAATCCGAAAATCTAGTATCGAGTAGAAGAACTAAGAGCATCAAGATATTTCTAGAAAATTCTCAATAACAACTTTATCGATAATTACTCTTGGGAATATGGTGAGAGTTGTTTCTAAAGTTAATAAAAATTAATTCTTCAAAGTACTTAGAAAAAGTCCCGTTGGTTATCTTGTAGGCATGTTTTTTCTAACCAGTTGTTAAGGAAAAATTACGTTCCGAAATTATAAAACACAATTTATAAAAAAAATATCTGCGTATAATGACAGGTCATATGGCTGTGACCCCGTTTGGGTTTGGTCGCGGCGCTATAGGGCCTCGGGTTCGTATCGCGAACGGAACCAATTATTTGTATGGCCCACTTATAATTGTTCCGAATCTGAATTATGTCCTTGTGCAATTCATCTATTTAAGCTATCTCCATGATACAGGTGAAACTCCTAGTGTAGGTGTAACTTATTTGAAGTGAAAATTTCTTTAGAGTGGTGATTTGAAATTCGATAATACGAAAAAGCGACATTAAAAATTGACAAACATATACATTTTTATTATTTAGTCTGTGAGAGAATGAGATAGAATACAGTTTTTCCTATTATCTCGGTCTCCTTTTCTGAACGTTTAGCTTCTACCGCGTGTGAACAGCACACATGTTTTTTTATTACATGAAAATTCAATCACCAACTCCAGTAATCGGAATTTTTCAATTGTTTACATTAGACTATGACGAAAGTCGTAATTAAACTTCGTAGTAAAGTAAAGTAAAGTAAAGTTACAGCCTATATACGTCCCACTGCTGAGCACAGGCCTCCTCTCATTTCTGAGAGGGTTTTAGGGCAAGGAAGTGTCCACCGCGCTGCCCCAATGCGTGTTGGCGAACTTCACATGTCTTCGAAATATTTTTTCTTATTTCTCTGACATGCAGGTTTCCTCACGATGTTTTCCTTCACCGCCGAGCACGTGGTAAATCAGCACTTAAAATTGAAATTAACAATTTCATTGGTGCCGGCGGGGATCGAACCCGGTTTGCTCGCGTACTGTGAAATTTACAGCGAGCGCTAACCATCTGAGCTGCCACGGCTCTTCGTAGAGTAGATTCTAAAAGAACCGGAGACGTTACAAGTTACAACGGAAAGAGCACGGATTATATTAAATTATACGACCACATGCACACAGTTGAGAGTCGGGTCACATGTCAAATGAATAATTGCATCCTCTCCTGTTTGTAACGTTGAAAGTACAGTCACTTGATATCCGTAGTTTTATATTTAATACAACATGTTTTAAGTTTCTTAAATGTTAGAGTGGCAAACGAGTTTACAGTACGTCTAGATAGTAAGGGGATATAAATTATACGTACTCGTAACATCAACGTGGTAGAGCCATGGTGCAGCTATATTATGGTTGCAGCACGGGGAAGGACCACGCTCTCACAGAATACTAGCGTAAAATAGCAGCTTAATGCTGCTGTGTTTCGTATGGTGAGTGTATCCGGAGACCCTTTCTTACTGGAGGATAAATGTAGATGTATATGGGCCACAGCATCCACTTATCATCAGGTGGACCGTGTGCTCGTTTGTCACTCTTATTCTATAAAAAAAACCTCTAAACATC